>CM035432.1:79143696-79413696 GCA_020310875.1 Ceratopteris richardii | reverse complement strand
GAGCCTTCGTGAACATGTCCGCCAGGTTCTCTTGAGAGGTACACTGCTCTAGAGTAATCTCCTGAGAGATGAGCTTGTCGCGGATGAAGTGGTACTAGATCTTGATGTGCTTCGCCCGAGCGTGGAACACTGGATTCTTGGCGATGGCCAAGGCTGACTGGTTGTTCGTGCGAAGACATGTCAGAGTATCCTGCAAAACACCAATGTCAAATAATAAACATCAAAGCCAGATGGCCTCACATGCTGCAAAGCTCGATGCTCGGTACTCAGCCTTGGTAGATGATAGAGCAACTATAGGCTGCTTCTTAGTTGCCCAAGAGATAGGCCCTGAGCCAAGCAAGAATATATAACCAGAAGTAGACCATCGAGAATCAGGATCACCAGCCCAATCAGAATCTGAATATCCTACGAGTTTGATGCCCCCTCTGTACCAAAGACCATGATGTCCGGTGAGGGCAAGGTATCGAAGTAGTCTCTGAGCAGCATCCCATTGATTCTGATGAGGCTGATGTGCAAACTGACTGAGTATACCAACTGCATAAGCAATATCTAGTCTAGTGTTGGCAAGGCAGAGTAATGAGCCAACAAGCTGTCGATAGGTATCCACATCCACAAGTGATGATGATTCCTCCAGTGTAAGCTTGATGTTTGGATCAAGTGGTGTAGAAACTGAGTGACATTGGTCCATGTTATATCTGGAAAGTAGATCAGAGCAATACTTCTTCTGTGATAGAAATATACCTTCTTTTGTTTGCCAAACTTCCATACCCAAGAAGTAGTGTAGTAAGCCAAGATCTGTCATAGAGTACTCAAGATGAAGCTGTGTGATGATAAACTGGATGCGTTCTTTGTCTGAGCTTGTCAAGATCAAGTCATCTACATAGAGAATGATGATGGCTACTAAAGACTCTTTTTGATAGATATAGAGATTAGCATCGGCATTGCTTCTGTGAAATCCCTTGTCTTCAAAGAACTTGTGAAGCTTTTCATACCAGGCCCTGGGAGCTTGCTTGAGTCCGTAAAGTGCCTTGTGAAGCTTGTAGACTTGATCTTCTTTGCCTTTGATCTTGAAGCCTTCAGGTTTTTCAACATATACTTCTTCTTGAAGATCTCCATTGAGGAATGCACTTTTGACGTCCAGCTGGTAAATGGGCCACTTAAAGTGAGCACTTAGTGCTAAGATGATTCTTATGGTTGTGAATCTTGTAGTAGGAGCAAAGGTTTCTTCATAGTCAATGCCATGTTGTTGCTTGTATCCCTTAGCTACCAACCATGCTTTGTACTTGTCTAATGTGCCATCTGACTTGTACTTAACTTTATAAAGCCACTTAATTCCTATGACTTGATGATTTGTGGGCTTAGGTACAAGAGTCCAAGTTTTGTTCTTCTCAATTGCATCCATTTCCACTTGCATAGCTTCTTCCCACTCATGTTGTCCTTGAGCTTCTTTTTAATTAGATGGTTCTGGGATTTGTTGAATCTGATGCATTAAGGCGTAATTGACATAATGACTTTGTTCTCGCTGTCTCTTGTCAATGTCTTTGAGATCTTCTCGGATGACTTGAAGTACTTGCTTCTGAGTTGGAGTTTGGAAATATTGAGTCCACGTCTGAAGTGTAGATAGGTGGACTAAGACTTGTACTTGAATCTTTTCTAGAGTATGGGAAGCTTCATTGAAGATCACATCCTTCGAAATGGTGATGGAGTAGTTTTCCATATCATATAGATGGTATGCCTTTGAGTGGTCACTGTACCCTATGAATATGTGTTTCTTGGACTTTGATTGTAACTTGTTTCTATCTTCTTTTGGTACATGGACAAAAGCTTCAATGCCAAAGACTCGAAAGTAATTCACATTTGGTTTTCTTCCATGGTATGCTTCGAAGGGTGTTTGGTTGTGTAAAGCACTTGTAAATCCTCGATTAAGAATGTGAACGGCAGTATGCACGGCTTCTGCCCATAACTTGTAGGGTAGATCCTTGTGATGAAGCATAGTTCTTGCCATTTCCATCACACTGCGTATCTTTCTTTCAGGTACTCCATTCTGGGATGGAGTATGAGGCTGAGTGACTTGTCTTTTGATTCCTTTCTGGTTGAGAAAGTTATCAAAGTCATGATTGATAAACTCACCACCTCCATCTGATCTAATGGTTTTAACTTTATTTGAAGCTTCATTCTCAACTTCCTTGATCCAAGTTTGAAACTTAGAGAATGTGTCTGCCTTTGACTTCAAAAAGTACACCCAAATATACCGAGAGTGGTCATCTACTAGAAGATAAAAGTAGAGGGATCCACTCAGGGATGGGGTGTTCATTGGTCCACATAAGTCCATGTGGTATGTCCTGATCTGTAATGGCCACTACAAGGAATAGGGGCGTATAGCGACGGTTAAGGTGACAGAATTTTGTCGCTATAAAATTGCAACATGCATCGTAATTAGCGTCGCGCACGGACCGTCGATTAAACGACACATAACACGACGGTTTTTGCGACTTGTGAGGCGACGAGATTGCGAAACTCCCATACAACGTCGCTATTTAAAACCGTTGCATAAGCGATGCTTTTCTGTGTTGCATAGGTGACGATGCTTGTTGTCGCATAAGCGACGCTAAAAGATATCGCTTATACGATGACGAATAGCATCGCTTACACGACGGTCTGTTGAGAGACAAAAATTAAAACGTTGGAGGCTCTGCGATCGCCATTTTCATGCATCCAATAGAAGAGCTCTCCAACGTTCACAATTGTGCTGCGCTTACGAGCTGAAGCAAGTATATGCAGAATTTTTGTTTTGCCTAAGCTCTCTCTTATTATCTTCCTCTGTCTCTATTTCTCTCTTTCTACATCTTTCTCTCTTTGAATTCTCTCTCTCTCTCTAGATCTCTCTCTCTTTAGATCTCTCTCTCTCTCTCTCTCTCTCTCTCTCTCTCTCTTTTCTTTCTCTCTTTATTGCAGGTTATTCAAGACGCTAACCAAGCAAAAAGTATGGCTAACAATTGTAAGTACAATTTCTATTCTTTGTAGATCATTTGAATTGTGTTATTTTCATTACATAGCATACTCACAATTATTGATACGCACTTATACACTTATACATGATGAAGATGCACTTTCACACATATACATATATACACATGCACATACACACACATATATACACACAGATACATGTGCACATACACTTAGACATACACACATATACACATGCATATGCACAAACATTCCTACAACCACATAAAAAGACTTACATGCATGCATTATTGCATATATATATATATATATATATATATATATATATATATATATATATATATATATACACACATACACACATTAACATATATGCAAATACATGTATATGCAGATCCACATGCATGCGCATTCACATGCATGCACATGGATGCAAATGGAAATGCATCCACATACACATGCATGTTTCATACATATACACATGCATTTACATACACATGCATATACATATACATATACATATACATATACATATACATATACATATACATATACATATACATATACATATACATATACATATACACACATATACATATACATGCATATACATATACACACACATACATATACATGCATATACATATACACACACATACACAAAAACATGCACATACTCATACACACATATGCACTTATACATGCACATGCACATACATACATATACACACACATACATACATATACACACACATACATATTCACATGCACACACACATGCATATACCTACATATACACATATACATGCACATACACACACATACACATAGAGTTATACATATACATGCATATACATATACACACACATACACAAGAACATGCACATATTGATACACACATATACACTTATACATGCACATGCACATACATACATATACACACACATACACATGCACATACATACATATACACACACATATATATACACTTAGGTACACACATATGAATGAATTATATAATTAAAGTATTAAAACACATATACACATGCACACACACATGCACATACCTACATATACACATATACATGCACATACACACACATACACATAGAGTTATACATATACATGCATATACATATACACACACATACACATGCACATGCACATACTCATACACACATATACACTTATACATGCACATGCACATACATATACACACACATACACATGCACATACATACATATACACACACATACATATACACTTAAGTACGCACATATGAATGAATTATATAATTAAAGTATTAAAACACATATACACATGCACACACATGCACATACCTACATATACACATATACATGCTATTAAACGCGCGTTGCTGTCACAAGCGCGTTTAAACTCTTTCGGGTTCTTGGGAGTGGTAGGGGTCTATTAATCAGAGGCCCTATTACTTAATTTTTCCCAATTAACACCTCTACTTCGTAGTACTTTAACACTCAAAACTCTGCATACAAATTACTATCAATCCTCTGGTTGGTTCTCTCACAGACTTACTGTTCGTACTCAGACTATTATTGGCTCTTCCACAACTTTACCGATCATGCTCAGGTTAATACTTTCTCAGTACACAGCACCGAAACTATTCATTACAGTAATACAGACTTACGTTCTCTAACTTAAAGGAACTGTGCCCAAACACAGCTAATGTAATCAATCAGAGACAAGAAAACAGTAATACTCAGATTTCTCAACACTGCACTACAGCAACTTCATAGAATGCAATCACCCAGACAAACAGTCTGGTGATTCTCCTGATCGTTACCGAAGCGTCCTTTCATTAGATTATAAATAGTTACAACTCTTCGCAACGACCTTTCGGTTCGTGTGGAATACGAAAAGTAGAGAATTACAAATGCCAATCCGGCGGCTTACACTGGCACGCACGGTGGACTTGAACCCGCAGTGATACAAAATTTATGGCTCTTCAATTATACCCTGAATATAAATTCTTCATGCTAACTTAAATGTTCTGGCAATTTTCTGCTTCAGCGAGTCCAACATCTTTTTTAGGGTCTCCGGTTCCATGAGCTGAGCATCAGTTCTAACTGAACTTGCGGCAATTACTTGACTCATCAAAATTTCAGCTGTGTCTGCAAAAAGGCCTCTTGCAGGTAAAAATCGTTTGCAAGGGCTGCGTCACGGCTCAACTTCATGTCTTGAATTTGTTTATCAATTCTAGATAATCTTTCTGCTTGACCACCAAGCTACTTTTCTCTTCTCTCCAGTTCGTGTGATTGGTACTGGACGGTCTGGTAATAAGCATCTCGCTCTCTTCGAATTCCTACGACTTCCTTCTGGAGTTGAGCGACCAATGTCTCTGCGTTTTAAGAGCAGAATTTGCCTCAAACAGATTGGCATCTGCTCTCTGGAGTTCTTCATTAGTCCGTTTAGCTAAATCTGGCATTTCCTGTCCTTTCTGTACAACTTCATCCAATTGTAATCTAGTTTCTTCTAACAAGTTTCCTAGTGCCACACGAGCATCCTCTCTATCCTGGGCTAACTGTTTCAGCTGGATAATCTCTGCATCAGCAACCCTTAATAAATCATCTTTGGTTTGTATTTCAGCTAAGGCAGCATCTCTCTGACTGATCAACAATTCCTGGTCAGCAAGTCTAGTCTGGAGCTGTTTAATCTGTTCGTGTAAAGCGTGGTTTTCTGCTTTTACTGCATCCACTTCTTCTTGTAATGGAATAATATCTACTTCCAATACATCCACTTTGTGTTGTAATTCGTGGTGGATATTGTTAGTAACTTCCTTCATCTGTTTTGGTAGTTGCTGTGACAGTTGTATCAACATATGACCCATGGATGCGAGCTCAGTAAACATAGGAATCGAAGGAAACAGAAGAGGAGGAGGTGGTTGAGATGAAGAAGCTATCAAGAGGTGATGGGAAGAGGGTGGAGAATAGTTAGGTGAAGAGGATGAGGAATCCGGTGCTTCAAGGACAATAGGTGGAATGGGGATAATGGGCTCAATCGAAGGTATGGGTGGCGGAATGGATATAGGAGTGGTGGGGACCAATACAATTCCAGTAGGCTGCTGCGTATTCGCATCCTTTCTAGCAACAACAGAGTCCACTGCCGCAATCACTTCTTCGAAAATTTCTGCAACCATGACTTGCACATCTTGTTTGGACTGATGCTGAGACTCCTCTCGAGAAGAAACTGCATCAGATTTGGTGTTAGAAACACTTGGGTCTTGCTGCTTATCCGTAGAAGATTGACTAGAAGACTCCACATGTATTGAAGTAGTTGTGTCGTGAAAGGTATCTTCCTCATGTCGGGTGATGGAGCCTTGTACTTGACTCTCAGATGGGCTTATCCTTCTGCGTTTTCGGTGGAGAAGCTGGAAAAGGTCTTCATCATCCTCTTCAGTATCTTCAAGCATTTGAGCAAATTCCTCATGATATAAGATTGGAGCGTTTGGAGCCGGTTGCGTTGCTTGGAGGGACGGAAAGAGAAATGTTAGGATGTGAGGAAGACGGGAACGCGGCAGATCTCCTTTGTTAACATGCTTAATGACCGTAACGCATTCACGATGAATCCGCCAGAAATAGTAAGAAGCAAAATTGACAGGCTCTCTAGCAGCCATGTCAATCATCTAGTAGAATGGGCGGGAAATCCCATAAGTGTGTTTCTGTAAGTTCAGTATGGCTCCTAAAAATTGAAGGGCGGTCCGTTCAGGATCAAGGCGAGAGTATGGCATACTCATTCGATGAGTGCCTTGGGAACAATTCAATCATAGTAGCAATCGAAAGGTTAGGCGAGATGGAAAACACGTAAGAGGCCAACTCTGCTCTGTAGCAGGTGTGGCGGCAATAGCAGCGATAACTTGAGCATAATATGGATGACACTCCACTGAATGCCAAGGCAATTTGGGGAAGTTGGACAAACCTCGGACACACAAGAATTCACTCATGTCCTGAGGGAGTCCATCACAGAAGGTAGCAAAATTTGCTAAAGCTTCCATGATCCGCACGCGAAGTAGCACGAATACACAGTGATTACAGAAAGCACAAAGCACACAAAACACGCAGACACAATAGCGATTAACAACGAAAAGAAGAAGATTAAGTAGAAACTTGGCAACGAAAGGCGATCGAAAATGCTAATCATCATGTGGTGTTGAGATGATAGCCCTCATAACTATGGTGTGCATGCATGAGTAGATCGATAATACATGGTGGCTTTTAATCATAATTAGATATCAAAACGAGGATATTTACAGGCTTATTAACTAATCACACAAAAATAAAAAGAAAGTAAATAACACGCGGAAAAACGAAGAACACGTCAGCGAGAATCAGGTGCTTGATGATACGGCCGCAACTTTGAACCATTGATCACTTTAGGAAGAGGAACTCCGGTCAAAGTAGTCAACCAAAAAGTAGCTCGGCCCACTTGTTCACAAATCCGGTAAGGGCCAAACCACCGTAATTTGAATTTTCCAGCCGCATGATTTGATTTAGCATTATAAAATAACACAAGTTGTCCCACTGTAAAAACTGGAGTTTTAAGAAAGCGATTATGGGTACGTGCTTGCCGCAACTGAACTTCTTGAAGGGTCAGAAAACTTTCCCAACGATGTTCATCCAAGTCTCTGAGTGTGTCCAATCGAAATGACAAAGAGTCCTCTGGTAACAGTTTCTGAGTGATGGCCATGCGTAAGCTGGGTACTACAAGTTCCATTGGTGCAATTGCTTCCAGCCCATAAGCAAGCTTAAAAGGAGTCAGTCCGGTTTTTGAAAAGGTTTCAAAGGCAATACAGGCTGTAGAGGAAAGAAATGGCGTTGTAATGGCTGGCCAAATCGTTGACAATTGTCACACTGCATCACAAACTGAGCTACGTCTCGATACATTGTAGGCCACCAAAGCCCACTTTGCAGAATTTTCCGATATGTAAGATTTGCGGCAAAATGTCCACCGGAAGGTATTGAATGTGCCATAGCAATAACCGAGTTTACTTCATGTGGAGGAATACAACGAAGCAAGACCCCAGTGTGATCCATATAATACAACTGTCCGATAATCAACCGGAATCTGCGATTGTAAACTGCAATTTTCCGCCTCATCGCAGGAGAAGTTTGAGGGGGAAGACATCCATCAGTAAGAAAGGTTAATAACTGATCATAGTAGGTAGGTGTCACAGGAGGTTGTGCAGATTCATCACTAGTTGTTTCAGTAACATAAATTACTGGTGTGGTGTCATCAACACCCACCGGAGCTTCACCGGAATCTAATCAAGAGAGCAAATCTGCTAATGCATGTGCAGTGCCGGGTCAATGAATCACTTCATAATCGAACTCTTGTAACAATAGAACCCAACGTGCCAGGCGGCCACCTAAATGCTGCTGCCAGACCAGATACACTAGTGTAGCATGATCGACATGAAAGGTGAATTTTCGGCCTAACAAATAATGCCATAATTTCTTTACAGAATACACCAAACCGATGCATTCTCTTTCAGTGACTGAATAATTTCTTTCAGTAGGAGCGAGTCGATGACTTGCGTAATAGATAGGCCTGAACCACTTATCAGAGTGTTGCATTAAAACACTTCCAATTGCTATATCTGAGGCATCGACGAAGACGTGGAACGGGCATTCCCAATCTGGGGGTTGCAAAATTGGTGCCTGGGTCAATAATTCTTTTAAACGATCAAAGGCGGTTTGACATTCTGGGGTCCATTCAAACTGTCGTGGAGTGCTCGTCATGAGTCGATTAAGTGGTGTGGCGAGATGAGCTAAACACCGTAAATGGCGACCATGCCACCGGATTTGACCTAGGAAGCGCATCACTTCTTTTGGTGCGGTAGGCACAGTTGCTTCCAACACAGCTGCAACTTTATCTGGATCAACTTGTATGCTTTGTGCAGAAATAATATGGCCAAGGAGTTTACCACAAGAAACCACAAAGACAGATTTGGTCGGGTTCAAGCAAAGTTGGTATTCGCGGTATTTCTGGAAACAACACCGTAAATGATATAGGTGTGCCATAATTTTTCCAAATAAAGAGAAGTCATCTAAGTATACTTGCATAAAAGAAGTGAGGTAGGGTGAAAAGATTTCCTGCATACAATGTTGAAAGGTACTAGGAGCATTCCTCAACCCAAACCACATGACTGTACAAGCAAAAACACCCCAATTCATAATAAACGTTGTTTTCGGTATATCTTGCTTAGCCATTCGGACCTGGTTATAACCACTGTAATCGTCCAAAAAGGAGTACATCTCGTGTCCTGCCACCTTGTCCAGCATTGTGTCGAGAAAGGGAAGAGGAAACGGGTCAGGTACTGTGGATGCATTCAATTTTCGGTAATCCACACAGATTCTGAGCTGCTTTTTTTTCTTTGGAACAATTATGATCGGCGAGATCCATTCAGCGTGTTCAATGGGAACAATGAATTCCACTTTTAATAGCCGATCGAGTTTTGCCTTGACCTGTGCTGCATAGTTAGGATTCATTCGATAGCTGGATTGTTTAATCGGCTTTGCTTCTGGTTTGAGCACGACCCGATGCTGATAGATGCGAGGATCCAGACCTTTCATGTCACGATAATCCCAGGCAAAAACATCAGAGAACTCACGAAGAAGTTGGATCAAATCTGCTTGAAATGCCTCGGACAATCCTTCCTTTATCTTGACAGGTCGCGCGTTTACTTCATCTCCCAAATTATAGGTGATTAGCTGATCTTCGGGAACATAGAATTGCCGCGGTTTCACCGAATCGTCAACTGACTGTAAAAGTTGCTGCAAAGTGGCTCCATCCATAGCATTGTTATCATTGAAATCTGCATCTCCGGTCACGGGCATCACCGTACAAGTTGCCGGACTCCAATTGTCTACTACAGATTGCAGGTCTATAGTACCTAAGGAAATCAGCTCTTCATTGTGTTTCAGAAATGCTTCTTCTTCATCGTCAGATAAGCCATCCAACATGTGGACCAGCTCTGCTACATATAGCCTGGCATGGAGTTCACAGGGCTGAATGGCATCAAGTTTGACAATATATTTACGGTGATTATATTTAAAAGTTAGTTCTTGTGCTGACCAATCCTGTATAACCTTAGCCTGTTTCAATCAGGGTCGGCCGAAAAGAAGATTATAATCCAGACTGGACTCCGGTAGTTCTAAGACTACAAAGGTCATCTTAAATGTTGTACCCTGCAAAGTGATCGGGACATTTCGTACGAGTCCCACCAGATGGACTCGGGATTGGTCAGCCATTCTTACAAAAAATTGGACAGTCTCAATTTGGGTCCACCCTAACTTCTTGCAAAGGGGTGCAGTGGCTATATTTACACCGGAACCACCATCAATTAGTACTTGCGTAATTTTGTGATTCTTGTGCCATACCGTAATTAAGGGGACCACATGATCCACCGTAGAGTCAGCTTCCGATTGGATTGTGGTAGTTATCGGAGTACTGGGAGATCCAGGACTAAGTTGTTGCTGGAATTGTTGCCGAACTCCGGGCACCAAGGCAAGTAGCTGTCCCAAGGGAAGTGTAATTGAGGCCTTAGAGAGAATATCCCATACCTGATCTGTTGGAATTGCACTCTTCACTGGTTCCGATGATGATTCTCCTGTGACTGGAGTACAATCTTGTTCTTGCGCTCCTACCTTTGGCAGTGGAACTTGTGTCACCGGAACTGGATCAGGGAACACCGTAGGCTCTTTGGTGGTCCATTGGCTAGCTTTGGTATACATTCTCTGTTGTTCACGGATGCCAGGTTCAAACACCTCCATTGCTGGTTGCAACTGCTTACCAGATCTTGTTTGAATTACTGCTGCTTGAGTTTCCACTAGTGAAATATAGACCATATTGGTCATTGGGTTCTGACGTTCTTTCTTTCTGTGATTGTATTCGATTGCATCCTTATAGAATCTTCGAATGTGACCAAGCTCACCACAAAAGTGACATTGAGGTGGTGGCAGAGAAGTATTCTCCGCTGATGTACTGGCCTACCATCGATTTGCATTGAAGTTGGTATTCCGCTGTCCCCGGTAATTTCGGTATCCTTGCTGTTGATTGTTTCGCATCTACGGTGGCACGTAGTGAGTGGCTGGCTGCCCTGGTTCTTTTATATTGGCATTTACAGTTGCATGTCCCTTCACTTCGGCGTTATATGCACAATTTTCGGTGGAATGTCCAATGGTATTACAAATAGCACAATACATCTGATTAAGGGCACAGGTAGCACTGGTATGCCCTGGATTTTTACATTTAGTGTAGTACATCTGTTTACTCGGATCCTGTGCAACGTTTCTACTGGCTTTCAGCCACTCCAAGTCTTCAGTGAATCCTCCAACCTTATGTTCTAGTTGTAGGGCCATCGCTATGACAGCATCCAGTGTCATAGCACCCACACAGCGGATGATCATGATTTGTTTAAGTTGTGGGGTCAAACCATTAATGAACCACTGGGTTATGACATCATCCGGTAAATTAGCATGTGCCGGAGGCAATTGTCTTAAATGAGTTCTAAATAATGTGGCATATTCCTACACAGTCTGATGCGGCTTCTGTCTATTGTTCTGCAAGTAATCGAAAATTTCGGCAGGGTTCTTCTTTAGCCGGAACCTCTGCAAAAACGCATCCCTTACCGCTTCATAGGGGCCGAAATGGTTGATATCATACTCTGTTAACCACCTGGCTGCTTCATTGACTAATGTAGACTAGAATACGATGGCCTTGTACGTCGGATCAGGTGGATGGTTTAGTACGACATAACTTATCTCAAAGGTACGCACATGGGCATCAGGGTCATCACCTGGAAATCCATCGAACTTGGTGTATGTTACCCCTGTTGGAACAGGTCGAAGTGGAAGTGGCGGTTGATGTTGTTGCTGCTGTTGTTGCTGTCCACTCATGGTGCTAGTAGTGGTACTGTTACTATCTCCTGAGTTCTAAGGTGGTGTTTCCGGTCCTTCAGATTCTGTATGATCAGATTGCTCACCTTCCAACTTGAAAATAGCGTTCAGCCTCTTACGGATTTCCAATTCGAATAGCCTATCCTCTTGTTTGGTATCAAATGTAGGCACACTTACCCCGAACAATGGTGTCCGGAATGAAGATTCACCAGGAAGTATAACACTATCGCCGAAAAATTGTAAATTCCCTGCAACTGGGACTGAACTATCACCGAAATTAATCAAACTTTCCCCAACCCAGGATATTCTTTCACCAGCAATGGTCTCTTTGGATAACACACCTCTATCCTCAGAGAGGTTTGAATCTTGACCAGACGGTGTTGGGTCAACTGCACATTGCGTTCCTATAAACTCTGAAGTTACTGTATCTTCTGCAGGCTGTGCCAAAATTACACCAAAATCTACCGGAATTGCAGTATGTTCTACCGGAATGCTACCGGAATCACTGCTACCATGCTTCGCTTCTTCTACTACTGGGCTTAATCAATCTGTGCTTCTGCCTCCTGGGGGTGTCCTTAACAAATTTGGTACCACCCAAGGCTGTCGGTCTCTCCTGTACTTCGGATACGACTCGCCGGACCGAGTAACCGACATATATCACCTTTGCAACACTTGCGTACTACTCTACCTTACTGTCGATTCACAATCTATGGTCACCTTTCCACAACCAATTTGCAACACTCTATTGCCACCTTCCCACAGACGGCGCCAGTGTTAAACGCGCGTTGCCGTCACAAGCGCGTTTAAACTCTTTCAGGTTCTTGGGAGTGGTAGGGGTCTGTTAATCAGAGGCCCTATTAATTAATTTTTCTCAATTAACACCTCTACTTCGTAGTACTTTAACACTCAAAATTGTGCATACAAATTACTATCAATCCTCTGGTTCGTTCTCTCACAGACTTACTGTTTGTACTCAGACTATTATTGGTTCTTTCACAACTTTACCGATCATGCTCAGGTTAATACTTTCTCAGTACACAGCACCGAAACTATTCATTACAGTAATACAGACTTACGTTCTCTAACTTAAAGGAACTGTGCCCAAACACAGCTAATGTAATCAATCAGAGACAAGAAAACAGTAATACTCAGATTTCTCAACACCGCACTACAGCAACTTCACAGAATGCAATCGCCTAGACAAACAGTCTGGCGATTCTCTTGATCGTTACCGAAGCGTCCTTTCATTAGATTATAAATAGTTACAACTCTTCGCAATGACCTTTCGGTTCGTGCGGAATACGAAAAGTAGAGAATTACAAATGCCAACCCGGCGGCTTACAATGCACATACACACATATACACATAGAGTTATACATATACATGCATATACATATACACATACGTACATACACATGCATATGCACATACTCATACACACATATACACTTATATATGCACATGCACATACATACATATACACACACATACACATGCACATACATACATATACACACACATACATAATTAAAGTATTAAAACACATGCTTAATAATAACAATCAATAGAACAAAACTCTTCATTACTTAATACCATACACACAATTCAAAACATAACTGAAATGAAAAATATATAGATTAAATATATATATATATATATATATATATATATATATATATATATATATATATATATATATATATATATATATATATATATATATATATATATATAAACATAAATACATATAATCCAATGTCATAATCAACTAAAATCCTAATCATCATCATCATGATCATCATCATTAGCAATATCATGATCATTCTGATCTTCCTCATCCTCATCGTCATGATCACCCAGTGACGATCGAGATCGTCCCTCCTGTGTCTGTCTCTCCACCTCATCCATATTTGTCTCTCCATAACACTCCTGTATTACATATAACAAACATAAATAAATAAAATAATTAAACCATTCATAAAAACAAAATAATTATATAAAATTTAAAAATACTCACAAAGGCATCATGATGATCTTGCATATACTCGCCCAAACGCCGATATCCAAAATGTGTAGCATACTCGATCTCATGTTTCATAGGATATCGGCCATAATCCTTCCGCTGCAATGAAACAAATAAAAAACATTAGTTTGCTTGCTTTTTAACTAAAATAAAAAATATACTCACAATAACATATATACTTACAAACGTAGCTACAAAACTATTATGGCCCATTTGGCCTAGGTGCGATGTGTGGCCCGAATCCACTCTCTTCTTTGGAGTAGCCTGTTTATTCAAGAAAAAAAATACATAAATTAAATGTAAAAAATTATTAAAATATATAAAAATTATAAATATAAACTATTAATTTGTGTACCTTCTGTTGAGGAAATGGCTCCTGAAGACGTAGCTGTCTACGAAAAAACTGCCACGTCTCAGGTGGTATGTTAGCTCGCCTCTTATTTTTTTCGACCATACAATATCTCCTGTTAATTTAATCTCAAATAGAGAAAAAAATCAGAATACATACACATATATACACACACATACACATACACATACCCACATACACATATACATGCAAACATATACGCATGCATATATGTATACATATACACATATACATACATATAACATAAACACACATATACATATCCACATATATACGTACACACACATGCATGCATATACACTCATTCATACAAAATACATGCATTTATCCCACAATAATGTGTAGTTGTGTATATGTGAATATGTGTGTATGTGTAAATGTGTATATGTGAATATGTGTGTATGTGTAAATATGTATATGTGAATTTTTTGTGTATGTAGATAATCAAATTATTAATATCAAATACCATTATTTGTAGATTCTGATCAATCAGATGGAACTCCACCACCATCTCCTCATCGTGCAATGACTTTATACTATAAGTATATGAAATATTTAATTTTAAATATATTTGATGGATACATATATATTTTTTTATGTTTCTTATTATGTGCAGATTCTGATCAATCAGAGGGTACTCCACCACCTCCTACCCATGCAACGACTTCACATGTGTCCTCCGATAGGAATTATGATGAATTTTACTATGAAGAGCATATTATATGTTGGTCTAACTCTTGTTATCGCACGTATCGAAGACCACGATTGGAATGTATTGAACATGAGTCAGAGTATGGTACTTTTGAGCGTGCACCATCACCTAGTCAACGTGATAATGCTTGGGTATGTATTTTCTATATATATTAATGTCATTATTTTATTTATAAAATCAAATTATTGTTGATATACAGGAATACTTGCTCGATGATGATGATGATGATGATTTTTCTCATAATTTTAATATACCTCGTACACGTCATGGACTTGTTGTTCATCAATTACAAGCAGAGGTTTTTAGAAATCCTCTACCTCTTGGTTTAGAGAATGAAACGGCCGGAGATTATCCATTGCCAGCTCGTGATCGTTCTTAGTACCAACATATGATAGAAGAAGATATGGAGGATGGAATAGAGGACCACTTCCTTTAGATGGAGAGGTTTTCAACTTTTGGGGTAATCACTATATGATTGCTCCATCCACTATTACTAATGCTGGTCGTGGTCTCTTTATTGTAGAGGATTTGTATGTGCCTCCGAACTCTGAAGTCACTCTTATGTCATTTTGTGGTCCTATATATGGATGGGGAGATTGGCATCGACTTTCACGTTATGTTCAAAGCATGAGTACTTATGGAATATGCTTGAATGCAGCATCGCTTACTAGTAGAAGGATTTTACATGCAGAAAATGAAAGATTATATATTGATGGAAGACCTTACACACATGGAAATATAGCAGGTTTAATAAATAGTAGTCGAGCATTACATAATAGTTCAAGAACTAATTTCACATTTGAGGAGCGTGAAAATAGTCATGAATCACCATACATGAGTAGAGATGTATCAAGATACATAGTTGTCAATGCTATTACTACATTACATGCTGGTGATGAACTATTAGTGAATTATGGATGGCGTAGACCTCCAAGAGCACCTTTTAGCTAGAGAGAATAAAAATTTTCTATCCATATTTAATAAGTTAAATACTTAATTTTATATTTGAAGTTTACTTTTTATTCATTTATGGAATACTAATGAGTTTTATTTATATGTGTAGATTCCAATGTATGATGTTGATGATATCCGTCCGCAGCATTCACAATTACCAGTAAGACGTCATTTATCAGAAGCTTCCATGAGGAGGCTACGCAAAACTAATCTTGTGCAATATGCAAAGTTGAAAGATCTATATTCAAAAGATGATAAAGTACAAGATTTGTGTGACAATGATGAAGATGATGGCATGGCAAATTTTATTGAGGATTGGTATCAAAATGACAGTGAGAGCATTGATATTTCTAAAAATGAGAAATATCTTCAAGAGGAATGTCTAAAGCATGTATATGAAGGAAGTCGTTTGACACGACTAAGTGCGATCTTACTTATTCTCAACCTTCAAAATCGTTTTGGATGGAGTAATGTATCTGTTTCGACACTATTAAGGTATAATTTTCAATTTTCTATATATATATATATATATATATATATATATATATATATATATATATATATATATATATATATATATATATATATATATATATATATATATATATATATATATATATATATATATATATATATGCATAAATATATATATATATATATATATATATATATATATATATATATATATATATATATATATATATATATATATATATATATATATATATATATATATATGCAGGTTTTTATTCTTACTTTAGATAAGGTAAGAACAAGAACTTGAATTGAATGGACACTTTTTGTTCGTGCATCTTTTAAAACTATTAATGCATCTTTCAAAATATTCGCGCAAAATTTGATTGTTTGGATGGCAGGATACGATTGTTTGTTTTGGAGGATATGAAGTATGTACCTTCATTGAATGATTTGTCGATTCACACATATGTTCAGTTTGAAAGTGTGAGAAGCGGATTTAAAATTTTTATTCAAAGAATTTGGCACTGTTTATAGGCCATACAATGGTGACCTGGATGAATCGCAAGCACACAAGTTACTCAAGATAGAGCAATCTGATTATAATGGACTAGTGCCAGCAGGATTTGCATGTCATAAACCTGAAGTTCTTTGAATAAGCTGTATAAAAGTGATCCTCTCAAGTCACCATGATTTCCACTTTGTATCCTAAAGTTCAGATGCTCATCATTGACATGCAAGAGGTTTACTGCATACCCGAGAAATCTTGCTCTCTCTCTTGAGTAACCTTTGTGCATGCGATTCATCCAGGTCACCATTATATGGCCTATAAACAGTTCCAAATTCTTTGAATAATAATTATTATCCGCTTCTCACACTTTCAAACTGAACATATGTGTGAATTGACAAATCATTCAATGAAGGTACATACTTCATATCCTCCAAAACAAACAATCGTATCCTGCCATCCAAAACAATCAACTTTTACGCGAATATTTTGAAAGATGCATTAATAGTTTTAAAAGATGCGCGGACAAAAAGTGTCCATCAATTCAAGTTCTTGTTCTTACCTTATCTAAATTAAGAATAAAAACCTACATGTATATATGTGTATTTATTTATTTACCTTTTTTAATATATCTTTTTTTGATAAACTTACAGGTTATTATCTGATAGGTATATAGGAGGCATCTTCAATGGTCTATAAGAACTACACTCCTCCCACTTAACCTCTTCATTGTTTCTTCTTCTAGTATATAATCTTTGAGCAACTCGGCACATCCATAAGTGAGTCTTCTTGTGCTTCCAATCTTTATTCTTTGTTTTAGATTCACTAGAAGAAAACATTCCACAACACTTGGAAACACTCCATTTGGACACATGTGGAAGAAGATATGCCAAATTTAGTGAAGGTAGGTGCTGAAAATTTCAATACATGCAGAGGGGTATGTGTCTTTTGAGCACCCTAAGACAAGGGAACATTGATTTCCTCTTGTCGATGTAGGTGTAGTAGATGCGATCAACACAAGAGATCTCTCCTTTATCCCTTACATAAAGTCTAACAAGAAAAAATATGTATATACTGATCATCTTCCCTTTACCTTTTGCAACAAGTGTGAGTAGAGAGTGTAAGAGCTCCTCTTGCCTCTTCAAACTCCTATCTAGTACACGGGTGGCTAGGGGGCATTTTTTTGGCATGTGACCTTTTATAGCTTGATAAGGAATTGTGCATGCAAGGGAGCTCTCGGGAGAGGGAGGGGGGCTCAAGGCCCCTCTGAAGGGATCCAATGCTTGTTTTTGAAACTCCTCAACTACAAGCTGCTTCTCAATTCTTGACACCAACTCGTGATGAAGATGATGACTCAATCCACTTTGAAAATGGCAAGTCTCCTCAAAATTCTTAAAGGAATTCTAAACCTGGGATCTTGATACCAAATGATAGAATTCTAGCTAAATTCTCTCTAAGATGACTCCCTTAAGTATAGTATTATTTGAACTATGAGACCTTCAAGTAAAGATATTGTGGTACGGATTTTTGAAGAAGAAGAACTAAGGAAGATCCTTTCAAATAAATAAAGATAGAACAAGTTAGTCCAAAAAACCTTGTTAATAGTACAACTAGGTGAACCAATCTCTTGTGTTAATCTTCTACCTTAGATTCACATTCTAGTATAAGAAGTCTCAAGAGATTTTACTTATTAAACCAAGATAGTTGAAGCATCATTGTTCTAGAGTGAAGTAAAACATTATCAAATAGTTACTCATCTCAATTTCTCATGACACTCATGCTTGATACCACCTTAGAGTTTTTTGTTCAGATGGTGGTTTAACTTTACCCAAAGAATCATTTTGAGAATCAAATCTAATGTCATTAAGATGCAAAAAATGCATGAAAGCCTTGAATGGGTTTGTGGGTATTTAAAATTCTCAATCCCATGGAGATTAGTAAGATCAAGTGTCTTAGAAGTTTTAATTGGTTACACATAGTTTCAGTTCTTCCCCCTCACTTCTCAGTACCCTTAACTTGACTCTAAACGAATATTCAAATCATTTGTAGATCATGTTTAGCTGGATGGAATAGGTAACTAAATTAAAGATCATATCTAGATGTTCTAAGTAGAACTTGTTCAATGTTAAAAGATACTTGAGTCTAAGATGAATCAGTCATCTATTCGGTTTTGATTGGTGCTCATAGAAAATTAAAATAGATGAAGGATTCTATAGTTCTGTAAAAAGAGTTTGAGTGAACTCTTGCCTGTCACCATACTCCAAATAGGATACAAGGTCTTTGACAAAGCTTTAGCTAACTGCATCATGAACCATCTTCGATCATGGATCCATGAGGACTAGAAGAGCCTCATAAAAAATTTTTTAGATTCTTGAAGCCGCCATTGATAATTGAGAAAGTCTCAAATATGCGAAAGAGTCATCCCAAAACCTTCTTCTCATTAGAATAGATTTTGACAAATCCTATGACATATTGGAATGGAATTTCATTCTCTAGTCCCTTAAGAACCTTAGGTGTGGGACAAAACTCCTCAATATGGTTTCTAATCTTTTGGAAAATTAATCATCTCGGATCAACATTGATGGTGAGATTTCCTTGGCTATAGTTCTCAAGCGCTCTACCAGGTAGGGTTGTATGGTAGCCCTAATTTTGTCTGAAAATATTGTTGATGGTCTTTGTTGCTTAGTTAGAATGAAATGCCATTGGATAATATTCAAGGTTGCACTCTCCTCCATGGCCAATCACAAATAGATCTCAAGATGTTTGCAAAATGAGACTAGTGTGTTTCTACAAAATGATATTGGAAGTGTCTCCATTTGACACCAACATGTTTCTTTAAAATGATCTGAGAAGTGTCTCCCTTTTCTTGTACTACCTTGATATTTTTTGCATTGCTTCTACGTCCATAAAAATTAACCACCCCTAATGTTTTTTCAAAATGCTTTTGCAACATCCCCTTCCCTCCTTCATTTTTGAAGGACCATGGTTCCAAGGAGCTCATGTCTAGTCATTTTTGTTTCTTTTTAGGCATCGCAATGGGTTTGGGGTTAGCATGATTTGTCACTAGGATTGGGTTCTATGATCAATATTAAGCTCCAATATTGGAAGTTAATGCAACTTAGTTTAGCAAGAAAAGTGATGGTGATACATAAGTTTCTTCTCTCCTTTATGATCGACTTCTTGGTGTGCTAGAGGCCAAGAAAATGAGTTGTTGAAGGTGGAGAGAATTTGTGGAAACTTCCTTTGGACAACCAATCAGAATAGGAGGGGGTAAGATCACATGGGAGATTTGTGCTAGCCTCAAGGATCGGTAGGTAGAGTAGTGAGAAGCAGAACACACTAACTAGAATATACAGAAAAAGAGAGATAGAGAACTCCGAGTTTCTAATTGCCAATAGTAATGTATATACAATGATGATACTCTCCACCCGTGCATTCCCACTATGGAGCTTCAATGGCATGTTTTACAGTCTCTAGACAAAGGGATTTATAGTGCACATAGTCGAGATTTTTCCACAGTGATCGAGATGCCACATCCTATGATTTAGTCAAGATCGCGGAGCTTGCATGATGCTATGATCTAGGTGTAACCATGGGAATCATTTGTATTCAAAACATTCCAAATTACCTAACTACCCGACTAGGTAAACAACCGGACTGAACCATCAAACTCCAGACTACCAAAGTCACAGTAATCCTGGTCTAGTTGACTACTGAACTATCATCTGGAATTTTGGTGTAATCGAAATATATGCCTTGGGTAGTCTACTGACTACACTCGCATAGATCATCTAGTACCTTTGCTCGTCTCATGCACACCTCATTACAAGTGTCTGGTCTCTCATAATGGCTTCTCCTCATAATGGGGGTTGTACAATTTAGAGTACCATGGATCATTTTTTGTCACATGCGAATGGAGTTTTGAGTATATCTAACACCCCCCCTCAATGTCCACTTGTAATAAACTATCTTCTTGCTCTAGTGCTAAGTTTTGGAAGATGTCAAAATAGTTGCTCTCTCCCTAGGGCGTTGGTGAAAATGTCTAATCCATTTTCATTTGTTTGACAATAGCTCATCTCCACAACTCTGTCTTCGATCATCTCTTGCACATAGTGATACTAGATTTCTATGTGCTTAGTATGTTCATGAAAAACAGGATTCTTGGCGATGACTATGCAACTTTCATTGTTGTAATTCAACCTTGTAGCCTCCTGTCCATGAATTCCTATATGCCGTAGGATCCTCCTCAGCCATACTACTTCACATGATGCAACACATTATACTTTGTACTCAGCTTCAGTAGAAGATAACGCTATTGTCAGTTGCTTCTTAATGATCCAAGAAAGAGTCCCAGAACCCAAAGAAAAGAAATACCCAAAAATTGATATTCTGGAATCAATATCTCCTACCCAATCTGAGTCAATGTATCCACTTAGAGATGATCTTTCACCATAAAGAATACCATACTCAATGGTTCCTTTAAGGTACTTGAGTATCTGTGTGCATGCCTTCCAATGAGTTAGCCATGGCTTATTAGAGAACCTGCTTACTACACCAACAGCATCAGAGATATCCAGTCTGCTATTACACAAGTAGATGAGACTTCCAACCACTCTCTTATATCTTCCAACATCCACCACAGGTGAAGTATCCTCAATTGATAATTTTGTGTTGACCTCCATCGATGTAGAAATTTCCTTGCAATCCTCCATGTTGAATGCCTTCAACACCTACCTTGCATACTTTTGTTGCAAAATACTTGGTGTCGACGAACTTCCGCTTTAGAGGTTGCTTCACTAGCTACCAAGTTCCATGTTGTATTCTATTGGCATAGTAGTTCTCCCATTCGGATCTTGGAGTGCTTCTTCCACACTGGTCGTCTCCCTTGCTTTTTGCTGATAATTTCAGCCATCAATGTTGAGTTTACAATATGGGCCTCTACCCGTCTCTATTCCTCTATTCTTTGTGACCACCTTGGACCATCTGCAACTTGTTCAATTGATTATGGGATGGGATTTGCAAAATCATAGAACTAACTCAAACAACGTGGCAATGATTTTCCATTTGAGTGATAACAAGTTGGTGACCTTCTGCCTCGTCATCTGAGGATGATGCTTCGTTCTCTTTTGTAGAAGGGCTAGCTCTTGGGCCAGGTTCATATTGGATTACTTCTTCATCTCATGATAGAGTGGAAGATCTCTTTTCTTCTTCCACTGCATGTGGTTGCTCCTCCTTGAACACCACATTGTGACTCGCTATGATCTTCTTTGCTTCTCGGTTATAAAGCTTGTAAGCTTTCTTATCCTCACTCTACCCTAAGAAGATACATTTGGTGCTTTTTGGTTGAAACTTGTTCCTTTCTTTATCTGAAATGTGTACATAACACTCACTTCCAAATACTTTGAAATGGGAAACAAAAGGCTTTCTACCAGTGAAGGCCTCTTATGGAGTCTTTCCATCAAGTGCCTTAGTGTGGCTTCAATTCAAGATGTAAAAAACAGTGTTGACACCCTCTACCCAAAAATGATTAGGCAATCTTTTTCCCTTCAACATGCTCCTTGCCATCTCCATGATGGTTTGATTCCGGCATTGAGCAACACCATTTTGTTGAGAGCTATGCACTAGTGTGAGTTCATGTTTGATTCCTTTGCCCTTACAAAAATCATCAAGCTCTGTTGACCTGAACTCACCACCACCATCCGTCCTGAACTTCTTCATCTTCTTCCTAGCTTTAGTTTCAACAAGTTGAAGCCATTCTTCAAACTTACCAAAAGCTTGAGCCTTATCAAGAAGAAAATACACCCACATCTTCCTGCTATAGTCATCAACGAGTAACATGAAGTAGGAAGATCCTCCCAAGGCTTGTGTAGGCATTCTTCCACACAAGTTAACATGCACCAACTCTAGAGGACCGCTTGCTCTATTCTTGCTTACTTGTGGAAATGCCTTCCTCTGTTGTTTTCCCATCATGCAAGCTTCACATGGTTCTTTCATCTCTGCAACTGAAGGTAGGTGAGCAACCATACCTTTTTGGTGCATCTTTTTCAGTATCAAGTACTGGATGGCTGAATCTCTCACACCAAAGCTTACTTATGCCTACACTTGTTGTGGTTGTAAGAGCAGACAACTCATACAAGTTGTTCCTCCTAATTCCGGTCCCAACAACATTGTTGGTTCGATCCAAATCTTAGCTCTTGTCTTTTTGAAAGACACATGATGACCTTGGACAATTATAGAAGCTACGGAAAGCAAATTTCATTTGCTTTGTGGAACATATAGCATGTTTGAAAGCTTTCTAATCTCCCCATTTCAATTAATGAAAGACACCTTACCTCTACCTTTAGCAGAGCATCTCGCATTATTGCCTACCTTTACCATGATGGGTTTCTCTAGAGGTTATAAGGAACTCTAAAGGTCTTTTTTGCCCATCATGTGACGAGAGGCACTACTGTCCAATACTCATGAGTCATCTATAGCTAAATCTTCAGCTAAGCAATACATTTCCTCTACCATAACAAACAACTCAAGCTCCGTTTCTGCAATGTTGGCAAACTCTTGACCTTTACCACTTTTCATAGAGCCACTCTTTTCCTCTACTTTCTTAATGTGATAGTCTTGGATTTTGTGTCCTTTCTTCTTGCAGTAGAAACACTATCCCTTGAACTTCTTCTTGTCATTCTTCTTTTTGTCTCCATCTTTCAAAGAATCGGGTTCTCTACCTTTAGCATTTACCAAAGATGCAGCTTCTCCTTTGTCTTTGTCATTCCTTGACTTGAGCCGCAACTCCTCCTCCATGAGTAAGGCACTAAATTATTCAAGCATTAGTGGTTGTGGTCTGATCTAGGTATTGAGGGCAGTTACCAGACCATCAAACTTCAGTGGACAAATTTGAAGTCAATGCCGAGCTAGCTCTTCACTTGACTTTGGTACACTTGCTCCCACCATTTGATCCCATAGATTCTTTATGCGAGTGATAAACACTTCAGCAGTCTCCCCATCAGCAACCTCTCTATGACAATCTAATTTTCCAAGTTCTGAATCTGTCTAATTCTAAGTTTTATATTGATTTCTCAATATGTTCCATGCTTCATAAGCCTTTGTGGTATGCTGAATAAGAGTCTAAACACTATGAGAACTACTTATAACTAGAGTATAGAATGCATCTGTGTTCCTACACTTCCAAGCACATAAAAGATCAGCATCAGGAGGAATCATTTGCCCAAGTACATTTGAATCAGGTGTTTGTTGGGGCTCATAATCAATCCCAAGTATAATCTTGCGCAGTTCATAAGAGTCAAGGACAGACGTGATCTTAAACTTCCACAAGGTGTAATTAGTACCATCAAGTTTACCTTTTGTGAAGGTTGGTGGTCATATCTGCAATATTTGCATGTCGGACATCATTACTACTCTAGTTTGTGTTCCACATACTCGTGTTGATGAAGCACCTTGATTCCCAACAATAGATGATGACACACTACTTGAAATCTTCTCTCTTAAGTCGTTCAAAGACTTTTGCGACTTTTGTGTTTTTCACTTTTGCGACACTCAAAACCTCCTAAGCTATGACACCATGTAAGAAATAATCTAGAATAGTGATGTAGCGAAATATGATCAGTAGGTAGAGTAGTGAGCAGCAGAACACACTAATTGGAATATACACAAAAAGAGAGATAGAGAACTCAGAGTCTCTCATTGCCAACAATAATGTATATACAACGATGATAATGTCCACTCGTGCGCTCCCACTATGGAGCTTCAGTGGCATGTTTGATAGTCTCTACACGAAGGGCTTTATAGTGCACACAATCGAGATTTTGCCATAGGAATCGGGATGCCAAATCCTCTGATTTAGGAAAGATAACTAGGCTCACCTGATGCTATGATCTAGGTGTAACCATGGGAATCATATGTAATTCAAAACATACTGAATTACCTAACTACTGGATTGGGAAAACCACTGGACTGAACCACCCAACTACCAAACTACCAAAGTCACCATAATCCAGGTCTAGTTGACTATCGAACTATCATCTAGAATTCTGGTGTGATCAAAATATATGCCCTGTCTAGTCTAATCACTAGACTCACATAGATCATCTAGTACCTTTGCTGGTCTCATGCATACCTCATCACAAATGTTTGGTCTCTCATAATGGATTCTGCTCCTAATGAGGGTCGTACAACTTAGAGTACCATGGATCATTTGCGGTCACCTGTAGGTGGACTATTGAGTATATCTAACAGTAGCACCTATGGAATAAATAAGTAGACATTGGATTAGATTTTAGGACATTGATCCTACCTCTAGAGTGGATTATGAAGGCGAGTTCCTACTTAGGCACAAAATCAATGATTGGGATGCCTCCAAAATTCATGTCTTAAAAGTGGAACAAGGAAAGAAGATGGTTTATTTTACAAGGATTAAAAGAAATGTGGATATTTATTTTTCCTTAACAAGCTCTGGTTCTTAGATTGGCCTTTACGAGAGTTCAAGTTCAAGGACTTATGGCATCCGCTTATCAAGAACAAGAAACTAGTCCTCATGTGGGACATTCTTCACAAAGGGATATGGACCAATGTCAAAGCTAATAAAATATATGGTTTCCTCCATGGTTCAAAAGATGGTTTAGCAATAGGGAAGACTTAGGTCACCTCTTCTTTTCCTATCCTAAGAGTGTCAAGACCTGGTAGTTTTTGAGTAAGTTCCTTTTGTTGGCTCATCAAATGAGTTGGAAGTAGGCCTTGCTTGGAGAAGCTATTGATTGATTTATGTCTCTTTGGAATGCCATAAGAAGCGAAGATCTCTAGAGTTTTTTGGGAAGGAAAGATGCATGGCCAACTTCACAAACCTCCCAAAGAGTGGTCTCTAAAGAAAATTCTTGATTGCTTAGGTACAAGAATTATGTTGCAACTGTACAAGGAAGGGCATAGTACCCATGGGACCCCCCTTATCCCACAAGAACAAGGGTTTACATAGCTGGGTTAAACGGCTGTCACAACTACCGTGGGGCAAGACAAATGATGGCACATCAACCACAAGATACAACTTTCCATCTTAAACATGTCCCTTACATAATGCTGATGGGGGATGAACCCTCGGCCTCACCTCAAGAGGTGAGAGACCCAACCATTCGGACAAGCGGCCTGAGATAAGGCCTTCCCTTTTCAAGCACCACACGATGTTCCATATAAAAGGCGACAAACTAAAAAACAGCTCTGGAAACAAGCGACCAACCAATGGATTAGGCTCGATGACTTAGACCCGAGACATAGAGTTACCCTGGAGGAATGGACAGGATCTTCCTTGCCTGGAGGGCCTCAAATGGAGCAATGGTAAGAAAATATCCAGAATCCCCAACTTCAAAGAGAACTTAGATGTTCATCACACCCTTAACAAGAGGTAGTGCCTTTCTTGGACCAGACTTCGATGGGAACTAAAGTTCATGTCTATTGGCACCCCCTAATTGAGATCAAAAAATCAGTTCTCATGTGGCAGATCTTGCATAAGGGAATCTGGTCCAATGCAAAGGCTAACAAAATCTGTGGTGTACCGCCATGGTGCAAGCGTTGCCATCAATGCACCGAAGATTTAGTTCACCTGTTCTTCGATTGCCCCAAGTCTCGTGCTATCTGGCATCATGTGACGCGGGTATTGAGACTCACGAACCAAATTAATTGGCAACAGGTGTTGTTGGGTGAGGCGGTCGGCTGCTCATCAAGGCTGTGGAATGCCATCAGGGCTGAGACTCTTTGGAAGATTTGGAGGGAGCGATGTGCTGTCAATTTTGGCCAAACTCCTAAGGAATGATCGATCGAGAAATCCTTGTTTCTTCTAGGTAAAAGAATCTCCCGAGATAAGAGATCTCCACCATTTAGACATCATTATATTTATCTCCTCGAAAACAACAAGTTGAAACCAAAATGGGTCCCACATGAGGGTGATGATAGATTTATCGGCCTCATTTGTAATGCCCTCTAGCTTTCCATACTCCTCCCCTGCATTGTGGGATTTTTGGGGGTCCCATGGGCACTAGTCCCTTTCATTGTAACTTTTCTTCTTTATTTTAATTAAAGTCCGGGAGAATAGGCTAAGGCCGAACTTCCTTTTATTAAAAAAAAAAAAAATCAGGGTGAATCATACCCTTAACGCTATGCATTTTAATCAATAAAAATAATAAAACAAATATAAATCTGATTAGAAAATAAAAAGGATTATGGTTTTCGGATCCACCATGTTTAACTAGAGGGTCGCTTTGCTCTTCAATTGTTATTTTACATGCGTCTGATCGAAGAGAGGATTAACGTTCATATTTGCGTTGTGCTTATGAGCTCTCTCTCTCTCTATTGCGGGTTATTGAAGAAGTTCGCCGAGCATAACATATGGCTAAGTATTGTAAGTACAATTTTTATTATATATATCATTTAAATTGTTTCCTTTTCATAAATTAACATACTCTCACATAAACATATACATACACATGCACATTCACATGCATATACACACATATACATGCATATGCACATGCATGCACATGCACATGCATGCTCATGCATGCACACATACACACATATACTCATACACATACATATAAACATGCACATGCACATACACACATATACTCACACATACTTATACACATACACATGCACATACACACACATGCACATGCACATATACATACACTTACACATACTCATGCACATACACATATACACACACATGCACATACACATATACACACACATGCACATGCCCAAACAGATCTACAGGTACATGCACATACACATACACATACACACATACACATACATATGCACATACACACACATACACATGCACATGCATCCACATGCACATGCATGCACACACACATACATGCTCATACACATACACATTCATATACACACACATACACATACACATACACATACACATACACAAGTAAATCAAGCACCCAACAGCCTATTGATAGAGAACAACATCAAATGCATCTCCAACATCATGAAGACTCAATCATAAATCTATTTCCATAGGAGTGGCACATTAGAGCCAAAAACGGCCGAAAAGGGGTTGTTTGCTAATGAGAGATTAAGGAAATTGACAAATAGAGTCTCTACATGTGTACAAGAATATAACATTGCTGTCTCTTTTAACCATATGGAGAAATTCTATTTTTAATACAATATTCTCTAAAAGCGCCGCTAAAATGATGAAGAGTCTCGTATTTAGTGTACAATTTTTTGGTTTTGAAGATACGAAATATTTTTGGGTTCACAAAATTTCATGATCATTCAGCGACAGGGTTTACATCAAATCAAAAGTTTCCACGTGTACAAAGCCTTTTTCTCTTTAAATACTGCCAAAATTTGTGAATGTCGGTTTCTCGCCTTGAACATTCTTCTTCTTCTAAGTTCAAATGGCTTCTTCTTCTCGTCATCCTTCCAATCATGTAACCTCATGTGAGGTTTACAATAGAAGAGAGGATTCTTTGTGGATTAAACCTCTTTCTCTGAAAGTAAATGAATGGGTGACTATGCTTCCTAGTTGCAGAGGTTCGCATAAAGTCAAGCGTGCCAAAAGAGACAACACAAGAAACCACTGGAAGGGACGTATTCTCAGTTTCAAATTGAAGAGATGCGGTTGGTTTGCATGAGTACAACATGTGTACGCCGCTAAGGATCTTGTTCTAGAAAATCATCTGCAATTCCCTTCGTACTGTAAGTGAAGTTTTTACAAAGCTCTTCAATCATTCCAGTTGTTTTTGTATAACAAAACATATGTTTTTGTACTACAGATATCTTTCCTTCCAATATTGTGGAATGGCAACCTGTTGAATGTTTAACATGAACATTCAGAGTTCTACATAAGGAATATGTAGAACTCATGTATGTAAACAAATCTGTTCAATTTTTCAATAGCATAGAGTTACTTGTCCATTATGTAGATTATCAAGTGCCATCAGGGAGGAGTTCTTATGGAAATCTTGTACATGTACCTAGTCCTTGCATCTCTTCATTAGATTGGGATGCTCCTGATCATTCAATAGTTTCATGTTTTCTATGCAAAATGAAATTTGACATCCAAAAGGCAATGTCAAGAGGCTGAATTTCAAGAAGGATAAAGATTCAATGGTTTTTGCCTATTCATGTCTTTGTAGCATGCTTTAAAAACATGTTATTACAGAAAACAAAAACAATTTGGTTGAATAGGAGAGTCTCTATTTCAGAGATTGATGATGTTTTAGGTAGGGAATGGGATAACAAAGAAGTTCAAAAGCTAGGTGACATTATTTTATGTAAAGTTAGTCCCAACTCTCTTTCAATCTCATATCAGATATGTCGACAATCTCTGATTTTAGGATATGACTATAGAAGGTGGAAAAAAAAGCTTGGACTTTGGATAGCCTTGGACTCAGAGGAGATCTGTCCAGAATTTGAGTTAGAAGTATTGATTCATCTAGATTTTCAATCAAGGAAAATAATTGTCACTGCAAATTGGAATCTCAAAAATGTAAGGGAGCTCCTAGAATACCTTGATGAGGTATCATCACAGTGTAGATTCTCAATTGATGATGCAATAATTAACATTAGATCAGAGAAATCATTATCTTGCATAACTTGCCTGCCACCAAGGGTGATTAAGTTCCACCTTAAGATTGTAACAAGTTAACCCTTGACATTCTTACATAATGTATCTCCCTCTAATAGAAGCTTCTATTGATACTTCCATTGAATTTTCTTTGCAGGATGGTGACAATGAATGTGTGTTAAATTATGTATTTTAGATGTCTATATTCATATTTGCATTTTTTAATTTAATTTCAAGATTTTGATGAGGTTCTTATTGTACAATGATAAGAATATAAACCAAGACATTCTTAGATATTTTTTAGGTCCTTTATTTCATATTTCCATTCATTTTTATTTGCAAGAGTGAATTGATAACTTCAATTATTCCCCTTCATCTAAACTCATATTGGCATTTTTTTGTTTAATCTTAACATTCTGATGAGGTTCCAACTAAGAAATAATTATACAGGAACTTGCATAAGTAAATTCTAGATTAACAAAAGATCTAGAATTCAATATCTAGTTTTAATTAAATTATTTGAGTCTATCAAAGGTGCACATTAGTTTCAATTAAATTATTTGCTTCTATCCATCTTTTTTGTCCTCAAGTTATGCAAGATAAATTATCAAGTTATGCAAGATAAATTATCATGGTGCACATAACAAGTAATATTAGAGAGGGTGGAGAACCTGGTGCAAATTCCAATCCAAGGTTTGATATTTCAAAAAATGAAGAGCATGACTTAAGTCATAAAATAGAGGAGACAAGATTAGAGAAGACAACCGATTCAAGCGGCTAGCGTAATCTGAACTTGTCGCATCGCTTTTATCGTTTACATCGGTCGTGTTAGCAAACTACCGGGAGAGACTTCAAAAAGTGACTTTGCATAAAGGTTTGATGCAATAGCTCATCTCGTGCAAGGTTTCTTAAAGGGGATGCTATGTTGAAATGGATAATACGACCGATGCAAGCGATAGGGGCAATGCAAAATTCTCTGATTCCCCGTATCGCTTGTATCAGTCGTGTCCTCTTTCTTCTTTACATTCTTCTCTATCTTCTCCAATTTAAACTTTCCAACAAGAATGGAGTAAGGGACGCACAATGCGGTCATATTTGTGACACGATCAAATTTAATTGGACCATGCAATGAACTTTTGTTTAACTCTCAAGAGGTTCAATACAATTGTATATTTCTCAAGGCATATAAATATTGTTAAGGAAAATAAATATGGTTACAATGACCATCTTCCAGATGAAGATTGGCATAAGTACATACAATTTGTACATAAATAAATCTTCCAACCTATGTTGGTTTTACAATGGATTTCAATCTTAGACTAAAAAATGATTCAACCCTTTATATCCTTTTTGGAGCCCTCTTTTCTTTGATGCTTGTGGCCCTTTTTGGAGCTTTCACCTTGACTCATTTTCTTGGTCCCATGCTTCAATGGTGAGTGAAAAGGATGCCCTTTCTTTTTTTCTTCAGATCTCTTTTTATCGGGTGGAGGGGGTGGAGGTGAGTCTGGATCATTTGGGCAGATTGCATGTTTCATAATGCAATTTATTGCTCTCTCTCGGATCAAGATGATCCATGCATCTGGATAGTTTGATAAATTTAATTCAGGACTGTAAAACCTTCTTTCCAACAATCTTATAGCATTTGCAATCACTCTCCAGCCACATGATGTTGTGTCTTTCTGCAATGGCACATGAATTTGTATGTATCCAAATTGCTTTTGTTCATTCAACTTAGCAATTCCAGGAAAATTCTGATCAATATGCATCTTGAGAAGCTTTGCAGCACTGCATTGTAAAGTGAAAATCAGAATGGATGGCATGGCTCTTAAATAAAAACAAAATGTATAGCAACTTACACTTTGCAATTCCCATGTTGTGATTTAAGAGAATTGAGGAAAAGAGCTTGATATGCATTGAAGTCAACAATAATAAGACTCCAATGGCCCCTGTCAATGAGTTGCATGTAAATATACTTTCTTTAATGAAACAAATATCTTTCCAAAATGAAGATGAATACTTATTTTTCAATATATGGGTAGATAACACAATCTACCTCTTCTATAAAATCCTGTAGAAAGGACTTGGCATCTCCATGTTTATGCAAAAAACACTGTGTCACTAGAGGATCTATGATAAATACGTTTCTTTGAACTGCTTCCTCACATTGTCAAAGAAGAACCTTACAAATCAAGAAATAAAAATTCAGTTAAGGAACTAGAAAATTAAGCACTTTATGGCCTCTAGATAATACCTGAGTGAAATGTTGACCACACTATCTGATATTTCAACATGAAACTCCCTCAAGATTTTGTTGTCTTCAGGTCTAATGTCAAGAAACCATTCATTATGCCATGCCATTGCAACATTAACTATTATCTGCCCATCTCCTTTCTTAAGGAGCTCTTTATTTGCTTTCTGTAACTTTTCAATTTGGTTTAAGATGACACTTTCCTTTGTAAATAATCCCTGCTTTTTCCTCTCCTCCTCACTATTTGCTGCAGTTCTAGTTTCATGATCATGAGTGACCTGAGGGATGATCTCTTCAATGACAATTGTTGTTTTGGGTGCTCAAGCTCGAGGTATATTTAAAATATCGAAGATTTTTTTATCATGGTGATCAATAGGAACCAGAGATTTATTAAATTTATATCTTATTCTTGAAACAATAATCCTTTGCCATTAGTGTTACCCTGTGAGAATGAGCAGCACATCAATAGGCATCATTCATAAAATCAATAGCAAAGTCCTTTGCAGCTGCTTTCAGGCAAAGCAGTGCTTGAGTTTGCCACCTCACATTGATAAAGGATGAGGTCTTCATCAAAGAACAGAGGGTGGTTGTGATGTGCTTGACAACTCTCATAATAGAAGTCTAGGGATCAACAGTCCCACAAACTTTTGAGCTCTTCTAATTTCCCTCAAGGACTTTACATGGTACTTAACCCTTTTCTTTGAAGGCTTCTCTGATACATTGCCTTGACCCTTCTGGGGATTTTGCTCTTGGACATTTTGCTCCTAGGCATTTTGGTCTTGACCCTCAGGGTACAACTTCCTTGCTGTCTTTTTGGTCCTAGCCATATTCTACAAAAAATGAGAGTCTTTAGGCAAGGAAGTGGAAAGGAAAGGCAAATTACTCTCAAAAACTTTGATCAAGGACTCTTTCCATTGTCAGAGACACGACCGATCCAAGCAATAACAGTCATAAGAAAATGCCCAGATGTCCCTTATCGCTTGCATCGGTCGTGCTTCTAATCATGAAGAAATATCAGTGAATACCATTTCCCTTTGAATGCATTACAATTAATTGTTTATCAAATAAAATGTTACTTCAAAGATTTGATCAAGGATGCCATTTAAGAAGCATGATTGATCCAAGTGATTAGGATCATCCGAAAATCCCTGGATGTCGTTTATCGCTTGCATCAGTCATCCTTGAATTCATCATGAAATATCAATCAATACGAGTTCAAATATAGCTTACAATGCATAATGTTAATTCAAGCATCACTTAGCAAAACATAATTTGCAAGCTGTGATCAAGGACTCGATGCCATTTAAGAAACATGAAAGATCCAAGCAATTAGGGTTATCCACAAATCCCGAATGTACCCTGATCGCTTGGATTGGTCGTGTCCATATTACCTAACGCAGAGAGCGTTCTCTATAGAAACTGTTAAGAGACAGCTAAAAAACTTGGTGGTGATGGAACCTCGACGCTTGGAAAGTGTTGAGAAAAAAAATGAGAGAAATGAATAGGGAAGCTTAAATAGGTCTCAAAACTGAGTTGATCATTGGTGGCACACCATGATTGGTCCATGTCATATAGCCATTGCAAATTCCAACATCCTTTCCCACATGGCATGATTTGATTGGGCGATGTCATCTATCCGTTGGGATTCCCAACATACCTTTGCCACATGGCACTCACTGATTGGTCCACATCATTTGATCATTGGTTCCTCCCTCCTCGCTTATAAATAGCAACTCCCTTCACCAATTCAAGGTTTGAACCTTCATAGAATTTGTCTCATTTCTGTGCGTAATTTTCTTTCATCCCCGACACGATCGATACAAGCGATTTTCCTCGTTTGACCCACGTTGACTAGCTTTAGTCGCTTGCATCGGTTGTGTTCTCCTCTAGGACATACAAGAGAAGCTGCAGCTAAGATGGAGGGAATGAATGAGATCCTTAGTGTCTCTCCATCAGAGAAACTACTTGATTTCATGGTTCAAGAGGGTTTAACCGTAGATTACTTTCCTGATGCATATTCAACCCCAAGATTGATTTTGAAAAACTCCTAGAGAAATCAAAAAGTTTTCTTAAGGATGAGCGAGAGAACTTCTTGGGGTTGATCAATGGAAAGATTCTTTCTATTTCTCAGAAAACCTATGTCCATCCTCACATCTTTGGGAAGGATCCAATAGATAGGGCAAAAATAACAAGAAAATGCAAAAGGATATCCCCTTTGCCAAGGAACCTAGATTTATGCCTAGAGCATGAAAAGGACTGCTACTTGCTCCCTTTAAACATTGCTTTCTTGATATGGCTTGATCACATCTCAGTTGAAAATGAGTAAAGTGTTCATGTTGAAGACGAACCTTTCTTAGAGCTGACACTTGAGGGAAGCTCAAAAGCTATGAAAGGTGTCATGCAGATTGTTGAGGAGATCAATCTCCAAGCAGAAGAAGAGCAGGTCAAAGGTTTTGATGTGGCCAGTTTTAAAGCAGAGACTGCAATAAGGGAGCCAACTGGAGAAGTTCAAGTGTCTGAGAAGTCCCTACTTCTCCCAAATCTACCATTTTACTTTATCTATAAGAAGGAGTTTATCCCTCTATTTTACATTCAGGAACTTTTCAGTCTTAGGGAGGACTACTACTTTGCAGCTATAGCTGAGTCAGAAGAAGTTGCAATGAGATTCATCAATGAGAAAGGAGAAAGAAAAGAAGAATTTTTGCGTCTTGATTTGGATTTGTCAAATGAAGAATTCAAATATTCATCACAAGCTCTTTCAAAATGCTTTGAGAAAGCTATCTCAGAGAAGCCAACACTTGTTGATGAAGAGTTTGATGAGCATCAAAAGCAACTTGAATTATACTCGTTTGGGTGCGGCTATTCGTTCTTGAATGTTGCTGAGGACAAAGGAACAATATGTATTGACTCAAAAGAGCTCATTGAAGAGGAAGATGAGGTCAAGGTATGTTGTTTAATATATTCTCATGAATTTTAGGGTTAGGAAATGAGATGCGACCAATGAAACATCTTTAGCTTGTATTGGTTTTGTCCAAGATCTCCGTTTATAAAGTGAGAAATCGACCACGACCGATGCAAGAGATAAGGCCCATCAAATATTTTCTATTGGGCCTTATCGCTTGCATCGGTCGTGTTTGGACTTGAGGAGGAATATGAGGTCAAGGTATGTAGTTAAATATATTCTCATGAATTTTAGGCTTAGGAAATGAGATGCGACTGATGTAACATCTTTAGCTTGTATCAGTTTTCTCCAAGATCTCCATTTAAAATGTGAGAAATCGATCATGACTGATGCAAGTGAAAAGGCCCATTGGATATTTTCCATTGGGCCTTATCGCTTGCATTGGTCGTGTTTGGACTTGAGGAAGAAGATGACGTCAAGGTATATAGTTAAATATATTCTCAAGAATTTTAGGCTTAGGAAATGAGATGCGACCGATGCAACATCTTTAGCTGGTACCGGTTTTGTCCAAGATCTCCATTTGAAGTGTGAGAAATCGATCACGACCGATGCAAGCGATAAGGCCCATCGGATATTTTCCGTTGGGCCTTATCACTTGTATCGATCATGTCTAGGATTTGCATGCAGCATTGATAATAGACATCTAGTTATGTAAGAATTCACGTTCTTCAGCAAATATAACATGTTTCTAGGTAGTTTGCAAAGAGATATTGATAACGACCGATGCAAGCGATATCGATCATCCAAATTTCTCTGAAGGCCCTAATTGCTTGCATCATTCGGGTCCCTTGCTTTTTATCTGTTTGTTTCAAGTTACTTTTCATGAATCCTTAAGTGTGCTTGCACTTCATTTGACCTTGTTTTTCATTTTTACCACAGTTAACTATATTGAATGAAGACAACTACCTTGGTAGGGGCAAGGGAACAAGAAAAACCATAGAAGAGAAAGGAAAAGCAAAGGTGGATATTCATTCAATTATCCACTATCTTCCAAAATTGAACCCAGACACTTTTTGTGTTATTCACAAGCACTATAGTGAGGAGCCAGACTTTGCATTGTTCTCCTTGAGGAGTTTCTTAAAATACATGGGTTTTACTCCAATACACTTTAATGCTTTCAGAGTTTTGCTGTTTGAAAGAGCAGTTGCATTCAGAATTTTTGGATATGCCCCAAGACTCAATGCTTCAAGGGTAGGGTACTTTCTTTGTTATTCAACCTATGCAATGGTTGCAGGGGTGTCAGATTTAAAAAGCATTCTTGGATACATGAGAAAAGAGTTCCTTAGATATATAGGTGATTTGCCAGAGCCAAGCTCTTTAAAGAGACTCAAGGAATGACTTCATTTTTTCAAATTCTATTACTCATCAAATGTACATATACAGAAATTGCCCAATGTGATATAAGACATTGCAAATTTTTTTGGTGTAACTGATCCATGTCCTAATATTAATTGTTATTGATCCATGATCTGTTCTCTGGTCAAAGTCATCTGATGGTTATAGACATATTTCTTTTCAAAGCTCAATACATCATGAAATGTACATACATGACATCTTTATTTCTCAAAGAAATAGAGACATTGCAAATATTAAAGCTCTATTTGAAATGTAGTCTTTTTCATTTTGTGATATTGGAAGACGGACCAACTTGTCAATGATTCTTAACTCTGCATGTCAATGATCCAAGTGAAGATGGACCAACTTGTCAATGATTCTTAACTCTACATGTAGTGTACATATGTGTACATTTGCCAATGCTATTGGAAGTATGGGATCCCAAATCATTGAAGAAGATGAGTAGTTATGAAGAATAACATTTTGTCTAGAAGGAGCCTCTTCACCCTCAGCTCTAGCAATCCATCCATTTGCGCCTGGGCTTTGCATGCAGTCTAAGCAAGGGTACTTAGAATTTGCTCCCCCACTTATACCAAACATGCATTTGAGCGTCTTTAGGTCTCCACTTAAATGCCACTCAACTTGAAAGTTCCCGTAGTCTTTGACATTCAACAATTCTCCTACATGATGCCTTTGGATAACATTTGGAATTTGTCTGTGAGAATAACCATTTTAAGTGTTTTATGGCTCTCAAATGGAACTTGAGCACAGCCAACCCACCATAACTCCATTTTTTATTGTACTTTGAGAGATGGAGTATCCAATTTCCCAAGGCTATAGTCAAAAGCTTTGTTCATTGGTGCAATACTTATTCTCTCCATCTTTTGATGTTTTTTAAGCTCAGCTTCATCAAGTTTGATTACAAATTTCAACGGTCCAGAACATTCATGTTCTTTTATATTATAGAACTGAACCATGTATGTTTGAAGTTTTATAATATCTATCCATACCTTGTCAAATGCAGTGTAAGTGAAATCTAACTTTTGTTTTCCTACTTCGTAAGGCATGTTACCGTGAATATGTTTATATTCACCAAATACTGATGTGATCTTTTATTCAAGCAGAGCCGAAACTTTCCTAAATGATGGGGTTTAGGAAATCCAAAACTTTTAACTTTGTTAAATTTTAAAAATTCACACCAAACTTTTGAGATTGCTCTATAACCTTCCCTAGTCACTCCGATGCTATCACAAATCTTCTGAATTTGAGATGGTTCTAGTAACAGATTCATTTTTGTCATGAGTTTTTGGAAAACAAAGCGTTTCAAGCATGTATTTTCATTCAGTTTCAATAATCTTAAAACATCATTTTGTCTCATAATTTCATTACAAAAATGTACGCACTCAAAACTACTCAACATATTGAAACCTAGCACATTTGTCACATGATCTCTTACAATTTTCATTCTTTTCTTTTTCTGGCCGGATTTTTCAGTCAAATCTAAAAAAGGTTTTACTCGTTTTGACCGCATTCTCAAACCTATAGGAGTTTCTTTCATTTTTTTAAAAGACTCAAACTGAGAAGAAAAAGTGGATAATTTGCTTTCTAGCTCCCTCATATGTAAATCCTTCTGATGTAGTGTGTTTTGTAGATAGTTTATGTATTGTACATAATTCCTTGAAATATCCCAGAGCCTTGAACAATAGCCTCGTAAACCATCCTCACCATCTCCTACAAATCTATTCAGATCATGAAGATTATGAAAAGGGGGATACCTTCTAGTTTGTGGATCAATTGGATAAACAGATCCATCTGTCCATATGTCGATATGTTTCTTGCCTTCCTTTCGCAATCCATCCACTTTCGGAGGATGAAGAGCCCTTCGGAATACTTTTCTTGTCGTCGCATACTCATGACTAACTGCAATGTTGATATGGAACTTTTCACAATGATTTCGATTGTTTGAAAGCTCAGCGAGAGTATTTGGGTTAAGGTTCTCCATGGTCTGCTATGAAAAGTGACTGAATTTTGATGAGTGTCCGATGAGCACAAACTTCGAGGCGTAAGATATCACACAAACTTTTCATGATTATCATACAAGTTTCTCTCTCTTTAAAATTTGCATAAGATACGTTTTAAATGAACTTACATGGAGTTTCTTAAAGGATTTGATAACTTTAATCTAGATTAAGCACAACTAATTGAAATCCTTACACGGCCCTTTTTGGGCCGTTTTTCGCCCTAATGATAGGTTTGCAATCTTTAAAGCCAAAACACTACAATAATGTGTCAATATGTTTTTTTTGAAACAAATATATTCCACCATCAACTTGCATAAATTGAATGCCCAAATAATGATGCAAATGCCCAAAATCTCACATATCAAAAGAGTCATGCAAATCAACAATATTTTTCTCATTTGGACTAGGAAGCAACATGTCATCAACATACACAATGATGATCACAAGCACATCATGTGCACGCTTACAATATGAGGTGCTCTCAGTTGGAATTGTCATGGACACAAAGAAAACCATCTTAAACCTTAGATTCCATGTGAATTTCTTGTATCTCATATTTGGTTTAGAATTTGGAGACATCTTGTTTCATACCTACAACTCTAGGTTGTGGGACCTCTTTTGTCATCTCTAGTCAAGTTATCTATACCTATCGGTCCCCGGCTGTGGGACTTCTTATATCAGCTACATATTCTTGTGTTATTCCCCTATGTGGTTGATCTTGTAATCAAAAGTATAATTCTGAAATCTTATCTAGTCTACTCAGAGGGTACAATCTAGTGCTCCCCTGACATTTTTTGGCAAAACTATTCACATCAAGCCCCTATCAAGAATGATGGAGTCCATATCCATACTAAAAAATATTGAGTCTACTTTGAATAATATATATAAAAAATTGGAAGATCTTGAAAGGAGGCTATGACAAGGTGATCGTTCAGTTTCAGAATTTGTATCCGACTTTAGAAATGTATTTCAGGGATCCACATATCAAGAAGACTATCTAGTTAATTGATTTCAAAGTGGTATCAAAGATGAAACATAGGATCATTTTCTCTATACATCTCAAGTAAATACTTGAGATGAGGCTATCAGTCAAGCAGTTTGGTGTGAGGATCAATTGCTCAAAGAAAGCAAAGTCCAAGTGCTAGAAGTGTTTCCCTCAACCATAAATGCATTAAAATCAGAAGACATGTATCCCCCCTCGATCAGAATGGAGGGTGCCCAATTTACATGCTAATAAAACAAATTTGACAACCAAGCCAACCTTGGCTAATGTTAAAACTAACAACATATTTTTCTTGATCCCTTGCATATACAAAGCATTTGACAATGTGAAAGAACTACCATTAGTAGCAGTCAGAATGATCATACCAACTCCCATTATAGCATAAGAGGAGTTGTTAGTCCTATGTCAATATTCCATATAGGGGTAGACTCAAGTGAAATGAAGAGACTATGCTCTGAGGTAATATGTTTGGTTCCAATGTCAAATTACCAAACATTTGAGCCTACTATAGACATATAATGCTCATCAAAAGATGGGTCATAGTTGCAAACTCTAGTAAACACCCATTCTTCATTTTGCACAAGATTAGCAGAATCTGTTTTAGATGTAGAGGCTTAGCTCTTTATGAAATGATCACTTCCTTTATAGTATTTGCAAAATTGTTTTTCCTTTTATGTTTTCTTCTCATCTTTGACTTCCTTCATTGATTATACAACATTAGCACATTTTTTCTTACTAGTAGATGACCTCCATTTACCTTTGCCCTTCTGACTAGCTAAGAAGCTTGATCTACAACACACATAATGGACATGTTTCTCTTGGGTAGGTTTTCCTACAAAAAATTAGAGACTAAATCCTCAAATGTTAATGAATTTGGATTGACTTTCATCATCAATCAAAGATTAGAAGCAAAAATCCGCTATAGGAAAAAGAAAGGTTAAATGCATGGTGATCAAAGGATGCTTTGTCAAGGTCATACATTCTCAACTCTGTCTCTAACTTTTTACTTCCATCCATTAGGAATTGCAAGACATAACAAGAAACATGGAATGCTCTTGAAGCATTCTTCTCATCAAGCACTAAGGCAAGGAAGAATCAGTTACGAATAGAGTTTACAACACTCAAGAAGATGCCCAAGAAAGGTGTGATTGATTTTCTCACAAAAATGAAGGATACTACAAAACGATTGGGAAGCATTGGAGAATTCATTGATGAAGAACAAATAGTAAGGCAATTCATCAATGGTATGAAGGCTGATAACAAATGGGAAGCATTCATCACATCTATGGATCTTTACATGGACATGCAAGTTCCTAACTTCAATACACTCATGGGACAACTATTCACACATGAAGCAGAGATTATGAAGAATGGAGAGAACCAAAAAGGTGATCAATCCTCTAGTCTCTATAAGGATAAAAATAAAAACAAGAATAATAAAGGCAAAGGCAAGATGTTTGATGATGAAGGTAGTACCTCCCAAGCAAACTTTGCAGATAGAGGTAGAGGCTTAAGAGGAAGACAAAAAGGACATAGAAAAGGCAAGGGGAGAGTTGAGAACTCGTCACCCTATGCCATATTTGTTCTAACCAATCACATTATAGAGAATTGGTTCAAGAATCCTAGGAACCAAAGAGGAAGAGGATACACCAGAGGAGGCTATGGAAACTTAATAGGAAGATTCAAAAAATCTTATGGATACACTAACAACTCATACAACAACAAGCACCAAGGTGGATACAAAGGAAAGAGAGACTACAAAAACTATACAAATGATCAGTCAAGAAGACTCACTTCTTCTCATGGACATGACTATGAAGGAAGGTAAGGCAGCTGAGCATGTGTGTTATATAGACTCAAGATGCTCAAATCATGTGGCAAGCAATGTGGCTTTACTCTCAAATTTGGAAGAACCGAAGAATATGCATGAGGTCTAAACAAGAGATTACACAAGGCATCCAATTGAGAAGATAGGTAATGTGAAGAATCTAAATGGTAATATGAACTTCTAAGCAAATTACTCTATGTGCCCACTATTACCAAGAACCTCATCAGTGTAGGTCAATTTGTTGAGAAGGGATTGCGGGTTAAATTCACCAAGCATGGAGCATTTATTCAAGACCCACATGAGGGATTCAAGAAGATAGAAAGAGGAGAAAAATCAAGTAGATTGTTCAGCTTTGAAGTCAAGGACATAAAGAACATTGCATTGTTCAGTCATGGCACCCAAACTCTATCAAACTTAGATATTTGGCATAAGATCTTAGCTCACATAGGAGAAAGAGCTCTCAAAAAAATCAATAGGGATCAGAGTGGCTTGATCTGCCAAATATATCCAAACAACATATGATTTATAAATGTAGTTCTTGTCAATTTGGTAAAGCATACAAGAAACCCTTCACCAAGAAAAGCTACATATATGGAGATTTATTGGAGTTCTTCCACACACATGTCTGGGGACCAAGCAAGGATCCTTAAGTCTCTCAATCAAGGTATTATGTGTCATTCATAGATGATTGTAGCAGATGTACTATCTTATATTTTATGAAGCATAAAGATGAAGTATTTTCATGTTTCAAAAAGTATTTAGCTCTTGTGGAAAATCAAACAGGTAAAAACCTAAAGAGAACAAGGTCAGATGGAGGGGGAGAATATTTATCCCATGACTTTGGTTCTTATCTCCAAGAGAGAGGGATCAAAAGAGAAATCACCACCAAGTATACTCTTGAGCAAAATGGAGTAGTAGAGAGAAGAAATAGGACAATTGTCAAGTCTTCATGATCAATGCTCAATGAAAAGAAACTACCCAAATATTTGTGGGTAGAGTTAGTATCAGTAGCTACATATTTGGTAAATAGAGTTCAACTAAAGGCTCTTCACGGAATGGCTCTATGCACACATGCCTTCTCAGATTAGAGGTAGATTGAACCCTAAGGTAGAGAAATGCATCTTCATTGGGTCTGACCTTAATCAGAAATGTTATAGCTTGTACAATCTAACAACAAATGTTTCATTGTAAGTAGAGATGTTGTGTTTGATGAAAATAAATCTTGCTTTGAAGATGATTACAGGAGGATCAAACTACCTTATAACCTAGAGGAGGATTTTCCAAGCTTACCAAAGAAAAATGAGCATACATTTAAGCATCAAGTGATTCAAAAGATGACTAGAAGACTGTGAGAATAGAAGTAAATTATTGGAACTCCAAAGGCAAAGCTAAAGTGCAAGAGTTGAGGGATGTGGCAGAATCCTCTCAACAAACAATTAGAAGGTAAACTAGAGAAAAGAGAAAGTAGAAAGGTATGGCTATGATACTTCACTAGTTATGAAACTTTCTATATACCTATCATAGGACACAAATTACTCTAAGGAACCCTCATCATATGAGGAAGTAAAGAAATATTGTGAATGGATGAATGCCATTGAGGAAGATGTATATGCTTTACAAGAAAATTAAACTTGGGAATTAGTGCCCAAGACTCCATCTATGAAGATCATAACTTCAAGATGGATATACAAGGTAAAGAAGAATTACCATGGACCTATAAATAGATACAAGACAAGACTTGTGGTCAAAGGGTGTACACAAACACAAAGAATTGATTATCAAGAAACTTCTTCACCTAGGGCAAAAGTGTCAACCATCGAAGTGTTTATGAGTATTGAAGCTTCAAAAAATTAGAAGATTTACCAAATGGATGTAAAGAAGGATTTATAAATGGATGGATATCTAAGAAGGTATGAATAGCTCATCCTCTTGGCTTTGAGCATTTATCATATCCTGAATATGTATGTCGATTAATAAAAGCTTTGTATGGATTGAAGCAAGCCCCCAGATTAAGATGCTATATTTCGATTTAGGTCTTAAGTCATCTATTCTTCATAGCTTTTGGGATAATATAGGCCCATTACATCTAGCTGCTAACCCAATCTATCATGCTAGGAATAAACAAATAGAAGTGTATTACCATTATTTCAGGGAAAAGATTACAAGCAAGGAGATCAATTATCATATGTGTCAAATCATCAACAATGTGAAGATATGATGAGAAAGTCACTAGATGGAGTCAAGCTAAATAGGTTCAAATCAATGATTGGATTGCAAGACATTTTGAAATATTGAAGACTCAAGATTCTTAGTCTTGAGGGGGAGTTGTTGGTGGAAGAAGCACGCCTAAAAGCTTTGCTTTAGATCATGGACTACCCTCATAATTTATCTCACATGGATATGTTCATGTGAACACATGTTTGTAAAACTTCCAAGAGTAGAATGTGTGTACTTTCTTGATCATTTGTAAAATCTAAAAATAGAGAAAAATACTATAGATGAAGGGAGCCAAATTCCACAACGTTTTTAGTACTTGGGATTAAAATTCAAATCAATCCTAAGTTTTAGGATCACTTTTAGGTGAAGATCCAACCTCATTCAAATTCAAACTCATGTAGAAAAAGAACACCTCTTAGTTGTGGGATAGAGAGTCTATTTTCTAGAGATTGAGTTGAATCTTTGAGCATACATTGTGCTTACCTCAATTAGTATTAGTCCTCTATAGTTTCCTTGTATCATATGTGCAATATCAATACACATTATTGTCACGAGGAAGGAGATAAGGAAGAGAGCTCACACACACACACTCTCACTCTCAAGGAGAAGCACACACACAGATTGAGACAAGGAAGAATGCTCTTCTTCTTCTTCTTCTATTACATAAAAGGAATGTACAAGAATGACCTAAAAACAAGAATACAACAAGTGCAATATATAAAGATCAGTACATAAGGAAAAAACTAATGTCCGCGAATGAGTGAGCTGGCAAGAAACAAATGTGTCATCACTCTCCTAGATAAATCTAATAAAGCTCAATGAAGTATCCCTGACATATACCAGCGTGACCACTGTACATGTTAGAGAAACGAAAAACTGATACGTGTCATCCTGGATCATCACATATTGAGCTTGATATCTCAACACTCCCCCTCAAGCTCAACCCCAAATCCAAGCATTTCCCGAAACTTCTTCAACTTCTCAACTCCAAGTGCTTTGGTGAAATTATCAGCAACCTGCTCATTTGTTCTCACATAAACAAGATCAATATCACCTGCTAATACCTTCTCTCTGATGAAGTGATAATGTACCTCGATATGCTTTGTTCTAGCATGGAAAACAGGGTTCCGTGCTAACTGTATGCTGCTAAGATTATCACAATAGATAGTGATAGGCTTTTGCACTTCCACACCTAAATCTGCAAGTAACATTTCCAACCATGATGCCTCACATGCTGCCATTGCAGCACCTCTATACTCAGCCTCTGTACTCGACAAAGCAACAGTGGGTTGCTTCTTACTACTCCATGTAATAGTTGCACCTCCAAGTGAGAAAAGAAAGCCACTAGTAGATCTTCTATCTGGAGTACTACCAGCCTAATCTGCATCGGTCTATCCATGAACCTGCAAATCTACGCCAGCTTCATAAAACAATGCATAATCCAAAGTAGCAATCACATAACGTAGAGTGCGCCTCAGAGCATCCAAATGTGGCTTCCTGGGAACCTACATAAACTGACTTTCAAGTCCTACAGTATAGCTTAAATCAGGCCTTGTAATTGTAAGATATATAAGACTTCCCACAATTTTCCTGTACATAGTAGCATTTTCCAATGCTTCACCTGATGTAGTATCCAACTTCAAATTCTGATCTAATGGCATAGAAATTGGCTTACAACCAGCCATACCATACTTTTGCAGCATATTCAAGGCATATTGCCTTTGCGACATCCATATACCTGTTTCTGTATGTATAAACTCAATGCCCAAGAAATAGCGCAACACACCAAGATCTTTCATGTCAAATTCTTGCATAAGAAGTTGCTTTACCTCTTTGATGCTTTCTTCATTATTGCCACCTACAATCAAGTCATCAACATAAAGAGCCACAATCGTGATGCGATCATCAGCCTTCCTTGCATATAGTGAATGATCTGCATCACACATAGAAAACCCAATGCTGGTTAAGTAATCTGCAATCCTTGCATGCCATGCACGCAGAGGCTGCTTCAACCCATATAAAGCCTTTTGCAACTTGCAAACATATTCTGGATGCTTTGAATCTTCATATACTTGTGGTTGGTCCATATATACTTCTTCCTATAACTCACCATGTAGGAAAGCATTCTTCACATCCATTTGATGCAAAGTCCATCCTTTTGCCGTAGCTAATGCAATAAGTGTCCTAACAGTAGACATTTTAGCTACAAGGCTAAATGTTTCCTCATAATCAATGCCATATGTTTGTGCATATCCTTTAGCTACCAATCATGCTTTATACCTGCTTATGCTACCATCAACATTATTCTTTACCTTGTAAACCCATTTACAGCCTATTTGAGTTGGAACTATTGCTTGGTGATGCATCCGGTCCACTCAAAACCTGAGATTCTGCACTTGATTTTTCAGCATTTTCTTTTTCATTTGGTTCAAGACTCAATCCTTCTTTGGCATCTACATAGAAGCTTGATATTTCATCAAATACCACATCTCTGCTCACCTTTACCTGTCGTGTGAGTGGGTTATGACATTTATATCCCTTTTGCTCAAGGGAGTATCCAATGAAGACACAGTTTTCTGCTTTTGGATCAATCTTCATCCTCAATTCATCTGGAACATGTACATATGCAATACAACCAAAAATGTTCAGATGTGATAAGTTTGGTTTTTTACCTGTAAACTTCTCTTCAAGTGTAACTTGATGTACAGCAGCAGTTGGAGTTCTATTCATGATGTATACAGCAGTATGCATAGCTTTTGCCCAATAGCAATGAGGCATATTCTTCTCAGCCATTAAGGCTCTTGCTATTTTTGCAATATGTCTATTTTGCGTTCAACAACGCCATTCTGTTATGGTGTGTACCTGCATGAAAACTGATGCCCAATTCCATGATTTTTTAGAGAACTGGTGAACTCATTTGACATGTATTCACCTCCTCCATGAGGTCTTAATGTCTGAATGTACTTCCCTGTCTACTTTTCCACCATAACTTTAAAATTTTGGAACTGAGTGAACACCTCACTCTTCTCTTTCATGAAATATACCCATACTTTGCGTGTGTGTTCATCAATGAAAGTAACATAAAACCTGCAACCACCCGTAGATGTGGTCTTTGTTGGACCCCAAACATCTGTATGTACTACTTCTAGTACATTCTCACTAACATGCTTGTCATGTGGAAATGATGCTCTTGACTGTTTACCAAATTGACATGCTACACATACCTTTTGCATTTCTGCAACTTTGAAATTTGGTAGTCCATGGATAATCTCCTTTGATTGCATCAGTTTCAGCCTTTGCAAGTTTGCATGTCCAATCCGTTTGTGCCATATCTCTACATCTACAATAACTCCTGCACCTTTTGCAAACATGGCTGCATTCATTCAGAAATCTTCACATTTAAGGTGAACATCCTACCCACTTTGTTTCCTTTGGCAACCAATCATCCATCCTGCTTGTACTCTTCTACATATAATCCATCAGCATTGAACCTGACTTGTAATCCCTTGTCAACCATTTGTCCAACGGAAACCAGATTCTTTGTTATATTTGGAACATGCAGCACATCAGCAAGATGTTTTACCTTCTCGTCCTCCATAGACAATGCTATGTTTCCTGTATGCTCAATAGGATGCGATGTATCATCAACTGTTTCAACATATCTAGGAACTAGCATTTTCTACAAACTACTCAACCATTATGCATGACTGGTCATGTGATTTGAAGCACCTAAATCAACATACAAGACATTATCATTTGATTTTGAAACATTAGCAGACATCGTATTCATCATGTGATGTTGAACCATAAACAGCTTCTCAGAATCATCTGCACTTGTGGATGCATAGTGGTTTTGCTGCCTTCTGTTATTTTGATTCTTCAACCTGCAATCACGTTCAAAGTGTCCATGTTTACCACAATTCCAGCATCCTTTACTATCATTACCTTAATCATTTCTTTGGAAATTTCTGCGACCTCTTTGGTTCCCCCTGCCTCAAAACTGTCCTCTTCCTCCTGCATGATTTTGTTGTTGACCTTGGTCTTGGTTATTGTTTCCTCTTCCACTTCCAAAACCTCTACCTCTGCCTTTTCCTCTGCCATAGTGGAATACCTGCTCAGAAGTGGGATTTCCTTGGGAGTTTGAATCCTCACCAAGATTCTTTTCTTCACTAATCAGCATAGATACCATATTAGCAAAATTCAAAATATTTTCCCTAGTCTGTATGGAAGTTCTGAACTGCTTATATGCAGCTCCTAAATCACGAAGGCACACTTCCACCTTATCTCATCTACATTCACGCCAATAGATGCAAGTGACTCATATATGCTTTTGATTTTTAGAGTGTAGTCACTTATCGACATGCTCTTCTTTTCCAATGTATGCAGCTCGTTCTTGAGTTGCAATTTCCATGCCTTTGTATTAGTCTCATACAAAGTGACCAAACTGTTCCAAGCCTCTTTTGGAGTCTTGGCATCCTGTATGTGTCCAATCATGCTATCCTGTATGCTAATAGATAGCCAATACATTAACTTTCGTGCTCCTTGATTCCATTCCTCATATGCTCTTAACTCGTCTGTAGTTCGATTCCTTTCTGGTAACTGTGGAGCATTTTCATTCTCTCCTTCGATGTACTTCTAGTAGCCTTTTCCCATCAGGAAATTCTTCATTCTGAATCTCCAAGCATGGAAGTTGTTCTTGTCCAGCTTATCGCTCATAAGCTGACTCATTCCATCTGCGTTTGCCATTTCTGGAACAATTCACAACACTACAAGCAGCACTTCTGCTTGAACACTGTCGCACTATGACGTGACAGTTCGATCTCAGAAAAACACAGTTTTCGTGTATCAACAGTACACGAAATCGCTTGAAATTTTGGATCTGGAATATATGAGTGTTGCCGAATAGAAGGCAAGTTATAGTTTCTGAAAGTGACCTGGTTTTTCTATGGGTGCCACCTTGTAGGCTCGAAAAGGGGGTCGAAATGGCTCCGAAACTTTGATCTGACAAGAACGAGTGATCCTTAAGGGATAACTCGCAAAAATATTTTGAGGTCTTCTACCTTCATGCTGATTTTCGTAGCAAATGGAGGTCGTTTGTGGAATCACATTTTCTCCATGCCTTGCTGCATAGTCTTCACCTTTGCCTTCTCCACGAGCTCTCTACAGCCACGCTGGCTCTGATACCATGTCACGAGGAAGGAGATAAGGAAGAGAGCTCACACACACACTCTCACTCTCAAGGAGAAGCACACACATAGATTGAGGCAAGGAAGAATGATCTTCTTCTTCTTCTTCTATTACATAAAAGGAATGTACAAGAATGACCTAAAAATAAGAATACAACAAGTGCAATATATAAAGATAAGTACATAAGGAAAAAACTAATGTCCATGAATGAGTGAGCTGGCAAGAAACAAATGTGCCATCACTCTCCTAGATAAATCTAATAAAGCTCAATGAAGTATCCCTGACATATACCGGCATGACCACTATACATGTCAGAGAAACGAAAAACTGATATGTGTCATCCTGGATCATCATATGTTGAGCTTGATATCTCAACAATTATGGTTCATATATCATGAATATTCATTCTCTATGTGCTACATCTATAGTACCTTGAGGTACACAGTCAACTTGTGTGTTCCATTTCTCCATGTTTCAATGTTCATTTTCTAGATTTTTACTTGGAACATTTGTATAAGACATTTTTGAGCTTAGATATGAAGTTTTGTTCTCATTGAATTAGTAGATTGCAAGCTATGAATGTTTTAAGGTCATTCTATCTACACTTCATTTTGTTCCTGAAAAGTCACAGTGACCCCCCAAACTTGTTAAACCTATTTCTCAGTGTATAGTCGAGCTAAAATCATCCAATAACTTGCTTTAATTAGCTAGAGACTTCCATTAGATGAGTGAAAAAGCTATATGGTTAATGCATACCATGTTGTGAGCTCTAAGCATTTCTTTGTGACCTTGACTTCCAAAAATAGAAGGTTTCTTCAAATCTTGTGAAGTCCAATCTTATCTATTTTGATGCAGTCACTTGAGAGTGATACTACAAAGGAATTAGTGATGCTTTATATTAAGCATCTTTGAACTGATATTGGCTCATGGGTTTTGGCAAACACCTAGTCATCTCTATCTATATTCCATCACCTCTTCACAAGATCATCCAAAGCTTTACTTTTGGAGCCCATCACTTTATTAGAAATGGGAATGTCAAAAAGCTCCAATCTCCGTGTCCACTTGAGTTTTTGATGTTAGAAAAAAGCGGAAATATAGCTCTTGATGTGTGATCCAAGGTCTTGGAATGAATACTTTGGTTCCTCAATATGGTGAATAATTAATTTTGAAAAATTCTCCACAAGGTTGCTAAAATATTTAATGGAAGGAAAGGTATAGCTTAAATAAGAATGAAATCCAAGCTTGGAAATCTTAACGAGATGATGTATAGTTATCTATTGAACATGATGATCTTAAGAGGCCAAGAATGGAAGAGAAAATAGAACATTTTGAGTGATCTATTTTTGTTCTTGGTTGTTGGGCATGAAGAAGAGGTGTATATCTCTTGATCCTCAAAAGGCCACAAAATGGAAGAAATTCAAGATTGATATAGAGTACTTCGTTGGAGATGAAGAAAATCCCACATACAAAGTTGACAGATCCCAAATATGTTTGGTATAGAAAGTAAGAAACTCTTCACTTGCACCTTGAAAGAGAAAGGAGGAATCCTTTCTCTCTCTCTCTCTCTCTCTCTCTCTCTCTCTCTCTCTCTCGGGCAAATGCTACTTCTAATGGGAAGACTTGGGGTACATGGATGCATTGAGTATGAATCTCATCCATTGGTGGGTGCCCATGGGCGTTTGGGCACCTTGGGGGTCCCACCCTCTCATGAGGTCCTCCCCTACATTTCTTTTTGCATAAGAATGCCAAGAAGATTTTCCTAGCTTGAGAAAAGCTGATAGCATAGTGTGATAACCTCCCAAGTCCAAGCTCAAATACCAATATCATACTATTGAAACTCAAATATGTGAGGAGAACTTAGGAATGACTTTCATTGACCAGATCACTATCTATTAGATAGCTTTGAGAGATCTCCAAACTTTAGTTCTAGACCACTCTTTCCAAGGAGTCGTTTTAGTTAAAGATTTTTCTTTACACCTTTAATCCTCTCCACTCTTTTGAGAAACAATCTCTACCACCTTTTAACTCTAAAGGTGCCATTTTAAGGCGTGATCCACAATGCTTGGGATTAATAGAATCTTTGGGCAAAATCTTTCTCTTGCAGACTTGATCCCAAGACCTCGTTCTTCCCATCCCTCAAACTTAACCACTATTCTAAGTAGCCTTCTTGGTCTAGTACTCTAAAGCTATTAATGTTGACTTGAATCCTTTGTCACTTCATAACTAAACACTACACAATCTTGAACAAGAGGGATTATACTAGCTTATAATGGAGAAAGACGTCCATGGACACATTAGAAATTGTGGAAGATGTGAGCTTATTGATCCAATTCAACATGCTATGCTATTTCACATTACCATAGCACATTATTGGAGTAGCCAATTGTCAACTATTTGCAACATGGGAAGTATCTTGATGACATCATACCTAAGAAAGAAAGCCCTAGAAGAAGAGAGTCATCATTACAAGATAATAGAAGGGCAACTGTACAAAAGATATAAGGAGATTCTTTTCTGGTCGTGCATAGAAGAATGAGAGTACCTGCCAATTCTCGAAGTAGCTCATGCAGGAGTGGAAAACAAATCTCATGCAAAAATGATAATTAAACCTAACTTCTTGGTGTTGGCAAAACCATAAATATGGTACAAAGCTCAATAAGAGCTTGTGACTTTGCATATGAAACTCCAAAATCTATTCCTATCATCAAAGAAAAAGACATGAGCAACCTCACTAGTTATTTAGGGGTATCGATAGTGGAATAAACATAAGATGTGGTGGTTTCCACAAGTAGGTTCTAAAGTACAAGCTACAAGCCTTCCCATATAATGGTACCCACATCCATCTTGTCACGAGGAAGGAGATAAGGAAGAGAGCTCACACACACACTCTCACCCTCAAGGAGAAGCACACACACAAATTGAGGCAAGGAAGAATAATCTATCCTTTTTCTATTACATAAAAAGGAATGTACAAGAATGACCTAAAAACAAGAATAACTTCTCAGCTCCAAGTGCTTTGGTGAAAATATCAGCAACTGATCATCTGTTCTCACATAAACAAGATCAATATCACCTGCTAATACCTTCTCTTTGATGAAGTGATAATGTACCTCGATATGCTTTGTTCTAGCATGGAAAATAGGATTCCGTGCTAACTATATGCTGCTAAGATTATCACAATAAATAGTGATATGCTTTCCCACTTCCACACCTAAATATGCGAGTAGCATTTCTAGCCATGATGCCTCACATGTTGCCATTGCAACACCTCTATACTCAGCCTCTGTACTCGACAAAGCAACAGTGGGTTGTTTCTTACTGCTCCATGTAACAGCTGCACTCCCAAGTGAGAATAGAAAACCACTAGTAGATCTTCTATCCGGAATGCTACCGGCCCAATTTGCATCGATGTATCCATAAACCTGCAAATCTACACCAAACTCATAAAACAATACATAATCCAAAGTAGCACTCACATAACGTAGAGTGTGCCTCAGAGCTTCCTAGGAACCTGCATAAACTGACTTTCAAGTCCAACAGTATAACTTAGATCAGGCCTTGTAATTGTGAGATATATAAGACTTCCCACAATTTTCCTGTACATAGTAGCATTTTCCAATGCTTCACTTGATGTAATATCCAACTTCCAATTCTGATCTAATGGCATAGAAATTGGCTTACAATCAGCCATACCATGCTTTTGCAGCATATTCAAGGCATATTGCCTTTGTGACATCCATATACCTGTTTCTATATGTATAAACTCGATACCCAAGAAATAGCATAGCACACCAAGATCTTTCATGTCAAATTCCTGCATAAGAAGTTGCTTTACCTCTTTGATGCTTCCTTCATTATCACCATCTACAATCAAGTCATAGCCAAAATAGTAATGCCATCATCATCCTTCCTTGCATATATTGAGTAATCTGCATCACACATAAAAAACCCAATGCCAGTTAAGTAATCAACAATCCTTGCATGCCATGCACTAGGGGCTTGCTTCAGCCCATACAAAGCCTTTTGCAACCTGCAAACATATTCTAGATGCTTTGAATCTTCATATCGTTGTGGCTGGTCCATATATACTTCTTCCTGTAAGTCACCGTGTAGGAAAGCATTCTTCACATCCATCTGATGCAAAATCCATCCTTTTGCTATAGCTAATGCAACAAGTGTTCTGACAATAGACATTTTAGCTACAGGGCTGAATGTTTCCTCATAATCAATGCCATATGTCTGTGCATATCCTTTAGCTACCAATTGTGCTTTATACCTGCTTATGCTACCATCAGCATTATGCTTTACCTTGTAAACCCATTTGCAGCCTATGCGTTTCTTTCCTTGCGGCAATGGAACCAGCTTCCATGTATCATTTCCATAAAGTGTAGCCATCTCCTCATCCATAGTTTTTTCCCAATCTGCAATTCCAATTGCATCTTCAAAGCAAGAAGGTCCAGCATCTTGTATTACCTTCATCATGTAGGCACAATGATGAGCCATATAACTGTCATACGTCAATCGTTGCACTGAATTCCGCATCCTCCCAGATCTTCTTGGTCCTTGGTCACTTCTCCTTGTATCATCTACATGTGCCCTTCTTACTCCTAGAGTCTTCATAGAGGGCAATCCAAATTCCTCATCTAGACTCTTTTCTGAACCGCTTGAATCTCCATCGTCTTCAAAACCTACACATGTTTTATGACCTGTAGAAAGCTTTTCTTTACCTTTCTTGGATGTATTTGATGAATTTGTTGGACTGAAATTTTCACGCAATCTTCCACTCCATGGATTTGAGTTGGAATTATTGCTTGGTGATGCATCCAGTCCACTCAAAACTTGAGATTCTACACGATTTTTTCAGCATTTTCTTTGTCATTTGGTTCAAGATTTAGTCCTTCTTTGGCATCTACATAGAAGCTTGACATTTCATCAAATACCACATCTATGCTCACCGTTACCTATCATGTGAGTGGGTTATAACATTTATATCCCTTTTGCTCAAGGGAGTATCCAATGAAGACACACTTTTCTGCTTTTGGATCAAGCTTTGTCCTCAATTCATCTGGGACATGTACATATGCACTACAGCCTCTGTTCATGATGTATACAGCAGTATGCACAACTTTTGCCCAATAACAATGAAGCATATTCTTCTCAGCCATCAAGGCTCTTGCTATTTCTGCAATATGTCTATTTTTGCATTCAGCAATGCCATTATGTTGTGGTGTGTACCTGCATGAAAACTGACGCTGAATTCAATGATTTTTTAGAAAACTGCTGAACTCATTTGACATGTATTCACCTCCTCCATCAGATCTTAATGTCTGAATGTACTTCCCTGTGTGCTTTTCCACCATAACTTTAAAATTCTGGAAGTGAGTGAACACCTCGCTCTTCTCTTTCATGAAATATACCCATACTTTGTGTGTATAGTAATCAATGACAGTAACATAAAACTTGCAACCACTCATAGATGTGGTCTTTGCTGGACCCTAAACATCTATATGTACTACTTCTAGTACATTCTCACTAACATGCTTGTCATGTGGAAATGATGCTCTTGATTGTTTACCAAATTGACATGATGCACATACCTTTTGCATTTTTGCAACTTTGAAATTTGGTAGTCCATGGACAATGTCCTTTGACTGCATCAATTTCAGCCTTTGCAAGTTTGCATGTCCAATCCGTTTGTGCCACATCTCTATATCTGCAATAACTCCTGCACCTTTTGCAAACATGGCAGCATTCATTTCAGGAATCTTCACATTTAAGGTGAACATCCTACCCACTTTGTTTCCTTTGGCAACCAATTGTCCATCCTGCTTGTACTCTTCTACATATAATCCATCAGCATTGAACCTGACTTGTAATCCCTGGTCAACCATTTTTCCACCAGAAACCAAATTCTTTGTTATATTTGGAACATGCAGCACATCAGCAAGATGTTTTAACTTTCCATCCTCTATCGATAGTGTGACGTTTCTTGTATGCTCAATAGGATGTGATGTGTCATCACCTGTTTCAACATATCTAGGAACTGTCAATTTTCGCAAAGTACTAAACCATTCCGCATGATTGGTCATGTGATTTGAAGCACTTGAATCAACATACCAAACATTATCATTTGATTTTGAAACACCAGTAGACATTGTATTCATCATGTGATGTTGAACCATGAACAGCTTCTCAGAATCATCTGCACTTGTGGATGCATAGTTATTCTGTTGCCTTCTGTTATTTTGATTCTTCAACCTGCAATTACGTTCAAAATTTCTCAGTTTACCACAATTCCAGCATCCTTTATTGTCATTACTTGAATCACTTCTTTGGAAATTTGTGCAGCCTCTTTGGCTTCCCATACCTCAAAATTATCCTCTTCCTCCTATATGATTCTGTTGTTGACTTTGGTCTTGGTTACTATTTCCTCTTCCACTTCCAAAACCTGTACCTCTACCTCTTCCTCTACCTGAGTAGAATACCTCCTCAGAACTAGATTTTCCTTGGGAGTTTGAATCCTCACCAAGATTCTTTTCTTCAATAATCTGCATAGATACGAGCTCAACACAATTAGGAATATTTTCAATGGTCTGTATAGAAGTTCTGAACTGCTTATATGCAGCTCCTAAACCACGAAGACACACTTCCACCTTATCATCATCATCTACATTCACACCAATAGATGCAAGTGACTCACATATGCTTTTGATTTTCATGGTGTAGTCACTTACCAACATGCTCTTTTTCTCCAATGTATGCAGCTTGTTCTTGAGTTGCAATTTCCGTGCCTTTGTATTGGTCTCATACAATGTGACCAAACTGTTCCAAGCCTCTTTTGGAGCCTTGGAATCCTGTATGTGTCCAATCATGCTATCCTGTATGCTAACAGATAGCCAGTACATTACCTTTTGTGCTCCTTGATTCCATTCCTTATATGCTCTTAACTGATCTCTAGTCCGATTCCTTTCTGGCAACTGCGGAGCATTTTCATTCTCTCCTTCGATGTACTTCTAGTAGCCTTTTCCCATCAGGAAATTCGTCATTTGAATCTCCAAGCATGGAAGTTATACCTGTCTAGCTTATAGCTCATAAGCTGACTCATTCCATCTACGTTTGCCATTTCTGCAGCAATTTGTTGGAGTTAGACGTCTGCGGAAGCACGCGAACAGCACAAGGAAGAAGAAGAAGCTTGGAGCACAACATACAAGACTGAATGTATTACTAGAGAATGTACAAAGATAAGTAGCCCATTAGGGCAATAGGCGTATATACAAGCCGGGGGAAAAAAACCTCCTAAAGAGGGAAAAAAGTGCCCCGGCGGTCCTAGAGTGTTCACACACATCACTACCTAAATATATCAACAAATCCCCCCTGGGAGTGATGCGGTGAACAAGGAGCTGGCACTCATGTATAAGGAAGTGCCAAGCTATGTGGAAATCACTCCACAAAAGTAAGTAAGCCCAAAGCTTTGCGGAAAGCTTCAAACTTCTCCCTAGGTAGAGCCTTCGTGAAAAGGTCTGCAATGTTCTCCTGCGTGGGCACATATGCCAAGCTGATCTCCCCAGCAGAGAACCTCTCCCTGACATAGTGATAATGCACCTCAATGTGCTTAGTGCGAGCATGGAACACAAGGTTCCTCGCAACTGCCAATGCGCTCTGAAGACTGGCCAACACCCAAATCAGCCATAAGGCGTCTGAGCCACACACACTCAACAGTTGCTGTGAAAGCTGCCCTATACTCAGCCTCACAACTGGAAGTGGCCACAGTAGGCTGCTTCTTGCTCAACCAAGATATACATGAGCTACCAAGCATGAAGCAAAAACCACTGGTGGACACACGAGTGTCATAGCAACCAGCCCAATGTGAGTCAGAAAAAAGCATGCAAATCTGGCGGTAGTGATCCCCCCTTGGGATAAAACAACCCAAGTAGCCGAGTACCACTCAAGTAGCGAAAGATGCGCTTAACCGCTTTCCAATGCGTGACTCCTGGGCAATGCATAAACCTGCTCATCTGTGAGACAGCAAACTGAATACCTGGCCGAGTAATGCATGAGTAAATCAAGCATCCAACAGCCTACTGATAGAGAACAGCATCAAATGCATCTCCAACATCATGAAGACTCAATCGTAAACCTGTCTCCAGAGGAGTGGCAATAGGCTTACAGTCTTCAAGGCCAAAACGCTGCAATAATGTGTCAATATATTTCGTTTGACACAAAGCCATTCCACCATCAATGTGCATAAACTGAATGCCCAAATAGTGATGCAAATGCCCCAAATCAGACATTTCAAATGAGGCATGCAAATCAACCTTAAAACCAGCAATATGTGTCTCAATAGGACCAGTGAGCAGCATGTCATCAACATAGACAACAATGATCAGAAGCACATCATTAGCACGTTTAACATATAAGGTGCTTTCAGTTGGACTGTTCTCAAAACCATGTGCAATCAGATAGGCATGTATCTTCTCATACCAAGCACGTGGTGCTTGCTTTAAACCATATAATGCCTTCTTTAACCTACAAACCTGGTTTTCATGCCCTTTCTGCACAAAGCCACGGGGCTGAAAAACATACACTTCTTCATGCAAGTCACCATTCAGAAATGTTGTTTTAATGTCCAACTAATGTACATTCCAACCATGATGGGCTGCAAGTGCACAAATGCTCCGAACAGTAGTCATACGGCATGTAGATGTAAAGGTCTCATCAAAATCAATGCCTCTTTCCTGTGCATAACCCTTTGCAACAAGCCTAGCCTTATACCTGTCAACTGTACCATCAGGTTTACGCTTCAGCTTGTATACCCACTTAGTGCCAATGGCCTTCTTTCCAGGAGGCAAGTCACATAAAGACCATGTACCATTCTTCATTATAGCATCATATTCAGATTGCATAGCAGCCATCCAATTTTCTGAATTTTGTGCTTCATCAAAAGAAACAGGCTCATTCTCATCACAGAGACTAGATGCAACCATAACATAGCAATCTGATGCAAAGGAGGCACTATGAGAGCCTGAATGAGTACGATATGACAAAGGTGCATCTAATTTGCTGTCACGCAAAGTCTGCACCAGCCATTTTGGCATAGTTTTTGCCTGCTCAATATCAGCTCTCTCATCAACAAGTGCATCATGTAAATCTGCATCAGAAATGGAATGATCTGCATCATCATATGAAACCTACAAAGGCTGAGAAGTTGCCTCATTAGGACCAGCACTAGCCTGTCCACCTGTATAAAGAGGCATCAAAGTATCATACATGTCTTTGGAGCTAACAGATGTCTCCTTAGTACATGAAATCAATGGCTGAATAGCATCTTCCACAAAGACAACATCACGGCTAACCAGAATGTGTTTAGTCTGTGGATGATACAGACGATAGCCTTTACTTTCAGAACTGTACCCAACAAAAATACATTTTACTGCCTTTATCCAATTTTTTGCGATGTTGTTCAGGCACTAATGCATATGCCAAACAACTAAAAACACGCAGATGAGCAACAGATGGCTTGCAGTCATGCCAAGCCTCATATGGAGTGATAGACTGCAACGCTTTAGTGGGACACCTGTTCAGTACATATGTTGCACACATGACAGCCTCAAGCCAGAAACTATGTGGTAAAGCCTGACTTTTGACCATGCACCTCGCCATCTCCATGAGTGACCTGTTCTTTCGTTCAGCAACTCCATTCTGTTGAGGTGTATACGGCACTGTACACTGGTGTTTTATCCCACGTTGAGCCAGAAATGCATTAAAATCTGAAGATATATATTCCCCCCCTCGATCAGAACGGAGGGTGCCCATTTTACATGCTGATAGATTTTCAGCCAAAACCAAAAACTGTTTGAAGCACATGAAAACTTCGGACTTTGTTTTGAGTGGATATACCCATGCATTCCTGGAAAAATCATCAATGAAAGTCACGAAGTAAAGGTAATTTCCAAAAGAGGGTGTCTGCATAGGACCACAGACATCACTATGTACAAGCTGCAATTTTTGCGTAGCCCAAACTGAACCATCTTTTGGAAAGGAAGAACGCTGCATTTTGCCCAAAATACAGCCTTCACAAACATGTTTTCCAAGTGCCTCAAGTTTGGGCAAAGAGGACACCATTTCAGATTTCTGCAGGCGTAACAAACTAGCAAAATTCAGATGACCAAAGCGTGCATGCCAAAGCTTTGCATCTGACATAGCCTGAGAATCATGAACTGCACATGCCGAATCATTCACAGATCTTTCATAGTCTATGAGCTTATACAGCCCACGACAAAAAATGCCAGAAGCAATAATCACATCGCCATTTGAGAGATCATGGACTGTACACCTGTCATCAACAAATTTCACAACCAAGCCAATCTTGGCTAATGCAGAAACTGATAACAGGTTCTTTTTGATCCCAGCCACAAATAAAGCATCTGACAAAGTGAAAGAACTACCATCAGCAGTAGTCAGAATGATCTTACCAACTCCCATAATAGGATAAGAGGAGTTATAGGCGCATGTGACAGTATTCCCTGTAGGGGCAGGCTCGAGTGAAGAGAAGAAACTGCGCTGCGAGGTAATATGTTTGGTCGCCCCATTGTCAAAGTACCAAACATCTGAGTCTACTGCAGACATGCACTGATCATGAGAAGATGGGTCAAAATTGCAGATAGTAGTAAACGCCCATTCTTCTTCCTGCACAAGATTTGCAGACTCTGTTTTTGGTGTAGAGGCCTCTACAACAACCATTCCGGCCTCTTTCTTCTTTGCCTCTTTAGCAGCCAGTTTTGGACAGTTCTTTATAATATGATCATTTCCTTTACAGTACTTGCAGAACAATTTCTACTTTTCTAATTTCTTCTCATCTTTATCATGGTTCTTCGATTGTGCAGCATTTGCAGATTTCTGCTTACTAGTAGAAGAGCTCCATTTTCCTTTGCCCTTCTGACTAGCAAGGAAAGCTTGATTTGCAACACGCATAATGGACCTGTTCTGCCTGGACTGATCTTCCTGCAACAGAATAGAGACTAATTCCTCAAATGACAAGGCATTCGGATTGTCTTTCATCATCAACCGAAGAGTAGAGGCAAAACTCTGATATGAATCAGGAAGACCATTCAGAATGGTCTGCACAAGTGAGCTATCTGGTATAACCTCATCAACAGAAATCAATTGTTCCTTCAGGTCTTTGATCTTTGTAAGAAAACTGTCCATAGAATCACCTTCATTCATGTGCTCACTCTCCAACTGTTTTCGGAGGTAAGCAACATGAGCCTCATTCCTAGCCTGGTACAAAGTGGTAAGTGTATCCCGAGCATCCTTTGCTGTTCTGCAAGAGCGAATGTGAGGAATGATGGCACGTTTGACAGACAAAGCTATCAATGCATGTGCCTGGGCATCTCTGCCATCCCAACAAATCTGCTCTGCAGTAGGTGCAACCGAAACAGCAGCACGAACAGGAATCTACGGAATATCATCTTCGACACCATCTTCATCAGCTCCAACACCTCTATTTGCAGTACTTGTCGTTACAGGTGTAACAGGATGTCTTTCAACACCCTGCACAATGTTCCACAATCCTTTTGCAACCAGTACATGTCGCATCATATAAGCCCATAATGGGTAGTTGGTACCATCCAACTTATGCTCAACAGCCAACATACGGAATACATCACTGCTTTCAGCCATGGCCGGTGACTAAAATACCTTGATGCAGAAAATTGACTGTATCTCAAAAAGTTGAACGGAACTGCCTAGACGAGTTCTGCTAGACCTGTAGCATACTTCGAGACGCTTAAACTGGCGAATAGAAACTGGTATATACCTTTGGCACAAAAGGACGAAATAGCCTCCACAAGCACTACGATAGTGCATTCGGAGGCCGAAACGAGCTCAGATCGCGATTTCGGCACCACATAGCGAAGCTGTTTTGATCTTGAAAACACCCTGAGTATGCTCACCAAATTTCGTGCGAATCTGAGACTGCAAACGGAGGAGTGTCGACGGCGCCCTAGAAGAAGCGACGACCTGCTCTGATACCAATTGTTGGAGTTAGACGTCTGTGGAAGCACGCGAACAGCACAAGGAAGAAGAAGAAGCTTGGAGCACAACACACAAGACTGAATGTATTACTAGAGAATGTACAAAGATAAGTAGCCCATTAGGGCAATAGGTGTATATACAAGCCGGGGGAAAAAAACCTCCTAAAGAGGGAAAAAACTGCCCCGGCGGTCCTAGAGTGTTCACACACATCACTACCTAAATATATCAACACAATTCACAACACTGCAAAACACTACAAGCAGCACTTCTACTTGAACACTATCGCACTATGACATGACAGTTTGATCTAAGAAAAACACAGTTTTTGTGTATCAATAGTACACGAAATCGCTTAAAATTCTAGATCTGGAATATATGAGTGTTGTCAAACACAATGCAAGTTAGAGTTTCTAAAACTGACTTGGTTTTTCTGTGAGTCCCACCTTGCGGGCTTAGAAATGGAGGTCGAGATGGCTCCGAAACTTTGATCTGACAAAAACAAGTGACCCTAAAGTGCTAACTTGCGAAAATATTTTGAGGTCTTCTACCTTCATGCCGATTTTCATAGCAAATGGAGGTCGTTTGTGAATCGCGTTTTCTCCATGCCTTGCCCCATACTCTTCACCGTCACCTTCTCCAGGAGCTCTCTATAGCCACACTGGCTCTGATACCATGTCACGAGGAAGGAGATAAGGAAGAGAGCTCACACGCACACTCTCGTTCTCAAGGAGAAGCATAGACACACAGATTGAGGCAAGGAAGAATGATCTTCTCTTCTTCTATTACATAAAAAGGAATGTACAAGAATAACCTAAAAGCAAAAATACAACAAGTGCAATATATAAAGATCAGTACATAAGGAAAAACCTAATGTCCACGAATGAGTGAGTTGGCAAGGAAAAAATGTTCCATCACTCTCGGTAGATAAATCTAATAAAGCTCAATGAAGTATCCCTCACATATACCGGCGTGACCACTATATATGTCAGAGAAAACGAAAAACTGGTACGTGTCATCCTGGATCATCACATGTTGAGCTTGATATCTCAACACATCGAACACACCATAATTGTTTTCCCCACATGCATCTAGCATACCATAAATTTCCATGTTTGAATAGAGTGCAAATTGAAGAATTTAATAAAGCTTGTCACTACTCCCCACAACATGTTGATATATTTAGGTAGTGATGTGTGTGAACACACTAGGACCGTCGGGGCACTTTTTTCCCTCTTTAGGAGGTTTTTTCCCCCGGCTTGTATATATGCCTATTGCCCTAATGGGCTACTTATCTTTGTACATTCTCTAGTAATGCATTCAGTATTGTGTGTTGTGCTCCAAGCTTCTTCTTCTTCCTTGTGTTGTTTGCATGCTTCTGCAGACGTCTAACTCCAACAATTGGTATCAGAGTAGGTCGTCGCTTCATCTAGGGCACCTCGACACTCCTCCGTTTGAAGCCTCAAAATCACATGAATTTTGGTGAGCATACTCAGCGTGTTTTCAAGATCAAAACAACTTTGTTGTGTGGTGCCGAAATCATGATCTTAGCTCGTTTCGGCCTCCGAATGCACTATCACAGTGCTTGTGCAGGCTATTTTGTCTTTTTGTGCCAAAGGTATATACGAGTTTCTATTCGCCATTATAAGCGTCTCGAAGTCTGCTACAGGTCTAGCGGAATTTGTCTGGGCAATTCTGTTCAACTTTTTCAAATACAGTCAATTTTCTTCATCAAGGTATTTTAGTCACCGGCCATGGCTGAAAGGAGTGATGTATTCCGTATGTTGGTTGTTGAGGATAAGTTGGATGGTACCAACTACCCGTTATGGGCTTATATAATGCGACATGTGTTGGTTGCAAAAGGACTGTGGAACATTGTGCAGGGTGTCGAAAAACATCCTATCACACCTGCAACTGTTACAACTGTAGGTACTGAAGCTGATGCAAAAGGTGTCGAAGATGACGGTATTTTGCATATTCCTGTTCGTGCTGCAGTTTCTGTTGTACCTACTCCAGAGCAGATTTGTTGGGATGGCAGAGATGCCCAGGCACATGCATTGATAGCTTTGTCTATCAAACGTGCCATTATTCCTCACATTCGCTCTTGCAGAACAGCTAAGGATGCTTGGGATACACTTACCACATTGTACCAAGCTAGGAATGAGGCTCATGTTGCTTACCTCCGAAAAGAGTTGGAGAGTGAGCACATGAATGAAGGTGATTCTATGGACAGTTTCCTAACAAAGATCACTTAAAGGAACAATTGATTTTTGTTGATGAGGTTATACTAGATAGCTCACTTGTGCAAACTGTTCTGAATGGTCTTCCTGATTCATATCAGAGTTTTGCTTCTACTCTTTGGTTGATGATGAAAGGCAATCCAAATGCCTTATCATTTGAGGAGTTAGTCTCTGTTCTATTGCAGGAAGATCAGTCCAGGTAGAACAGATCCATTATGTGAGTTGCAAATCAAGCTTTCCTGGCTAGCTAGAAGGGCAAAGGAAAATGGAGCTCTTCAACTAGTAAGCAGAAATCTGCTAATTCTGCACATTTTCGAAGAAGGAACATAAAAATGAGAAGAAATCAAAAAAGCAGAAATTGTTTTGTAAGTACTGTAAAGGGAATGATCATATCATAAAGAACTATCCAAAACTGGCTACTAAAGAGGCAAAGAAGAAAGAGGCTGGAATGGTTGTTGCAGAGGCCTCTACACCAAAAACAGAGTCTGCTAATCTTGTGCAGGAAGAAGAGTGGGCATTTACTACTGTTTGCAGTTTTGACCCATCTTCTCATGTCTACAGTAGACTTAGATGTTTGGTACTTTGAGAGTGGGGCAACCCAACATATTACCTCGCAACGTAGTTTCTTCTCTTCACTCGAGCCTGCCCCTACAAGGAGTATTGTTACATGTGCCAACAACTCCTCTTATCCTGTGATGGGAGTTGGTAAGATCATTTTGATTACTGCTAATGGTAGTTCTTTCACTTTGTCAGATGCTTTATTTGTGCCAGGGATCAAGAAGAACTTGTTATCAGTTTCTGCATTAGCCAAGATTGGCTTAGTTGTGAAATTTGTTGATGATAGGTGTACAGTTCATGATCTGTCAAATGGCGATGTGATTATTGCTTCTGGCATTTTATGTCGTCGGCTATATAAGCTCATAGACTATGAAAGATCTGTAAATGATTTGGCTGTGCAGTAAATGATTCTCAGGCTATGTCAGATGCAAAGCTTTGGCATGCACGCTTTCACATGTTTGTGAAGGCTGTATTTTGGGCAAAATGTAGCGTTCATCCTTTCCAAAAGATGGTTCAATTCGGGCTACTCAGAAACTGCAGCTTGTACATAGTGATGTCTGTGGTCCTATGCAGACACCTTCTTTTGGGAATTATCTTTACTTCGTGACTTTCATCGATGATTTTTCCAGGCATGCATGGATACATCCATTGAAGGCAAAGTCCGAAGTGTTCATGTGCTTCAAAAAGTTTTTGGTTTTGGCTGAAAATCTGTCAGCATATAAAATGGGCACCCTCCGTTCTGATTGAGGGGGGGAATATATGTCTTCTGATTTTACTGCATTTCTGGCTGAACATGGCATAAAACACCAGTGTACAGCCATATACACCTCAACAGAATGGAGTTGCTGAATGAAAGAACATGTCACTCATGGAGATGGTGAGGTGTATGGTCAAGAGTTAGGCTTTACCACATAGTTTCTAGCTTGAGGCTGTCATGTGTGCAGCATATGTACTGAAGAGGTGTCTCACTAAAGAGCTATAGTCTATCACTCCATATGAGGCTTGGCATGATCGCAAGCCATCTGTTGCTCATCTACGTGTTTTTGGTTGTTTGGCATATGCATTAGTGCCTGAACAACATCGTAGAAAATTGGATGATAAAGTAGTAAAATGTATTTTTGTTGGGTACAGTTCTGAAAGTAAAGGCTATCGCCTATATCATCCACAGACTAAACGCATTCTGGTTAGCCGTGATGTTGTTTTTGTGGAAGATGCTATTCAGCCATTGCTTTCATGTACTAAGGAGACATCTGTTAGCTCCAAAGACATGTATGATACTTTGCTACCTCTTTTTACAAGTGGACAGTCTAGTGCTGGTCCTAATGAGGCAACTTCTCAACCTTTGCAGGTTTCATGTGATGATGCAGATAATTCCATTTTTGATGCAGATGTACATGATGCACTTATTGATGAGAGAGTTGATATTGAGTAGGCAAGAACTATGCCGAAATGGTTGGTGCAGACCTTGCGTGACAGCAAATTAGATGCACCTCTGTCATATCGTACTCGATCAGGATCTCATAGTGCCTCTTTTGCATCAAATTGCTATGCTATGGCTGCATTTAGTCTCTGTGATGAGAATGAGCCTGTTTCGTTTGATGAAGCACAAAATTCAGAAAATTGTATGGCTGCTATGCAATCTGAATATGATCCAATAATGAAGAATGGTACTTGGTCTTTATGTGACTTGCCTCCTGGCAAGAAGGCCATTGGCACTAAGTAGGTATACAAGCTGAAGCGTAAACCTGATGTTACAATTGACAGGTATAAGGCTAGGCTTGTTGCAAAGGGATATGCACAGGAAAGAGGCATTGATTTTGATGAGACCTTTGCACCTACATGCCGTATCACTACTGTTCGGAGCATTTGTGCACTTGCAGCCCATCATGGTTGGAATGTACATCAATTGGACATTAAAACAACATTTCTGAATGGTGAATTGCATGAAGAAGTGTATGTTTTTCAGCCCTGTGGCTTTGTGCAAAAAAGGGCATGAAAACCAGGTATGCAAGTTAAAAAAGGTGTTATATGATTTAAAGCAAGCACCACGTGCTTGGTATGAGAAGATACATGCCTATCTAATTGCACATGGTTTTGAAAACAGTCCAACTGAAAGCAGCTTATATGTTAAGCGTGCTAATGATGTGTTTGTGATCATTGTTGTCTATGTTGACGACATGCTGCTCACTGGTCCTATTGAGAAGCATATTGCTGATTTTAAGGCTGATTTGCATGCCTCATTTGAGATGTCTGATTTGGGGCATTTGCATCACTATTTGGGCATTCAATTTATGCAGGTTGATGGTGGATTGGCTTTGTGTCAAACGAAATATATTGACACATTATTGCAGCGTTTTGGCCTTGAAGATTGTAAGCCTATTGCCACTCCTATGGAGACAGGTTCACGATTGAGTCTTCATGATGTTGGAGATGCATTTGATGTTGTCCTCTATCAGCAGGCTGTTGGATGCCTGATTTACTTATGCATTACTCGGCCAGATATTCAGTTTGTTATCTCACAGATGAGCAGGTTTATGCATTGCCCAGGTGTCAAGCATTGGTAGGTAGTTAAGCGCATCTTTCGCTACTTGAGTGGTACTCGGCTACTTGGGTTGTTTTATCCCAAGGGGGGATCACTACCGCCAGATTTGCATGCTTTTTCTGACTCAGACTGGGCTGGTTGCTATGACACTCGTGTGTCCACTAGTGGCTTTTGCTTCATGCTTGGTAGCTTGTGTATATCTTGGTTGAGCAAGAAGCAGCCTACTGTGGCCACTTCCAGTTGTGAGGCTGAGTATAGGGCAGCTTTCATAGTTACTATTGAGTGTGTGTGGCTCAGATGCCTTATGGGCTGATTTGGGTGTTGGTCAGTCTTCTGCCACCACCATCTTCACTGACAGTCAGAGCGCATTGGCAGTTGCGAGGAACCTTGTGTTCCATGCTCGCACTAAGCACATTGAGGTGCATTATCATTATGTCAGGGAGAGGTTCTCTGTTGGGGAGATCAGCTTGGCATATGTGCCCACGCAGGAGAACATTGCAGACCTTTTCACGAAGGCTCTGCCTAGGGAGAAGTTTGAAGCTTTCCGCAAAGCTTTGGGCTTACTTCCTTTTGTGGAGTGATTTCCACGTAGCTTGGCACTTCCTTATACATGAGTGCCAACTCCTTGTTCACCGCATCACTCCCAGGGGGGATTTGTTGATATATTTAGGTAGTGATGTGTGTGAACACACTAGGACCGCCGGGGCACTTTTTTCCCTCTTTAGGAGGTTTTTTCCCTTGGCTTGTATATACGACTATTGCCCTAATTGGCTACTTATCTTTGTATATTCTCTAGTAATACATTCAGTATTGTACGTTGTGCTCCAAGCTTCTTCTTCTTCCTTGTGCTGTTCGCGTGCTTCCGCAGACGTCTAACTCCAACACAACAAACGTATCCTTGGGCTCTATCTTTTAAGTCACAATATTCACAACCCATGATAAAAATCCAATGCATTTTAGGGTCTAGTTATTATCAATTTTCATGCCTATATTCAAATTACCTTAGAAGTATCAAATGTTTTTACTATCAACATTTCCTTCCAAAACCATACTATTTTAATCCTTTTATATTTTGATGTTCATAATAGACACATTGTTTGACACAACATTTAATCACTTTGAGAATCCACATAATATCTCCATTCCGAAATACTTTAGGAATAGACTTGCTTCTATATGAAAACTATTTAAAAAATCATCTTGGCAAAAAAACACTTAGGTATTTGTGCTTATACACTCCTTCAAAAAGACTTTACATGAGTGGAAAGTTGCAAGTATCATCAAAAGAGATTTGTGAAATCGAGACAAAATGAAATAACCATCACGACATAATCATCACGTACATACCAATTCGACATCCTTTTATTCAATCCTAAAATATCCAAGCTATGTGGTAACTCAAGTTTAGTATCAAGAAAATATTCCATCCACTTCAACTATGTGGGATCAGAAATGAGAAATGGGACAAGTTGGGTCATATTATCCATGGAGAGAAAACATGCCAATTTAAGTGGAAATTAAAGAACATCTATGTTATTTATGAAGGTATGTATGTATGCATGCATGTATGCATGTATATATGTATGTATTTATGTTATATATATATATATATATATATATATATATATATATATATATATATATATATATATATATATATATATATATATATGTATGTGTGTGTATGTATGTATGTGTGTGTATGCATGTATTTATGCATTTATGTATGAATGTATGCATGTATATATTTGATCGTAGAGGAAAAATGTGCCATAAAAAATGTTTGATGTATGGTACTTTTAATACTTGCAGTATTCATACTAGTCATAATTATACTTAAATATTTATATACAACTTGGCGTAGGTATGGATGCGCGTTTTATGTGAATATTAAAAAAATGAGCTTTTAAAGATTTGAATATGGAAATGCAATGAAAAATCATTGAAAGTTCCACTTTGATGTTTTATTAGAAGTGAAAGGCGTGTAGAAAATGTAGAAGGAAAGATGCGTTTGTCAACTTCGGTGGGTCCTTCAAAGAATGAGCCATACAAAAGTCCTCAAGGCTGCTTAGCCATGAAGAACTAAAAACTATAAGAATAAGCGCCAAGCATCATTAATTTGGTGTTTGTCTTCAAAAAGCGAAAAAGCTTAAAAGCAAATGGATTTTACGCGAAAGGAGTGAAAAGCTAATGAGTTTTCCTTGTATCTTTCTTTACCTCTCGTGTACTTCTCTCTTTGCATATTTTCTACTCTATCATCCACACATGTTTTCCTTGTGAAATATGAACTCCCACCTTTTGACATGCCTTCTTCTCTCTTTCCGTTTCTAGTCACACCATCCACTTTTTGTATCATCCTTTCTGGTATACACCTATACAACACTATGAAGAGATGGGCCGCATTGGAGACATGAACAATAACTTGAGGGTAAACGCTTGAAAAAAGGTGGTATACCTTTTTCAAGATAGATCTTCCAGAAATGAGCTCAAGGTCTTGTGGGTCCGACACACATTGAAGTTGTATACAAAACCCAATTAACAACATAGAAATGTTAGAGCACAAGAACATTCTAGTTTAAGTGGTCAAAATAAGGCTTTCACATGTCATTGAGAACTATGTGCTTCTTGAAGTGACGACATATGGATCCAAGCATCTAAATATGGCACGGCAATGGAATAATCTTGGATTTAAATTTCTGTTCCAAAAAAAATATTTGTTGATTATTTTTATTATTATGTTTCGATATTGATGATTACAGTCTAAGAAAATATAATTTATTGATAGATTTCTAACATTGAAGTTAGGAATATATTGCAAGACAAAGGAGGGAGTGGGTTATTGATAGGCTCCTCATGAAGCTGAATAAAGAGGCACACTGCCTCCACCCAATGTGAACCTACCCTTACGGTTGCTCAATCATGTGAGATGAACATCGATAATATTTTATTAATATGAATAAATTCCTTATTATGAATGAGAAAGACATTCATTATATGTCACAAAAGCATCCAGAAACATCGACAAATATTTTTTTAATGTTAGTAGATTCGCCACTACCAATCAAGACGTTTTCTTTTCCTTCTAAACTCAATTCACATGGGAATCATAATTTTTTTAAAAAGGAAGTTGGATCATTGAGATCTTCACTTCGAGTTTAACTTGAATTAATTGAAAGTACAATGGAAATGGAAAGTGAATATATCATCCATGGCACCTCTCTAATCTCATAAAGCAGAGGTTAAACGCCTAGCAACTCAAAAGGAACGATGCTAAGATCAAATCAGATGACTGATTTGAGCTAGGCAATTATCCTCAAAAGGATCGATTTGGCAATTCACCTCCGAAGTGGTGATAGATATCTGATTGCAATCTGCAACGGTTAAACCTCCATCAACAGGCCTAAGATCAAACTAGATTATTTAAGCTAGGCAAAGATCCTTGAAAGGGTTGATTTGGCAATTCACTTCCGAAGTAGTGAGAGATATCTTATTGCAATCCGCAAGGGTTAAACCCCCATCAATGACCCTAATATAAGACTAGATGACTGATTTGAGCTAGACAAAGATCCTCGAAAGGGTTGATTTCACCTCCGAAGTGGTGACAGATATTTGATTGCAATCCGGAAGGGTTAAACCCCCATCAACGACCCTAAGATCAAACTAGATTATTTGAGCTAGGCAAAGATCCTTGAAAGGGTTGACTTGACAATTCACCTCCGAAGTGGTGAGAGATATCTGATTACAATCCGCAAGGGTTAAACCCCCATCAATGACCCTAAGATAAGACTAGATGACTGATTTGAGCTAGAAAAAGATCGTCGAAAGGGTGGATTTGGCAATTCACCTCCGAAGTGGTGATAGATATCTGTTGCAATCTGCAAGGGTTAAACCCCAATCAACGATCCTAAGATCAAACTAGTTGACTGATTTGAGCTAGGCAAAGAACCTCGAAAAGGGTTGATTAGGCAATTCACCTCCAAACTGGTGACACATATCTGATTGCAATCCGCAAGGGTTAGACCCCAATCAACGACCCTAAGATCAAACCAGATGAGTGATTTGAGCTAGACAAAGATCCTCAAAAGGGTTGACTCGGCAATTCACCTCCGAAGTGGTGACATATATTTGATTGCAATCTGCAAGGGTTAAACCCCCCTAAGATCAAACCAGATGACTAACTTGAGCTAGGCAAAGATCCTTGAAAGGTTGATTTGGTAATTCACCTCCGAAGTGGTGACATATATCTGGATGCAATGAACGACCCTAAGATCAAACCAAATGACTTATTTGAGCTTGGCAAAGATCCTCGAAAGGGTTGATTTGGCAATTCACCTCGAAGTGGTGACATATATCTAATTGCAATCCGCAAGGGTTAAACCCCTATCAACGACCCTAAGATCAAACGAGATGACTGATTTGAGCTAGGCAAAGATCCTCAAAAGGGTTGATTTGGCAATTCACCTCTGAAGTGGTAACAAATATCTGATTGTGATCCGCAAGGGCTAAAGCTCCATCAACGAACCTAAGATCAAACCAGATGAATGATTTGAGCTAGGCAAAGATCCTCGAAAGGGTTGATTTGACAAATCACCTCCGAAGTGGTGATAGATATCTCATTGCAATCCATAAGGCTAAACCCCCATCCTCAACCTTGAGATGCTAAGGGCCCATCCAACTCAGCTAATACGCACCAATTTATTTTGGTGTTATTGTTTATTCTTCATGAGAATGATAATTGTTTATTATGGTGTTCCATCCTCCAATGCGAATAGACAAGGGGTGGAACATCATGGAATGTTTTATTTCGCCGTGGACCACATGATTTAGCGATTCCGTGTGAATCGAGGCTAACCAACTAACACGTTAAAACCTTACAAAGCTACGAGCGGCCTACGACTCCTCTGCCGTCCGGCTTTCGCATGAGCTTTTTACGCCACAACACGCCAGAGAGTGCCGCACATGTCCGTCGTTATAAGCCTTCCACACCCTTCATCCTTGTCAAACTTTCCATAGTCACACAGAGAAACAGGGTTTTAGGTGGCTTGTGAGCCCCCGAAGCATCGACATTCGCCATCGCCCTCTATAGAAACGCTTCGCTTGCGTGGAGTCGGCGTCTCCGTTTACTGGATAGATGGGAACCTTCATCGGACATGTCGCTCCCGGTCTCGGCTTCTTGATCATTGGTTTGTGGCATATCTACAACACGCTTCGAAATTACGCCCGAGGCCCTTGGAATTTCGAGACGCGGCCATGGTTCCCGACGAGCCTATGCAGAGGTAAGCTGAGGCACGCGGAACTGTACGCCATCATGGGAGGATCCCTCCTCTCCATAGCTTCTGAGCTCTTCATCGGCCCCCAGAAGCACCAACCGCTGGCGGATGACCTTTCTATCCCCCCAGAACATCTCAACAATTTCGAACATTCAACTGTATCCTTCTTTCTGTTGTTGTATGCCTTCGTAGCGCGCCTGTCGGACACAGGCATGCATGATGAAGCGGAAAGTAATAGCAGCAACAACCTCGCCCGTTTGCTGCCTTATGGCCTGGTTCACTTGATGGGTGCTCTTGCCTTCGCGCAGGAGCTGCTTCTCTTCCACCTCCATTCAGCTGATCACATGGGACTGGAGGGACATTACCATTGGTTGCTGCAATTGGTGATAGGGGTGTGTTTGATATGTACCTTGATGGAGGTTGCAAAGCCTCAGAGCTTCCTGGTTGCTTTCGTGCGCACTCTTGCCATTGCATTCCAAGGAGTCTGGTTCATACAGATGGGTTTTGTTCTGTGGATCCCTGCCTTCACCCCAAAAGGCTGTTCTTTGAGGCAAGAAGAGTATCACCGTGTTGTTCGGTGCGAAACTGATGAATTCACCATGCGTGGAAAGGCTTTAGCCACTCTGCAGTTCAGCTGGTACTTAGCAGCCATAGTCGTGCTTGCGTTGATCGCCTTCTATCACGCCATCAGACACCATGCATCATCGTCTAAGTATGAATCCATTGAAGATGCAATAGAACGGCAAGGCCTCACCAGAGTGGAGCTTGCTGCACAATCATACAAAAAGAGATCTCTGAGTGGTTCAGACAGCTCCATTGAGGGTTTCCCTGCACATGAATTGGAGAGGTAGATGCTGTCTCTGCATTCCAACAAGATTAACCGATAAGATTTACAAAACCTTCAGATCTCACTTATGTCTATGTAATATATATGACATCATGCGATGTGTGAGGCAGGATTGTTCATCACATGTTGTATATTTTGTCATTACAGCACCCATCATCACATTGATCCTTTTGTCTGCCATATCAAGTCTGGTATGTCTTTTGTATAGGATTGCACAGACATTGTACACGATCAGATTTCCTTTGGAGTAGGAATACATAGAGATATACTGAAATCAGTTGTAAAGTCCAGTATCTGCAATTTTTGTGGAATTGAATTTAGTAATACCATTCCATTTTTTTTTTTTTCAATGAAGTAATTTCTTTCCATATTTTTTCTGCATATTTCCATATATTGCAATGAGATAACTTCTAGTACAATCTCTTGAAGCACGAGAATGACTGAAGATACTCTGAACCATATTCTGCCCAGCGATACTTGAGAACTTGTAGGTCATATGTTCATAAATGAACGTGGCTTATGATGCCCTAAAATTATCTTCAGTCCAAGCCCACATAACCTAGTGGTTTGATGCTTTGAGTCTCTGAGAGGAAGTGCTGAGTTCAAGTCTTGGCTGGACATATCTCTGAGTTCCTCAAAGATGGATGCCTCTACCTTACGAGGTTGAGTGTGTGTGTTTCGGATTTATTGTACTAAAAAGAAAAATAAAACAAAATCATCATCGACTTGGTGGCTTAGAACTTGAAGGTGATGGCTCCAAATTTGTAGGTAGTTATATATTCAGACTTGGTGGCTTAGAACTTGAAGGTGATGGCTCCAAATTTGTAGGTAGTTATATATTCAAACATGAGAACATGACACAAGATACTCGAAACCATCTCGTATTTGATGGTGCACCAGTACTCCATGACTGACCTTCACAAGTACTTGTTGCTGAAGAATACAGAAACTGAAGGTGATACTCCATGACTGACCTTCATAAGTTCTTGTTGCTGAAGAATACAGCTTGGTGCTTCGTATCCACTCATAGCCAACCGTTTTCCTAAATTTCGTATTTCACTACTCAATCCATGGACACTCTTTCTCCAACCCCCTATTATACCCTTCTAAACTCAGACAACTTTCAGCTTAAAAGTTTTATTCTCAGACAACTTCCAATCCCATTTGATCCCCTTCTAAACTCAGGCAATTTCTAGTTTAAAGCTTCATTCCCCCTATTTTAATGGTCATGGTCTGCCAGCTTTCTTATTGATACCTTGTAACCAATTTTCTATTAGTCGTGCCTTTGTGTAATGCTTCTGCCATTTTCAACTAGAATAATCTGACCTAAATTTTGGGATAGAGTTTGAACAGCAGAAGATTATAACGTTCAAGTTGTCTGCCACATGGTATGATAGCTATGTAGTGTTGTGGATCAAGAAAGTTGTTGAGATGGAGATAGGATAAGGGAAAAAATGATTCACAATGGATTTGACTAAGATGATATCCATACAAACAAGATAGATGGAGGTATGAAATCAACGCTTACAGCCACTTCTATCTTGTTTCTTGCTATTACAAATATGAAGCTGGAGATTTTTGTTGCCATATCAAAGATTGTATGAAGAAGATGCGTCAGGCTGCTCAAATGATTTGTTATTTAATATTCGGAATTACCTACGTGTTCAAATGGCTGAGACATGCGTATGGAATAATCCTTCTTATTTATGGTCAGCTTGTATTCTTAGATAAGGGGATCCTAGTCTGTATGTAGACCTGCTCTCTCAGATTCACTAGTTAGCTTGTCATTTTCATCGAGCATAATGTACTGTTCCGAGGTCTGTTACATCATCAGATAATCCATTACATCCCCGTGAAATGGACTGTCGTTTCTCAAGGCCTGTTCATGGTGTCTGCGTACATGGTGAACCATGTTTTAAAAACGTTCTCGATGAAGACTGGTCCGTATAAGCTTACTGAAGAAAATGGAATTCGCTTTCTTCTCTAAGTTGTCATGAGTTCTTTAAAATTTTACTTTATTGGGTCCTTTTCAGGAGCTGGTTTACAACTGCTTCATTGTGCAGCCTCTGGATGGGGAAGTGATAAGAAATTTTATTTTCAGACCCCCCCCCCCCCCCCCCCCCCCCCCCGAAAACCACAGTTTTGAGATATCAGGTGGCCGCGGGTTGCACTGTTTGGAGATGTTTTGGATATCTCCCGTTGGCCTTTGGGTATTCTCGGCATTGTTCACTGTTGATAGTATCAAGCACCTGCATGTTGTGGCAGTGCTTCATCAGTTCAAACTAGTCTCCTCATCTATCCTTAGGGTCATCCTTCCTTAGTTTCTATCACTAGCAGGCTTTTGAGCTCTATTCATTCGTAGGTTGTGCTAGATGCCAGGTCTATTCATTCTTAGTAGGTGTTTCCACCACCCGCTTGTGTGGGATTCGGGGGTTGCATGTGGGATTCAGGGTTCCATGGATACTATGTCTTTCATTATACAGTTGCACTTTCAATGAATTCGAGCTTAGGGAGATGTAGATCGTGAGATTGCACTTTCAATGAATTCGAGCTTAGGGAGATGTAGATCGTGAGATTGAAGATCATAAGATAGAACTTCCCTTGTAAAAAAGAAGTGCAAGCAAGATCATAGCACTTGGAGATGATAGACATATACTCAAATTCTTTTGGCAAAGATTATCCTGCAAACACGGAATCCTCTTATCTCAACATAAACTTTCCATAAGGTTTCTTTTCATATGATTAGGAGTTTAGAGAGCAGTTCTATCGATGGAAATTTTTCTGCATGCCATTTTCGGGTTTTCTTTGTAAGACTTCAGAGTTGCTAACAAATCATAACACGGTTGTTGTTTCATACTCTGATTAAAGCCCATATTAAATATTATGCTTGGAGTTCTCGGACTTCTCCGTGAAAAATCTATCACAGAAGTGATTGTGGCAATGTCTCATTCCTACTATGTAAGAGGATCCAAGTCATGCTTGGAAGTAGTCACGCGCTGTAAAGCTAGTCATAGCCACATTTAAGGAATGGGTTAGAACAAGAAAGAGTAAAAAATGAAGACAAAATAAGCGAAACCATAGCCCCTAAACAAACAATGAGTATTATTTTGTTCAATGGTTTATGTCTTTCGAATCTGAATAACACCCTGATTATTAATCAATGGTTGAGAGACAAAAATTAAAACTTGGACTTTATCTCTTTATAAGAGGTCAAGATTGATCATGAATAGAATCAAGAACGGTTACCTGTACCACATGTGGTTCTCTATGGACCCTCCACGAGGTTGTGGTAGGGTAGTCATTGGTATCAATGCACGTGGGGTGCCTCTCGTTAGCTATACTAACATTGATCCACAAAGTTGATGGGTTGTAGCCAACTTCCATGACTGACACCTCTTGTCACTTTGATATATTACCCCAACTCTATGTGGAGTGCACGAATTTCTATTAGTTCCTAAAGGTGCTCCCTTTCCTTACAATCATGATAGGGGACTTTGGCATGGTAGAAAATCGAATTGATGAGTGGAAATAAAGATTTATTGCCATTGAAAAAGAAGAGAACCCTGAGCGGGACCTACTTATGCTTTATCTTCATCTCTAGGAAATGAAAGACCAACACTTATTCAATTGGTCCAACCTGATAAGTGGTGACAACCTAGTCAAAGCTCACCTTGATAGATGTTATACATCTTTGAAGGTTGCGAATAGCTTGGGGGTTTCGAAGGTCTCCCCCTCCGTCCTACATGGACATCCTCTCATATTAGTACCCCATGATTGTTTCTTTTGAAAAGGCTTGGAGGTGGAAAGAAAACTCTTTTGCTTCACACCAATTCCATAATATTCTCTCTCACTTTTGGTTCAAAAAGAGATCAAGCACATTTAGGATATTGATATTTGTTCGAAGGCCTCCGTGGTGCGATGTTGGATTCAAGTAGTGAGAGACACTTGGGCCACTCTCATGAAATTAGGAGGATCAAAACAAAAAGGAGGGAGAAAATCTTCGTGAGACTAAGTGGACTTGAGAAAGTGGTAAACGAAGGAAAAGTTGATCTTAAAATCGAGCTCACAAAAATAAAAGTTAACCTAAGGTATGAAAAGATTTTAAACTACAAGTACTTTCAACTAGTCTTCAAGGAGAGAGGGGAGGGAAAAATTTAAGTAGACTACTAGAGAGATTTGCAAATCCTTAAGAATTATCAAAGAGAAACATTTTGACGATAAATATAATGGATCTCTATGTCTAAGACTTTGAAAAGGAGACAAGATTTTGTTAGGTAGGGTGTAATAAGAAATATGATAAGAACATAATTGGGAAATAAAGACATATTAATATCCTTGAGATGTGATACAAGATCATTGTTGAATTTCTTCCTAATGGAATCACAAGATCTCTCTAACAATGAAGTAATAAAGACCAAAACGGTTTCATTAAGGTAAATTACTATATTCTTGAAGTTATAATTGATATTTGGTCTATTGGTCTAGTTGTGTATAGCACGGAGCCATGGATCGTGGGTCCTTTTCCTTTCAAAAAATCTATCCTCATAGAAGGAATAAGGGAAAGTGATCTCCTAAAACTTTGAATTGGGCAAACCAATGGCAGTACAACATATTAGGGGCATACCGACGATCATTCTTCGGCATCGGTACGACCATTTAAAATGGTTCAAAAAAGCACGTAGACCATACCGACGGTCATTTGATCATCGGTATAGCCATTACAAATAAATGGCCAGTATACACGTGAGAAACGATGGGTGAATGTACAAGTGTCGGTATGAGTGCTTCTATGAGCACCGGTTTTCGTGGAAATACCAGCGCTCATACCGATGCATATACCGGTGGCATGTTTAACATAACTGGACCTGAGAGCAAAAATTTGACATTTGCTCCCATTTTGAGCTCAGTTTTGCTACTGTCAAGTTTGCACGCGCGACCTGCATTGTGATCATATTGTGCACACACACACACCTCTCTCTCTCTCTACACACACCTCTGTCTCTCTAGATCTTGAATTTTGGTAAGTATCGCGCATACTCTTGCGCCCTTTCTCTTTCTCTGTGTTTTCTTTTTTCTAATTTCTCTATTTCTTAGTTTTGGAGGAGCTTTTGGCATCAGTTCTTTGGAATTTGATGAGGAAGAACATTAAGTGAGCTTTGACGATAGCAATCCAAAGAATTACATCAATGTAAGTGATTTTTTGTTCTCTTTTGACATAGAGAGAGAGAGAGAGATGAACGAGAGAGAGAATAAGAGAGAGAGAGAATAAGAGAGAGAGAGAAAGAGATGAAAGAGAGAGAGAATGAGAGAGAGAAAGAAAAAAATGATAGAGATACATACACACACATAGATGTAAATGATTGTTTTGTTCTTTATTAGAGAGAGAGATAAAAGAAAGAGAGAGAAAGAGAGAGAGAGATGAGGGAGAGAGAGAGATAAAGAGAGAGAAAGAGAGACACACACACATACTCATGTATATGCATGCATATATACATACACACATATTCACACATGCACATGCATTCATACACACACGCACACACATACACACATATGCATACATACATTCACACACATACGTACACACACATTGATACACATATACATACACATAGATATGTATATATTATATACACTCTCACATGCATACACATAGACACATATGTGTACACACACATACATACACATATGCATACACATACTCACATACATATTACATACACACATGCATATTCATGCATGCATGCATTCATATATACATATACATAAACACACACACACACACACACACACACACACACATATATATATATATATATATATATATATATATATATATATATATATATATATATATATATATATATATATATATATATATATATATATATATATATATATATATATATATATATATATATATATATATACACACACACACACACAAAATCACATATATACATACACAGGCACATACATATGACATACACACATGCATATATTTACACACACACATGTATACACACATGCATATGCATACAGACATACACATACATATGCATACACACATATACATACATACATGTACACACACATGCATATGCATACATACATACACATCCATATGCATACACACATATACATACATACATATGTCATGTAAACACACATATACATACACACATGCATATGCATACACGTAGATACATGTTTTAGGTCTAGGTCTTTACATATATATACACACATGTACATACACACATGCACACATGCACACATGCACACATATACATATACTTAGATATATACACATGCATACATACATATACACACATATACATGTTTTAGGGTTTATGGTTTTAGGATTAGAATTTGGGCTTGTACATGCATACACACATATACACATAAACACACATAACAGATATACACATACATAAATATATACACATGCATACACACATATACATGTTTTAGGTCTAGGTCTTTAGGATTAGGGTTTAATGATTTTACCACATGCATACACATATATACACATAAACAGACATAATAGATATACATATACACAAATATAGACACATGCATACACACATATACATGTTTTAGGTCTAGGTCTTTAGGATTAGGGTTTTATGATTTTTACACATGCATACACACATAATACATATGCACATATACATAAATATACACATGCATACACACATATACATGTTTTAGTTCTAGGTTTTTAGGATTAGGGTTTTAGGGTTTTTACACTTGCATACACACATATCCACATATACACACATAATGCATATACACATACACATATATACACATGGAGACACACATATACATGTTTTAGGTTTAGGTCTTTAGGATTACGATTTTAGGACTTTTACATTGCATATACACATATACACACATAATACATATACACATACACATATATATACACATGCAGACACACATATACATGTTTTAGGTCTAGGTCTTTAGGATTAGGATTTTAGGGTTTTTATACTTGCATATATGTAAAAAAAAAAAAGGGAAATAAATATATAAAAATTAGGAAAAACTAATGTTATAGGATTTTTATATAGAAACAAATACACATACAATACATATATAGAAATATATAAGAAATTAGGGTTTTATAATTAAATTAAATATATATACTAAAATATTAAAAAAATAATATTTTAAGATTAATATTAATATAAATAATTAAATATATGTAAAACTTAGGGAGAAATAGAATATATAAATATTTTAATTAAATGTATGTAAAAATTAAGGAAAAAATTAGATTATGTAAAATATATATAATAAAAAATATAAAAAATAGTTCTATAAGACATATATAAAAAATAAGGTTTTAGGAATTTTACATATAAATATATACATATACAGACATATATATACAAATATATAAAAATTTAGGGTTTTTGAATTAAATTTAATATATATGATTAAATATTTAAAAATCAAAGTTTTAGGATTAATATTAATATATCTAAATTAGAATAAATAAGAATTAGGAAAAAAATCAAAATATGTAAAATATATATAATTAAATATATAAAAAATATTTCTTTATTATTTTTAGGATTTTTACATATATATAATTAAATATGTAAAAAATGATTAAATTTTACACATACACACACACATACACACACACAAACATACACACACACACACACACACACACACACACACACACACACATATATATATATATATATATATATATATATATATATATATATATATATATATATATATATATATATATATATATATATATATATATATATATATATATATATATAAGAGGAAAAAATAGGTTTTAAGGATTAATATTAAGGAATATATTCAAATATATAAAAAATAGGATTTTATGTTTCAAAGAAAAAAATTAAGATTTTAGATTTAAAAGTAGAACATATAATCAAATGTATCATATATTAAATGTCCTAACATCTCCACATGGTATTAGATGGCATCTTTGGATCCAAAGGAGAGAATGGTATGTCCTTGCACTCAGTGCAAGTGTTAGATTTTTTGGAAACGATGAATAACTGTTGGGAAGATGGATGAATACTTCAAGAAGATAAGTAGGTACTGCCAAATCCTGCTTTGTACCAGCCCTTTGATGCTTCAGAGTTGATACGTAGACCTTCTTAGCTTTCACCAATGACACCATAAAATGGCCTATGTACTTTGGAAATGATGTATGAAAAGATTGAATCAAAATAAACAACTTTGAACTTCAAGTCTTCAAGAAAACCTTCTATTTTTTACCATACACCTACTGTATCTTTTGCTCAGTATGACCAGCACAGTAGGAATTGAAAAAATTCCTTTTAGAGCTATCTAATTAGCTTAGTAAGCTAATGATTTCAAGTGAAATCACTTAAAAAGATTAACTATGCTCAGAGAAATTAATTTAGCAAGTAAACCTTTACCCCCGATATTTTAGGACTGTTGCAGACTTTGACTAGTGATCACCTCGACGAACTTTTCTCTGAAATGGCTTAATAGAAATCCTTCAAATTTTGGTAACATGTAGCAAACTTCGAGCTGGTTTCAACAAGCTATAGATCTTTGAATTTGGTGGAGAAATGAGTGAGATATGATCTCCACAAGTTGACTGATTTATAGAGACTATGACAAAGAACTCAGAAATGAACAATGTAGATATATATATTAATGAATAATGTTGTACAATGACATAGGCATGATGATCATTGCCTAATGGTGTAGAAAGATGTGGGATATAGTGTAGCCTCACACACACTCAGAGATGATAATGAGAAGATTTTTTCTTGGAAGTTTATATAGATGTTCACTTCCAATTTGAATTTGAATTCAAATTGTTGGCTCTCTCTAAACAGTGATCCTCCATTATAGGAGATATTCCATCAATCAACTCCTAACTTTTTCACGAGTTCTTATTGGTAGGTGTTTACAAAGATTCCAAGTCAAATATGACTTTTACAAAAAGATAAAATGGTAATTAACCATTAGCATTGATTCCTATGCATCTTCATATGTGTATGAACTACAAGCCAAATGTGTAGGCTTGTGAATTGCACCAACAACTCCCCCTCAAGCCAAACATTTTGGCTTTGTCTTCATCTTCAGTCTTCATGTATATCCTGCAATCCAATCAATGATTTGAGCCTGCAAAGTTTGGTTCCATCCAATGCTCTAGTTAACAAATCTACACACTACATGTTGGTTGATACATATGTTAGTTGAATGTCCTTGCTTAATAGCTTCTCTCTCACATAATGTTAATGGACCTCTATATGCTTGGTCCTAGCATGATAAATAGGATTAACTGCAAGGTGAAGTGAGCTTGTATTATCTCCAAAGATCAATGGTGAGGTAGTATACAAACCCAATTCTGTATACAATAACTTGATCCATATGGCTTCTTGAGTAGCATTGGACAATCCTCTATACTCTGCCTCTATAGAAGATAAAGCAATAGTAGGTTGCTTCTTTGAAGACCATGATATTGGTTTATCACTTGCAAATGAAATATATCCTGAAGTGATCCTCTTGTCATCCTTGCATCCTGCCCAATCTGCATTTGAGTAAATCTTGATATCCAAGTCTGAAGTGTAAGAGAAATACAAACCATGATGTTAAGTACCCTTGAGGTATTTTAATATCCTTTTGGAAGCCTCCAAGTGAGGTGCCCTAGGCTTGTGCATAAACTGACTTAGCACACTAACTCCATAAGCAATATATATCCTTGTCAAGGTATCATAATTCAAGCTACCTACAATGCTTTGATAACCTGTAATGTCATCAAGTACATCTCCTTCATGAGCACTTAGTTTTAGATTTACCTCCATTGGAATACTTGCACCTTTGGCATCCTGCAAATGAAACTTCTTCAACATATCTTGTATATACTTTCTCTGAGTAATGTAGATTCCAGAGTTAGTATAAACTAACTCAAGTCCAAGAAAGTACTTTAGTAAACCAAGATCACTGATCTTGAACTGCTTCATCATCTGGTTCTTGATTTGTCTGATTCCATGGACATCATTACCTGTAAGTATGATATCATCAACATAAACACATAGGTATATTACCTCTGAATTACTTCTCTTAATGAATAGAGAAGTGTCTGCCTTGCTCATGATAAAACCTTGGTCTTGAAGATATGTGGTCAACCTATGATTCCATGCCCTAGGTGCCTGCTTCAATCCATAAAGAGCCTTTTTTAATTTCCATACATGTGTAACCTTGTTAGGATCCTCATAGCCAGGAGGTTGTGACATATATACCTCCTCTGAAATCCATCCATTAAGAAATGCATTTTTTACATCCAATTGATACATGTTCCAATTTTTAGATGCAGCCACACTCACCAATACCCTGATGGTTGGCATCTTGGCCACAGGTGAGTGAAAGAACTTGGAGAAGCTTGTAGAAGGTAGAAAAGTGCGTTTCGAAGCGATGAATTTTGATCAAGCCAAGCAGCACAAGACCAGCCCTTGAACTTATGGAGACTCAAATAGACCTTATAGGCATGCAATAAGTGCAAAGAAACACACTACGTACTTTGGAACATCAAGGAGAATGAGTCGATACAAAACAGATAGGTTCGCTGGTTGACTAGCTCAAAAAAACTTACTATCTATGGAAGAGGCAATGAACTTCAAATCCCCATAGCGACCAGCGTGATTACAATTAGACAAAATACTTTATGGGAGTGATACGCATAGGTTTGAGTGTATAGAATGCACAAAAGTATAAGGAATAAGCAAAATATGCTATAGGAATGAATGCTACATTCACCGGTGGTACTTCCTATTTTTCAGGAATATGTAGAGATTGACCCTGAGACAGAAAACTCCTATTTCTCCCAATCTACTGAACCAAATGCTATTAAACTTTATATGAATAAACTAGACAATAGTACCTTTCCAATGAGCCATCTTGCACTCAATTTGGAGCTCTAGAGGGAGAGCACCAGCCTCTGCAATATTACTCTTGGCGAAGAAGATGATGCAGAGAATTGAAGGAGCAAGACAATGATGGTCACAAGTGTATGTATATTGCTTCCATGTATTGTACAAGTGATTTCAATTCTTTATATAGACTCTAGGAGGGTTCCAAGACTTCTACAAGAGAAATTTGAATTCAAATGAAGGTGGGAATGGTTGTTGGAGGAAATCAATTCACTTTCCTACAATCTAGGAAAAGTGAAGATCAAGTTTGATCTACTTTTAGGTGATTTGATTGCTTGATTGAATGCAACTTCAACCACCACAAATTCGTGGGATTTGGGCTTTTACATGTGTAAAGTTCAAGGCTTTTACAACCGTAAATGAACCATCAAAAAATCTCTCAAAAAATACAATAAATGAGCATAAGAAAAAAGAACTCTCCAATGGATATTCTTTCGACGCGATAGCCTTTGATGTAGATCAAATCCACCTCAAGAATAGTGTAAGATTGATGTTCCAACAGCTCCCCCTCAAGCTAAAGTATGCTTGAGTCTTCATTCTCTGATAGGTTGAATACCTGCCATAGCTTGAATCTACAAAGATTTACTCCATCAAGTGCTTTCGTCATCATATCTGCTACTTGCTTTTCAGTTGGAACAAAAGAAATGTCAATCTCCTTTGCCATGAGCTTCTCCCTGATGAAGTGGTAATGGACTTCTATGTGCTTGGTTCTCGCATGGAAAATAGGATTTTCCGCTAGATGCATGGAACTTACATTATCTCCAAATATGTGAGGTTTGGAACTCACAAGTCCCAAATCTATATACAATGCTTTTAACCATATTGCCTCTTGAGTTGTTATGGTTAAGCCTCTGTACTCTGATTTAGTTGAGGATAAAGCAACTGTTGGTTGCTTCTTGGAACTCCATGACACTAGCTTCGAACCTACAAATGCTAAGTAACCAGATGTACTTTTTCTATCATCCTTAGCTCCTGCCCAATCTGCATCTGAGTAGATTTTGGTATCCAAATCTGAAGAGTAAGGATAGAATATATCTTCGTTGATTGTACCTTTGAGATACTTAAGTACTCTCTTAGCTGCATCCATGTGTGGTCTTCTTGGTGAGTGCATGAAGTGACTAAGCACTCCCACACTATATGAGATGTCTGCCCTTGTATGAGTAGCATATATCAAGATACCTACCAAGCTTTGTTACATCTCACCTTCATAAACACTAAGTTTATGATTCATCTCCAAAGGTGTACTTGCAGGTTTAGTGTTCTCCATTTTGAACTTGAGAAGAAGATCCTTCATGTATCTTCTTTGAGTCAAATACATTCCTTCATCTGTATATATCACCTGCATACCTAGGAAATATGTGAGCTCACGTAGGTTATTGATTTTGAACTCCTCTTGCATGTGTCTCTTGATCCTTTGAATGGCATTTAGATCATCACCTGTCACAATAATATCATCTACATATACACATAGATAGATAACCTCATTGTGATCCCTTTTGATGAATAGAGAAGGATCTGAGCTGCTAGCTTTGAACCCTTGATCTTGAAGATATGTAACCAACCTGTAATTCCAAGCTCTTGGAGCTTGTTTCAATCCATACAATGCTTTCTTAAGTCTGCAAACATAAGATGGATGATTAGGGTTTTCAAAACCTGGTGGTTGTGACATGTATACCTCTTCACTTATCCAACCATTTAAGAATGCATTTTTCACATCAAGTTGGAGGAGTCTCCAATTCCTTGCAGCAGCTACACTTATCAATGTCCTGATTGTATTCATCTTTGCAACTCGTGAGAATGTTTCCTCATAGTCTATACCATGAGTTTGTGAGCATCCTTTGGCAACTAATCTTGCCTTGTACCTGCAAACTGATCCATCTGAATTTCTTTTAACTTTATGTACCCATCTGCAACCAATTACCTTTTGATTCGGAGACATTGGAACCAAATCCCAAGTGTCCATCTCCTTCACAGCATCTATCTCTTCGTTCATGGCCTTTTCCCAATTAGGGTTTCCCTTTGCCTCTTCATAGGTTGAGGGTTCCTCTAAAATAGAGTCCTTTGCCAAGTATATTGAATGCTTTATAACAAATGTGGAATCATATCCATACCTTTCTAGTTGTTTCTTCTCTCTTACTGATCTTCTAGGTGCTTGTTTGGAGCATTCTCCAACCTCTTGCATCTTTGCTTTGCCTCTTGACTTCCATAATTTGTAATCATTTTCCCTTTCATCTTGGTCATCGTCTGTATCACTTCTTGGATCCTGGACCTGTGTATCATGCTTGCTTCCTAACTGATGAGAGTCAGAATCAAGATCATATGGTAGTGTTACCTTTTGTTTGTCTTCATCATACCAAGAACTGTGTTCTTCAAACACAACATCTCTACTTATAGTGAATTGCTTGGTTGAAGGATTGAAGAACCTGTAACCCATCTGAGCTGAATCATATCCAATAAACACTGCCTTTGTTGCCCATTCATCTAGCTTACCTCTTATTTGTGATGGTACACGAACATAAGCTAAACAACCAAAAACCTTGAAATGTCCAAAACTAGGTTTTCTTCCATGCCATGCTTCATAAGTAGTCATACCTTGAAGTGGTTCGGATGGTAGTCTATTGACAAGGTACACAGCAATTGAAATAGCTTCTACCCATAGATAATGTGGCAACTTCTTCTCTTCAAGCATTGTTCGGGCTGATCCAACCAATGTCTTGTTTCTCCTCTCTGCAATTCCATTTAGTTGAGGAGAGTACCTAGTAGTCACTTCACTTTTGATACCTTTGTCCTGCAAGAACTCATCAAACTCTTTGGAGAAGTATTCTCCCCCTCCATCAGATCTGAGCTTCTTTAGTGATCTACCTGTATGATTCTCCACATGTGCAAGATACTTCTTGAAGCAATCAAACACTTCATTCTTACTCTTGATAAAGTATAGAACAGTCCATCTACTATGGTGGTCAATAAATCAGACATAATACCTTGATCCTGCCAATGAAGGTTCTTGACTTGGTCGCCATACATCTGTATGTACTAAGTCCAATAAGTTGTTGTGGATGTAGCCTTTGTGGTTGAATGGTTGTCTTTGTGCCTTCCCAATCTTACATGCATCACACCTGTTGATCATGTGTTGCTTTGATATGTTCGGCATTCCTAGAACACTTTGATCCCTGCATATATCCTTCAAGGTTCTTTCATTCACATGAGCAAGTCTCTTATGCCACACTTCAAGCTCACTTAGGGTTTGAGACCCAAAGTTGAATAGAGCTATGTTCTTGGTTTCTCCTACTTCAAAAGTAAAGAGCCTACCATGCTTCTCACCTCGGGCTATCTTTTTGAAGCCTTGACATGGATCTTCCACAAAAGCTCCATGTTGGGTGAACCTAACTTGCAAGCCTTTTTCAACTATTTGGCCTGAAAGAACTGATCTAGCTCTGATACCACTGAAAGAACTTGGAGAAGCTTGTAGAAGGTAGAAAAGTGCGTTTCGAAGCGACGAGGTTTGGTTAAGCCAACCGGCACAAGACCAGCCCTTGAGCTTATGGAGACTCAAATAGACCTTATAGGCATGCAATAAGTGCAACGAAACACACTATGTACTTTGGAGCATCAAAGAGAATGAGTCGATACAAAACAGATAGGTTCGTGGGTCCACTAGCTCAAAAAAACTTACTATCTATGGAAGAGACAATGAACTTCAAATCCCCATAGCGACCAGCGTGATTACAATTAGGAAAAATCCTTTTATGGGAGTGATACAGATAGGGTTGAGTGAATATAATGCACAAAAGTATAAGGAATAAGCAAAATATGCTATAGGAATGAATGCGACATTCACCGGTGGTACTTCCTATTTTTCAGGAATACGTAGAGATTGACCCTGAGACAGAAAAACTCATATTTCTCCCAATCTACTAAACCAAATGCTATGAAAATTTATAAGAATCAACTAAACACTAATAGCTTTCCAATGAGCCATCGTTCACTCAATTTGCAACTCTAAAAGCAGAGCAGCAACCTCTGCAATATTACTATTCGTGAAGAAGATGATGTAGAGAATTGAAGGAGCAAGACAATGATGGTCACAAGTGTATGTATATTGCTTCCATGTATTGTACAAGTGATTTCAAGTCTTTATATAGACTCTAGGAGTGTTACACGACTTCTACAAGAGAAATTTGAATTGAAATGAAGGTGGGAATGGTTGTTGGAGGGAATCAATTCACTTTCCTACAATCTAGGAAAAGTGAAGATCAAGTTTGATCTACTTTTAAGTGATTTGATTGCTTGATTGAATGCAACTTCAACCCCCACAAATTCATGGGATTTGGGCTCTATCTTTCTACCTTTACGTGTGTAAAGTTCAAGGCTTTTACAATGGTAAATGAACCATCAAAAATCTGTCAAAAAATACAATAAATGAGCATAAGAAAAAAGAACTCTCCAACGGATATTCTTTCGATGCGATAACCTTTGATGTAGATCAAATCCACCTCAAGCATAGTGTAAGCTTGATGTTTCAACAGTGAGAATGTTTCTTCGTAGTCAATACCTTGGGTTTGTGCGAAACCCTTGGCCACCAATCTGGCTTTGTATCTGCTAATTGACCCATCAGAATTTCTTTTGATTTTATAGATCCATCTAGATCTAATTACCTTCATAGCCTCTTTCTTTGGTACTAGTTCCCATGTGTCACTTTCCTTGAGTGCTTCAATCTCCTCATCCATAGCTTCCTTCCATCCTGTCTTGGTAATGGCTTCTTCATATGATCCTGGTTCTTCAATTGACAAGTCTTTGGCAAGATAAATAGAATGTTTAGTGACAAGAGAAGTGTCATACCCATATTTGATAGGTTTTTTGTTCTCCCTTTGTGATCTTCTGATTGCTTGAGTTGAAGATTCTTGTATGTCTTCTAGTTTCTTTATCTTGAGTTTGCCTTTGGACTTCCATGCCTTGAATTCTTCAACATTGATAATGTCTTCATCATCTGAATTGGTGTCTTCATTTTGAGTAGGTTCCTCCTTAGTAAGACTTGGAAACTCCTCCTCCAAGTCATAGGGTAGTTTAACCTTCCTGCATTCATTCTAATACCAAGAGTCATTTTCATCAAAGACAACATCTCTACTAACCATGAATCCCTTATTTGAAGGGTTGTAGAACCTATACTCTTTCTGATTTAGATCATATCCAATAAAGATACACTTTTTAGCCTTAGGGTCTAGCTTACCTCTTATCTGAGAAGGAACATGTACATATGCTACACATCTAAATATCCTGCAATGATCAAGTGAGGGTCTCTTACCATGCCATGCTTCATAAAGGGTCATCCCATCAAGAGATTTAGAAGGCAACCTGTTTATGAGGTAAGTGGTAGTAGATACACTCTCTGCCCATAAGTAGTTAGGTAATTTCTTTTCATTCAACATTGACCTAGCTGTTTCAACAATCAATCTATTTCTTCTCTCAGCTACCCCATTCTGTTCAGGAGTATACCTTGTGGTGATTTTTCTTTTGATTCCCTCTGTCCTGCAAGAATGTTTCAAACTCATTGGAGAAGTACTCACCTCCTCCATCTGACCTTAGCCTCTTTAGGTTTCTTCTTGTCTGATTCTCAACAAGTGCAAGATATTTTTTAAAACAATTGAACACTTCATCTTTGTGCTTCATAAAATACAATATAGTCCACTTGCTATAATCATCAATAAAAGATACATAGTACCTTGATCCTGAGATTGAGGGGTCTTTTGCTTGGTCCCCATACATATGTATGGACAAGGTCTAGGTAGTCCTCATGCATGTAGCCTTTCCTTGAGAATGGTAACCTATGAGACTTCCCAAACTGACAAGCACCACACTTGTAGATCATATGTTGCTTGGATACATTAGGTATCCCAAGCACACATTGGTTGCTGTATATTTGCTTCAAGGTTCTTTCACCTACATGCCCTAATCTTTTATGCCAAATCTCAAGCTCTGAAAGTGTTTGATCTTTGTAATTGTAAAGTGCAATATTCTTTGTATCCTCTAGCTCAAAAGTGAAAAGTCTACCTGATTTGTCTCCTTTAGCTATTCTCTTGAACCCATGCTTGGGATCCTCCACAAATGCTCCATATTGGTTGAACCTAACCTGCAAACCTTTTTCCACAATCTATCCAACACTCATTAAGTTTTTTGTAATGGTTGGTATATATAGTACCCTACTCAACAAGTTCTAATTTCCATCACAAGTCTTAACATTTCTAACTTTAACTACTGAGTGCTTGGTGTCATCACCTGTTTGTACTTGATTCTTACCTCTTGGTTGTTCAAGGTCAGAGAGAAGAGCTACATTGCCAGCCACATGATTTGAGCATCCTGAGTCAATGTAGAAGAGATGGTTATCATTTGTACCTGGTTTTGAAGTCATGTTCATGATCAGAAGAGAATCATCTTGTTCTTCTGTATAGTTGTTGTAATCCTTTCTGGATTTGAATCCTCCTTGGTAGTTGCAATTATAGTTGTTGTTGTAGTTGTTATTGTAGTTGTTGTTGTATCCTTGATGATGGTTGAATCTGCCTCTTGACTGTGAGTATCCACCTCTTTGATATCCTCTTTCTCTCTGATTCTTGTAGTTCCTGAAACACTCATCTGTAGTATGATTTGATACACCACAAATGTTGCATGGTGAGGAGTTATAGGGTCTCCCCCTACCTTGCTTACCTCCTCTGCCCCTTCCTCTTGATGATCTACCTCTCCCTCCATAGTTGGCTTAGGAGGTAATGCCTTCATCCTCTCCTTTCTTGTTCTTGCCTTTATCTTTAGACTTACTTTTATGAATGTATAGGGCAGAAGAGCTATTACCTTTGGATGAGTCTCCATTCTTGTTGAGCTTGGCTTCATGAGTGAACAATTGCCCCATGAGAGTGGTAAGATCTAGAATTTGCATGTCCATGTATAGATCCATGGCAGTGGTGAAGCTTTCCCATTTGTCATCAGCTTTGATCCCATTGATCACTTGCCTTACTATCTGCTCTTCTTCAATCTCTTCTCCTATGCTTGCTAACTGATCTGCTACATCTTTAATCTTAGTCACAAACTCTGAAATAGCTTGATTAGGTTGTTTCCTTAGTGTGGTGAATTCAATCCACAACTGATTTTTTCTAGTCCTTGTGTTAGAAGAGAAATAGGATGAAAAGGTTTCCCAAGTCACTTGGGATGTCTTACAGTTTCTAATATGTGGTAAAAGAAAATCAAAGATGGAGTTGAGTAAGTAAGACCTTGCTAATGCATCCTTGGCACACCATGTGTTGAGTTTTTCATGTTCTTCCTTTGTTGGTAGTCCTCTGGTTTTGAATGAGGGCAATTCCTCATCTCCTGAGATGTATCCATTTCATTGTAGGTATGTCTTCATCCTTAGAGACCATGCCTGATAGTTGTTCCTATCCAATTTATCAATAAATGAAGGAAAACCATCTCCCATTTTACCTTAACTTTGCTCTAATACCACTGTTGGGAAGATGGGTGAATACTTCAGGAAGATAATTAGGTACTGCCAAATCTTGCTTTGTACCAGCCCTTTGATGCTTCAAATTTGATAAGTAGACCTTCTTAGCTTTCCGATGACACCATAAAATGGCCTATGTACTTTGGAAATGATGTATGAAAAGATTGAATCAAAACAGACAACTTTGAACTTCAAGTCTTCAAGAAAACCTTCTATTTTTGACCATACACCTACTGTATCTTTTGCTCAGTATGACCAACACAGTAGGAATTGAAAAAATTCCTTTTAGGGGTATCTAATTAGCTTAGTAAGCTAATGATTTCAAGTGAAATCTTTTAAAAACATTAACTATGCTCAGAGAAATTAATTTAGCAAGTAAATCTTTACCCTCGATATTTTAGGACTATTGCAGACTTAGATCAGTGATCACCTCGATGGACTTTTCTCTGAAATGGCTGAATAGAAATGCTTCAAATTTTGATATCATGTAGATAACTTTGATCTGGTAACAAGCTATAGATCTTTTAACTTGGTGGAGAAATGAGTAAGATATGATCTCCACAAGTTGACTGATTTATAGAGACTATGACAGAGAACTCAGACATGAACAATGTAGATATATGTATAAATGAATAATGTTGTACAATGACATAGGCATGAAGATCATTGCCTAATGGTGTAGAAAGGTGTGGGCTATAGTGTATGCCTCACACACACTCAGAGATGATAATGAGAAGCTCGGAAAAGTGACTAGCTCTACCACGATTTTTTCTTGGAAGTTTATATAGATGTTCACTTCCAATTAACAAATATGACTTTTACAAAAAGATAAAATGGTAATTAACCATTAGCATTGATTCCTATGCATCTTCACATGTATATGAACTACAAGCCAAATGTGTAGGCTTGTGAATTGCACAAACAAGAAAGGCACATGCAGATGATACAAGGAGAAGTGATCCAAGACCAAGAAGATTTGGGAGGATGCAAAATTCAGTGCAACAATTGACATATGAAAGTTACATGGCTCGTAATTGTGCCTACATAAAAAAGGTAATACAAGATGTTGAACCCTCTTGTTTTGAAGATGCAACTGGAAATGCAGATTAAAAAAAAAAGCTATGGATGACGAGATGGCTACACTTTATGGAAACGATACATGGAAGCTAGTTCCATTGCTGCAAGGAAAGAAACCCATAGAATTCAAGTGGCTTTACAAGGTAAAGCACAATGCAGATGATAGCATAAGCAGGTACAAAGCACGATTGGTAGCAAACAGCTATGCACAAACATATGGCATTGATTATGAGTAAATATTTAGCCTTGTAGGTAAAATATCTATTGTCAGAACATTTGTTGCAATAGCTACAACAAAAGAGTGGACTTTGCATCAGATGGATGTGAAGAATGCTTTCCTACATGGTGAGTTACAAGAAGAAGTATACGTGGACCAGCCACATAGATATGGAGATCCAAAGCACGTAGAATATGTTCGTAGGTTGCAAAAGGCTTTGTATGGACTTGAACAAGCCCCTCATGATTGGCATGCAAGGATTGCTGATTATTTGACCACCATTGGATTTTTTATATGTGATGCAAATCATTAATTATATGCAAGGAACGGTTATGATGGCATCATGATTGTGGCTATTTATCTTGATGACTTGATTGTAGGAGGTGATAATTGTTGGTACAATTATACCCAAGCCCACATGCTTGATCAATTCACTTATGCTTAACTTATTGGCATAACCATGAAAGGCCTCATATGATCAACATCTTGTAAAAGTACTTCACATTTGTCCTTGTAAAATTGGATTACACCCACAAGGATTTAGGAAGCTCTAAATCTCATATCACCTGGTTGTTGAGCAATGAGAGAATCTATCCTATATGTTAGCATTCACTTTTTAGGTAGAAGTTTGAATTTGAATTCAAACCTTGGCTCCAAGTTCAACTATAAGAAGAGGATCAAGAAGACCCACGTGTATCTCGAGGTAGAGAGATCATTTTGTAGAACTTTCATTATGAAGTGAGAGCTCAGTTCATAGCACCTTCACCTCTCACACATTGAGCAATGCTTGATTGCTAATGACATTGTATTTGTACATGTTTAATACATATGATCATTAGATTGTCATTTTACTTCTTTGTTGTACCCCCATCAGAGTTGTGCTCTTCTCAGAGCTTGTTCTCAGTGTATAGTTGATCATTTGCCATGATTTAAAGCATGATACAATCAATATACTATCTACTATAATCTTACAAATTTTCATTAGCATTTCTTCTCGGGATTGTTAGATATTAACATATCTTTGCTCACGGGTCTGATGACTATAGTAGCCCATGAATGTCGGGATGGAGATATGATTTGCTAAATAGGTTTCTCTGCATGTAGTCCATCATTCTTTATGAAATCACTCATGATTGTTTGCTTTCTAAGTTAATTTGAGTTCCCCAAAAGGATTTAACTCAATTGCTGTTGTGCTCAGAGAATTGTTCAAAACATTGAACATGTGTATGAACTAAAATAACAAGTTTTTTGTTCTTGGATAAACTCGAACCTATCTATTTTGATTTGTCTTTTTGAAAGTGATCTTCCATGGTACATAGGTTGTCTAATACATCCTTTGGAAAGCTAAAAGGGCCCACTACATATCTCTAGAGTTCATTTGGCTGGTGTAGTGCAAAGATTTTTGCAGCACCACTTCATCTTCACCAATTGCAAATCTATCCTCACAGTGGTATCATAGCAAGGTTGGACAACATGGTAGATGGATTTCCTTCATCAATTGAGAAATTGGATAGAGTTAACTACTGAGCCTGGTCTTTAAGGATGGAATCTTATCTTCAAGGTAGGAATCTATATGGTTATATAGCTCGAGATGAAGTTATGCCAAGGTTCAGGAACAAAGGTCAACCTACACAAGAAGAGCAAGAAAGATTGAGCACATGGTGCTCAAAGGATGCACTTGCAAGGTCTTATCTCCTCAACTCTATCTCATATTTTTTTTGCATCACGTTAGTTTTAAAACATCATAGGAAGTGTGGAATGCACTTGATGCCTTCTTCTCTTCAAGCACAAATGCAAGAAAGAACCAACTATGGCTGGACTTCACAACACTCAAGGAATCTTCCAAGCACAATATGACTAATTTTGTCACAAAGATCAAAGATATTGCTGATCAGCTAGGAAGCATTGGAGAAGTGATAGATGAAGAACAAATTGTTAGGCAAGTAATCAATGGCCTAAAAGCAGATGACAAGTGGGAAGCATTCACCACAGCAATGGACCTATACATGGATATGCATGTACCAGATTTCAATACACTTATGGGACAACTACTTACTCAAGAGGCCAAGCTCATGAAGAATGGAGAAGGTTCCAAAGGTAATCAATCTTCTGCTTTGTATACTGATAAAAGTAAAGCCAAAGATAACAAAGGAAGAGGAAAGAAAGTGGATGATGAAGCAGGTACACACCAAGCTATGTAGGTAGAGGAAGACATGGTAGAGGTAGAGGCAGAGGAGGAAGACAAGGTAGGGGGAGATCCCAAAACTCTAATCCTTGTTCTATTTGTGGATTAACTAATCATAAAACTGAAAATCTATTTAGGAATTCAAAGAATCAAAGAGGCAGATGCTACAATAGAGGAGGTTATGGCTACTCAAGAGGAAGGTTCAACAATTTCCACAGTAACCACAACAACTACAACAATTCAACCTACCAAGGAGGATACAAAGGGAGAAGAGATTACAATAATTATAGAGAAGACTCAAATCAAGAAGACTCTCTAATTCTCATGAATATGACAATGTCACAAGGTAAATATGATGAACATGTTTTCTACATAGATTCACGTTGCTCAAATAATGTGGCAAGAAATGTGGCCCTCCTATTAGATTTAGAAGATCCAAGGAACAAGCATGAAGTGCAAACAAGTGATGATAAAAGGCATCTGGTGGAGAAGATAGGAAATGTAAAAGCACTTGATGGAAACATCAACCTACTTAGCAAGGTACTCTATGTCCCTACCATCACAAAGAATTTGATAAGTGTATGAGAGATTGTGGAGAAAGGCCTACAAGTAAGGTTCACAAAAGGAGGAGCATTTGTTGAAGATCCAAGTCAAGGATTCAAGAGGATTGCAAAGGGTGAAAAGACAGGTAGATTATTCACATTTGAATTGCAAGACACTAGGAACATTGCTCTCTTTAATTATGGTAGTCAGACACTCACAAAATTGGAAGTATGGCACAAAAGTTTAGCACATATTGGTGAAAGATCATTAAAGAAAATTTGTAGGGACCAAAGTGTACTTGGACTCCCTAATCTATCAAAGCAACACATGATTTATAAGTGTAGTGCATGTCAATTTGGAAAGTCTCATAGGTAACCATTCATGAAGAAAGGATATATGCATGGAGATCTCTCGGACTTGGTTCATACAAATGTATGGGGACCTAGGAAGGATCCTTCAATTTCTGGATCAAGGTATTATGTCTCCTTCATTGTTGATTGCAGTAGATGGATATGCTATACTTTATGAAACACAAGGATGAAGTCTTTTCATGCTTCAAAAGATACTTAGCTCTTGTGGAGAATCAAATAGGTAAAACACTAAAAGGGCTAAGGTCAGATGGAGGGGGAGAGAACTTCTCCCATGAATTTGAATCCTTTCTTCAAGAAAGGGGAATCAAAAGAGAGATTTAACTACAAGGTACACTCCTGAGCAAAATGGAGTGGTAGAGAGAAGGAATAGGACAATTGTTGAAGCTACAAGGTCTATGCTAAATGAAAAATACTTGCCTAATTATTTATGGGCTGAGGGTGTATACACAACCACTTATTTCATTAACAAGTTAACTTAAAAATCATTTGATGGCATGACACCATATGAGGCTTGGAATGGAAGAGGACCAAGCTTGGATCATTGTAAGATTTTTGGATGTATTGATTATGCTGATGTTCCTTCACAGGTTAGATCCAAAAGCTAAAAGATGTGTGTTCAATGGATATGACAACAACCAAGTGGGCTACAGGCTATACAACCTAGTAACCAAAGGATTCTTGGTGAGTAGAGATGTAGTATTTTATGAGAATGGTTTACTTAGTAAAGCTCTATATGGAGTCAAACAAGCCCCATGGGATTGGAATCACAGGCTTGTTTCATTCTTGCAGGATAAAGGATTTCAACCTAGCAAGGCAGATCCATCACTCTTCATCATAAAGAGTAATTATGAAGTCATCTATTTGTGTGTGTTTTTGTATGATATTATACTTACAGGAAATGATGCACATGGGATAAAGAAGATCAAGGAGAAAATGCAAGAAGAGTTCAAGATAAGTGAATTGGGTTCACTTACATACTTCCTAGGATTGGAAGTAGTACAAAGATCATGGTCTATTCCTTACTGAAAGGAAATACATTAAAGACTTGTTGACAAAGTTCAAGATGCAAGATTGCAGGATTGCAAGTACTCCAATGGAGGTTAATCATAAATTGAGCTCACACAAAGGTGAACTCATAGAAGATATCATAGGTTATCAAAATCTTCTGGGTAGTTTGAACTATGCCACATTGACAAGAGTAGATAAATGTTATAGTGTGAGTGTGCTAAGTCAATTTATGCACACATGCAGGAAACCTCACATGGATACTGCCAAGAGGATACTTAGATATCTCAAAGGGACCATGAATGAAGGGTTATGTATTTGATTTAAGTCAAAATTTGTCCTCTGATGCAGATTGGGCTGGCTCCAAGGAAGACAAGAGAAGCACCTTAGGATACCTTACCTTTGCAGGGTCGAAAATTGTCTCATGGTCATCTAAGAAGCAAACCACAATTGCTCTCTCTTCTACTAAAGCTGAATACAGAGGTCTTACTTTAGCTACTCAAGAAGCAATGTGGATGAAGACACTATTCCAAATATTTTTGGTGACAACATGAGTTCCATTCACTTGGCTACCAATCCAATTCTCCATGCAAGGACTAAAAATATTGAAGTACACTATCATTATGTCAGGGAGAAATTGCTTAGCAAGGATATTCAACTATCCTATGTATCAATTCATTTACAATGTGCAGATATACTCACAAAGGCATTGGATGGAACAAAGACAAAAAGGTTCAAATTGATGACTGGTTTGCAGGAAATCAAGAAACAATGAAGACCAAGCATGTTAGGCTTGAGGGGGAGCTCTTGGAACAATTATACCCAAGCCCACATGCTTGATCGATTCACTTATGCTTGACTTATTGGCATAACCATGAAAGGCCTCATATGATCAACCTCTTGAAAAAGTACTTCACATTTATCCTTGTAAAAGTGGATTTCACCCACGAGGAGTTAGGAAGATCGAAATCATGTATCACATGGTTGTTGAGAAATGAGAGAATCTATCCTATATGTTAGCATTCCCTTTTTAGGTAGAAGTTTGAATTTGAATTCAAACCTTGGCTCCAAGTTCAACTATAAGAAAAGGATCAAGAAGACCCTCATGTATCTCAAGGTAGAGAGATCATTTTGTAAAACTTTCATTGTGAAGTGAGAGCTCAGTTCATAGCACTTTCACCTCTCACACATTGAGAAATGCTTGATTGCCAATGACATTGTATTTGTACATGTTTAGTACATATATGATTATGATATTGTCATTTTACTTCTCCGTTATACCTCCATTAGAAGAGTGATCTTCTCAGAGCTTGTTCTCAATGTATAGTTGATCATTTTCCATGATTTAAAGCATGATAGAATCAACATGCTGTCTATTATAATCCTACAAATTTTCATTAGCATTCTTCTTAGGATCATCAGATATTAACATATCTTTGCTCACGGGTCTCATGACTATAGCAACCCGTGAATGTCGAGATGGAGATATGATTTGCTAAATAGCTTTCTCTGCATGTAGTCCATCATTTTTTATGAAATCACTCATGATTGTTAGCTTTCTAAGTTAATTAGAGTTCCCCTAAAGGATTTAAGCCAATTGCTGCTGTGCTCAGAGAATTGTTCAAAACATTGAACATGCATATGAACTAAAATAGCAAGTTTTTTGTTCTTGGATCAACTCAACCTATCTGTTTTGATTCATCTTTTTGAAAGTGATCTTCCAAGGTACATAGGGTGTCTAAACATCCTTTGGCAAGCTAAAAGGGCCCACTACATATCTCTGGAGTTCATTTGGCTAGTGTAGTGCAAAGATTTTGCAGCACCACTTCATCTTCACGAAGTGCAAATCTATCATCACAACAATGAAAGAAGCATTAAAGAGGTAAAGCAACTCCTTATGGAAGAATTTGACATGAAAGATCTTGATGTGTTGTGTTACTTCTTGGGCATTGGGTTTATACATACAAAAACAAGTATGTGGATGTCAGAAAGGCAATATGCCTTGAATATGCTGCAAAACTATGGTATGGTTGATTTTACACCAATTTCTATGCCATTAGTGTTAAGGAAACACTCACGAATTTGACGCAACAGACAAAGAGAGAAACAGAATCTTCTGGAAAATCAGTGCACAGGTGTACAGTATGCGAAGTTAGTGCATGGTGTGCGCATAACAGAGCAATTAACCGCGGCGGGCGCGTAAGGCGCGCATAACGCAAATTGAAGAGTGACAGCGCAGAGGAGCGCCAAAAGAAAGTGTATATATATATACAGCAAGATTTGAAAAACACACACAGACGGAGAACACAGAGAGAGAGATGATGCGTGTGAGATGCGCGTATGAGTGAAGAGAGAGTTAGGAGTTCTCAGAAGACGCCATAGATCGCGTATGTACAGATGAATAACACAAGCCTGAAGTGTCGGGCTTTTTCATCTAAGAGAGATAGTAATAAGAAACTACTCACTGTAGGAGAGTTTCTGTAGCTTGAGCAAGAAGAGATCAAGCTTACTTGTACACATCTTCTCTAATCGAAAACACATGTTCATGTGGATGTCTGCGCGTAATCTTTACTTGTGAAGAATCTGAAGCTATTTCGTGTTACGATAGGAAGTTCCGTTTATCGTTAACTGTCATGACTCGTTACTAAACGTGCTTCAGTACCTTCTCTGTAAATGCATGTTTCGGTGAATAACAGTTTACTTAGTAAACATATTTCAGTAATTTCTGACCAGTTACAGTTTCTCAGAAAACAAGTTTTTTCCGGTAGAACAACGAAGTATAACTCGTAGCAGAGTTCGAAGCTTTGTATGAGAGATAGCTCATCTTGTAGCTAGACGTCTCTACTTTAAGCTGATCACAGTTTCCGGTGAAAAGGAGATGTGCATGCAGTACAAATCTAACCGGAAAGTAGCACTTCAGAACTGTGAAGTTTTTTCTTAAACTTTCAAAAGAGTTCATTAAGTGGAGAAAGCTCACGAATCACTTTCTCACTTCTGTATGTTCACTTGAAGCAATTATAACCAAAGTAGAAGTTCATTTTGGTGAAGTTCCGGTACGATTACGGTGTCTGTCCAGTGACAGTCTGGTGAAGTTCTGGTGGAACTTGTGTCGCAGGATAACACAGTTAAGGCGACGTTAATTAGGCTGAGCTACTGTTGATTACAGAGGTGTTCTAAATCACTCTAGTTTAGCATTCTATTGCGGTGGCGCGGCAATTTCCGCAGGCCTGATAGAGTTCAAGCTTTGTCGCGAAATCCACCTTCAGGGCGAAAGTATTTCCGCACCAGTGGTATTAGAGCTGAAGTTTTCGCCAACAATTGGTATCAGAGCAGGTTAGTTTCCCAAAAATTGGTATAAGAGCCTAGAGTATTCCCTATCATGGCAGATAACGTCCAAATTGATAAACTGGACAGAGATAATTATCCCGCATGGGTAATGCGCATGGAAGCCTTACTTATGAGTAAGGACTTAATTGTGTACGTGACCGGAGAAGAAAAGAAGCCGACTTTTGAAGATGATAGCCAACCAGAAAAGGAAGAGATAGAAGCTTTGAAGCTGTGGCAAACGAAAGATGCAACGGCAAGAGCCTACATCTACAACACTGTTTCAGATCATCTGCTACCGCACATTAGAGGTCTGGAGAAAGCGGAGGACATATGGAGTGCATTGGAAGATCATTTCCAAAATACTACGAAAGCCAGGAAGGCTAGCTTATGGTCCGAATTTACTACATTCAAAAAGAAGTCGAGTCAAAGCATAAGTGACTACGTCACTAAAATAAAGGATCTAGCAGATAGTCTTGGATCCATAAATGAAGAAGTCGAAGATCATAGATTGATAGCGCAAGTGCTCACAGGTTTGAGAGGAGATGAAAGGTGGAAACCTTTCGTACTATCAACTGAACTCTCCTTAAATCATTTTGTACCAGATTTAAATCAGCTGCTTGGTTTGATGCTCACATATGAGCAAGACCTAAAAGGAGACGCAGACAAAGGACATAGCTCTGCAATGTACATGAAGAACAAGAAGAAAGACAAAGGAAAGTCAAAAGACGAAGAAGAGTCAAGCTCCCAGGCCTATTACGCAAGAGGTAAAGGCACTGGCAGAGGAAGAGCAAGAGGAAGAAGCCGCCAGAATACCACCAAGAAAGCTTGCTGGATTTGTGGACTAAGTAACCATCTGGCGCATGACTGTTGGCACAATCAACAAGGATCAAATCAAAATCAAAACAACAATAGCAGAGGCAGTAGCGGAAGAAATCAGAGCAATGCTCAAAGAGGAAGACAAAACCAAAGAGGAGGCTATGGTAGAGGTGGAGTGAGAAATTGGGGACAGAGCCAATCCTACAACACCACCTACAACAACTACGCAAATGACACACAGAATGAAAGTCATACATCGTTGATGATGAACTCAATCAGCACATCTGATAACGAAGATCTAAAGGTATTTTACATTGACTCTGGATGTTCTAATCACTTGTCAGGAAACATAGAACTGATGTCAGAATTGGAAAAAGGAAGTGCGAGTCACACTGTTCAAACAGGTGACAATACAAGACACAAAGTACAATCAATCAGAAAGGTGAAATGCAAAAGTGGAGCAGATTTGCTAACCAATGTGTTGTATGTTCCAACAATACCGAAAAATCTGATCAGTGTGGGATAGATAGTCGAAAAAGGTTTTCAGGTCAGATTTACAAACAAAGGCGTATTTGTAGAAGATCCCAAGAATGGATATTATCAGATCGTCTCTGGTAAGAAAGAAGGGAGACTCTTTACGTTAAGAGTACAAGGGAACTGTTTTGTTTTGGACTCCAAGTTGTCCTCTCCAATCATGAAGTAACAAAGAATCAACAAATCATCTTTATTTTGTCAATCCTAGGAATATCCACAAGACCACAGCCCCTTCAAGATAATAGATTCAAGGAAATCAGAGATTGATGGCTGGATTGCTGAGAGAAATTGAAGATGAAGAGAAAATCTTGAGTTTACCATAACTAAGGCAAATCTCCATCATTTTCCATGTTCTTTGTGTCAAAACCATGCCATTTCATTAGCAGAATACAAATATGAACTCAAAACTGAAAAATATCACCTGTATCACAAAGACGAGACAATCGCGATTCTGTACCAACAGACGATTTTCACAATTTTGGAACTTCCTTCAGTCCTTTCCACTCATTTACAGCAATAGGTCTCTCTCTTCATACAACTTACTCAGTAATACACAAATATGACTCACAAATCTCCATGATTAAGCAAGAGACAAGCTCACACATCAAAAGAAATACACTCAACAGGAGAAAACACGATTTTGCAGAAACTCTTTCTTCTCTATTGATAGCTTGAGCAAATGACTAACCAACCTCTCCAAAATAGAGAAAATTGACTTATATACATTTTCAAGTGTCCTTTTTCACACTTGAAATTAGGTCTTTTTCTCTAATTTTCTAAAGAAATGCTATCTAAGAGTTTCTAAAAATTCTACAAAATTTACATGAGATCCTCAACCACATAAGGAAGACTCTTCCTTATTTTTACAATCATTGCATAAATATTTTACAATTTTTTTTGACTTTTTACTAATTTTTTCATCAAAAATGCTCCTTCAAAATTACTCCTTCCAACATCCTTCCCCTCCTAAGCCTTTCGGCTCCTGACGAAAGATTTTCTTATGTGAGCTCAGCTTTATTTCTTCTTCCTTTGATACACTTGTGACACCAAATCATGGCTCTTCCTTTCTGTGACATTCAAGTTATTGACCATTTCAAATAAGGCTTTCCTCCATTGCACTGCAGCTTCAGGCTTATCTATGACATCCTTCTTCAAATATTCAGTGTAAGCAACTTCATAGGCAGTAAGTCTTGCTTTTGTAACAACTGATAGGTTTCCAAAAATCTCTGACTCCCTCTCAAAAAACCCATAATCGAAAGCATCCTCAAAAATCTGTAAGTAATGACTACCCAAAAATATAATTCTGCTGTAGTAGGCCATTAAGCAGATCCTGTCTGGTGTCTCACTCAAATCAAACAAAAGAGCATCAGTTGGTGAATTAAAGCCTATGTAGTTCAAAATTCTGATATCTGTATCAGTGTAGGTCTCGATACAGGCTAGAATCAATCTCATTATTCTGACAAGTAATATACAGGCTGGATCATTAACATCTTTATATGTTGTTAAAACTGACTCAGCAGTATTCACCATGTAATTTTTTGTAGGCCAAGTGCCTGCCTTTGGACCTGCTATTTTTGGAAAATTCAGCCATTTTGCTGGAATCTGCCCTGTTTTCCTCCTTTCCCAAAAAACAGTCCATTCTCTTCTTCTGGCAACTGGACAATAGGCTGGGTTGATCTTTAAATTCAAAGGTGCCTCTTTCCAAATTTTCCTGCATTCCTTATTGGCATCCAACCACTTATTTCTCCATTTAGGATTTGCTCTTTCAAATAACTCCTTCGTGACATTAATATCTTCTTCATACTCAAGGTATTTGTTCGGAGATAGCCCTACTCTGGCTAACTGATAATTCTTTATACTCTCCAAAATCATACAGAAAGGTATTCCCAATCCATCTGCAGCCCAATGATGCTGATCTGGATTAATGCCTTTATTCAGAGCAAAGGTAACTATTTGATCTTCATACTCATCATGCATTTTTCTGATAAAATCCATTCTTGACTCTCTATTGGTCAACAATTTCTGTACAAAATCTTCAGAATATTCTTCCTCTGTTTCTTTGGCTGCGGATTCCTTGTTCTCTTGTTCCCTGTCAAAATCCCCTGTTTCATATTCCCTGTTGTCTGTATCTTCTGCCTGTACTTGATCTTGAATTTCTTCTGGAACTTTTGATTTCTCCAACTGTTTCTGTAATTCTTCTATAGTCATCATTGAACTTTTGTTCTGAGCTGCCCATAACTCCTTTTCCTTCCTCCACTCATTTCTTTCTTCCTCCATCTTTGCTTGCCATTCACTTCTTTCCTTCTCTACCTCCAAATGTAATTGATGATATCCTCTCATTGATGTGGCAGCATGAGTGTTTGCCTGTTTCTCCATTTCTTTGGCCTCTTTTAATTCTGTTTGAAGTCTTTGAATTTCTTTATGCAGCTCTTCCTTTTCTTCCTCTGTCAATTGAACAGATTTACTTCCACCTTGTAATTGACTTTCTTCTAACAACACTTTATTAATCTCTTCGTGTGCTCTAGTCAGAATTTGATAAGATGTTTGTAAAGTTCTGTATCTTCCTCCTATGGTTTTTAGTTCCATTTCCATTTTGGCATTCTGCTCTGATAACTTTACACTCTTTTCTTCCAAATATTGGATCCTGTTCTGCTTCTGAACCTCTGCTTCTTCCAAAACAATGATTCTATTGAGATATTCTTCATTCCTTTCCTTTATCAACCTTAATTGCTCTGTCATCTGCTCTTTTTCTTTCTTGTGTTCTTTGATAATTAAACTGCCTTTTTCAAATTCTGATTCAGCCACCATTCCTGATATGATCATATTTCTGCTAGATGGTCTGAATTGTTCAATGTTACTCATAATCATTTGACAAGCTGATCTTATATTTTTGGGTATTCTTTCCAACCCTACTTCTATTTCTGTCTGTCTAACTTCAATTTGCTTATCTTCTTTATCCACATTATCTTCTTCTGCTGCTGTTTCATCTTCTATGTCCTGCATGTCTTGTTCTTCATCACTGTGATCATAGTTCTCTGTATCCTGATTGTTATCTTCCTCCTCATAAACTAGTGCTCTATCATTTGCACTCTTCTGCTCTGAAAAATCTGAAACTTTCTTCTCTTCTAATGGCTTCTTTTCTTCCACTACTTGTTGCTTCTCTGTGAAGAGCTGGACTTCCTTAATTAGTATCTCCTTCTCTTGTGTTAGGGTTTCCTGACTATTATTTGAGTCCTTTTCAACAAGAATTTGTTGAACTTTCCTGAGTTGGTCTTCCTGTTCCTGCTTTTCCTGAACTTCAACTGATTCAATTTCTTTTGTACCCGCAACCTGGTCATTACTTTTCTCTTTTATGCATTCCTGATCTTGCTCCTCAATATCCATAAAATCTGCTTCCACCTCCTGTTCTTGATCATTCTTAGATGTAAATTCCTCACTGCTTTTTATATCCTGCAGCACATCCTTTATACTTTGAACAATTCCTTCCTCTATTACTTGTCCCAAGACCTCTTGAGTATTCTTTTCTGATTCTAACTCCTTACTTTCCTGTTCTTTGGATGCATCCTTCTGCTGATCATTTGAACTGCCGAATACTCTCCTTGCTAGTTCCTCCAAACTTGCAGTCAACCTTGCATTTAATTTGAACTGTGTCTGTGATGGGTTGGTCCATATTAAATTTTTGTCAACATTCATTATTCCAGAACTATCTCCATCTTTCTTCTGGTTTTCCTCTTCTGTCATTCTTGCCTTTCCTTTTAACTGCCTCCTCTTTTCTTCAGCACTCATCTGTGGAACTATTTCCTCCTGTGTCTGCTTCTCTTGAGGTTTCTTACTTAAATCCTCAGGTGTCTTGACTTTTTCCACAGCCTGTACAGCTATATTGGGAGTGTTGGGTATTGACAAATTTAAACTTTTTAGCAAAAAACTTTCAATGTCACTATCTGAATCAGATGAGAATCGTGAAGATCCTCCCACTTCTTGTTCTGTAGGCTTTGACACTTCCATCACTGAGGTTAGCTTCTGTGTTTCTTTTGTAATTACTTGTTTCATTTCTTTCATCACATGTTCATCTGCCATTTTTCCTTTTCCTTTCTTTATCATCTTCTTCTTTTGAACAGGTTTCCTTGGCATCTTCTTTTTCACTATCACCGTAGTTCTGGCCTCTGGAGGTCCTTGCAACTCCTTGAAGTATGCCAGCAATTCTACCTCCTTCTTCACAAATATCTCCTCAGTTTCTGCTGCCATCATTTCTTCATGCAATGCTTCATAGTGCTCCACCTCTTCTTGGATCCAATCGGTAGCTTTACATGAAAAATCTTCCAACATTTTTTGATATTGTGCCTCGTATATGGCTCTTTTGCTGTTTCCTTGAGTGAGATAAGTGTAAAGCTGTTCTTTACTTGTCTGCGGAGGATGAGGTTCACTGGAGGATTGTACCTTTTTTTGTGCTGCCACCTGTTCCTCTCTTGTTTCTTCTGCCTGTTCTAACTCTACTTTTCTGGGGTCCAACTTTCTTTTCTTTACTGGAATCACTTCCTCATATATTACTTTCCTCTTCATTCCTGTTCCCCTCATGCGAGTTTGTCCTTCTGATTCTCTTCCAAGTGCTTTTCTAGGGGGACTTTTGATTCCTGACATCAAATTTCTGAAGTACTGTGCCTCAGGAGCTAACCTTAACTGTTCTTCCATTCCTAGAACATGATAAATGATTTTTGTCAAAAACTGGGCTCCATTTATGAATTTCTTCTGCTCCCAGTGTTTTGCTGCTTCCTTCAGCTGTTCATGGATGTAAGGTGAGACATCCATCACCCCAAATGGCTTGGTTCTATCTTTGTTATTGAACATTAATAGAGTTACTGACTTATGAGGCATGGTATACCTTGGTAATTTCGGAAAACAAAAGAACTGCAAGAACATTCTTATAGCATATTCTTCATTTTCTTTTCCCTTGAAGTCAGTGAACTTTACATACCCCGTGTAAGTCTCCTTATTTTTCTTGACAAAACTTTGGTCCAGTTTAGTGCCCATTGGATAGAACTGTAAGGCGGCTCTGATATGTTCTGCTTTGATGACTATCCCTGCCTCCCGATTGTCTTGATTCTTCACTTTACATCTGAAGTAGGCATCATTGCCTTTTCCCACTTCCTCCAAAGTTCCCATCACTTGTGCTACTCTTTCAAAGTCAATAAAGAAAATAGGTTCTTCTAAGAGCTTGTGCAATCCCACAGCTTTCCATCTTTTGAGGTTGACAAAAGTTTTCTGAAACCTGTAAAATTCTTGGCACAGCATGGTGTACTTATATCCTCCCACTGCTACTGTGAAGATATGCTGTCCTATCACTCCCAGAATTTCTTTAAGTTCTTTTGCTATTTTTTCAGCTTCTGGGATTTCTTGGTCTTCATCGGATTCTAAGTCCACTTGTTCTTCAGCTGCATCACTGTCCAAAAACCAGTGTCCTCTGGACAAAGTCACTGAATCAGCTTTGAAGTCATGGATTGCCAACTCCTTTGCATTCACCATCCTGTATTTATATATAACAGAAAAGAAAATACTCCACCCACATGAGTCACAAGATTTCATAAGAAAATACTATATTATTCTGGAATGTTACTGACATATATAAAAAATAAGAAAGACAAGTTCCCAGCAATTTTTGCTTTTTTTCAAGAGACTCAATTTTAAGTGAGCAACACAGGTGTAGCAAGACATCTAATGTGCTCTCTCCAATTGCCACTTCCTTGCTCAAAAAACAATTCCTGAATTAGAAAGATGATGCTAGAAAAGATAATTAATGAAGATACTTGAAAAAGTAGTGGTAAAAAAGAAAAATGATCACAAAAAATTACAAATCAATAAGACAAAACAACTTTTTTTTCCATAATAAGTTACTCTTTCCCTCCCTATATCTTGCTTTGTGTTCTTTTATTTTTAGAAAGAAAATCAAGAAAATAAAATATATTTTTCTTTTTTTTTTTTTTTTTTTTTTTTTTTTTTTTGCCTTCTTTCCTTCCCCTCCTAATTTTCTTCTAAGGGGAAAGAAGGAATTATTTTTTTGTCCTTTTCAAAATTCCAAAAAATAGGTCCATCGTGGATTATCCCTCTTCCATTGACCCAATTCCGATTTTTTCACCCAGTAATGTTTTACTCCATTTGTGCTTCTGTTATGGAAATATCCACGCTCTGTGGATGAACATTTTTTGACATTTTTTGGCTTCCATATCCATTTTGTTTTAATTTCCTGTTTTGGTGAGCCATAACTGTGCATGACCTGTTTCCATATTCTTTTTGTTCTGTTTTGTTGATATTGCAACTTTGGCAATAATAGTCTTCTTTGTTTTGTCTCCTCATCCACCTTTACCTCTTCAGTCTTTGGCTGGTCTTGAGTGTATGAAGCTTGATCACTTTGTATTGTCAAAATGTTCCTGTCCTCCATTGAGAAAGCAAATCCTTCGAGATGTGGGTCATGAACATCCATATGAACTACCTGCTCCTCATTACTCAGAAAGAACATTAAAAACTTTTTGTCCTTGATGGTTAAATTAAGCTTCATTTTTTCAAAATTTAAGATGACTTTACCTTGTTTGAGCCATGGTTGCCCTAAAATCAGCTTTTCAGTCATTAAATGGTCTGGCCACTCTTCACAATCTATCTCCATATATTCATTATTAAATTTAACTTTAACAGAAAGTGAAGATATGCTTTGAATTCTTTTCCCACCCAGGGTTTTGATCAGAATTCTGCTTTCAGCTCTCTTAAGATTAAACTTATTGATCAAGGCTGAGCTAATTAGATTCACTTGAGCGCCCGAATCTATCAAAACCCTTATGTTTTCATTCTGGTAATTCATCATAATCAAAGGCAAATGTTCTTTTTGCTTTAGAGTGTTTTCACATAAGCACACTTGTTTCAATTTTTTAATTCTCTCTTTGGCTTCTAGTTGAGCCTCCTTTCTAATACTTTCTTCTTCTTTTTTCCTATTTTGGGCCTTTTGCAACCTTCTCCATTCCTCAGTAGTTAATGGGCACTCATACCTCTTTACTCTACATCCACTTATGAAATTTGGCATGATTTCCCCATCAATATTGGCTAACTGAATAGCTCCACTTTTGCTTATCTGATGTATGATATATGGCCCATGACCTTTTTTCTGAAACTTTTTCTGATGTTCCTTGATTGTGTAAGCTAAGACCAGGTCTCCTTCTTGTAGATCTTTGTCTTTTATGTGAACATCATGATAAGCTTTTTGTCTTTTCTTGTTTATGTATATACTCATCACTGCTTGGAGTCTCGATGCTCCCAGTTTTTCTAAGTCTATGACTCTCTCAGATAATTCATGTCCTGTCCAATTGTATTGGCTACCCACCTTCAGTGTTGGAATAAGAAATTCCATGGGTAAAACCGCATTTTGGCCATACACCAAATTAAATGGTGTAGTCCCTAAAGCTGTTTTGTATGCCACTCTATAAGCCCAAAGAACATGATTCAATTGATAATCCCAGTCATTTCTGTTTGTGTTAACTAATTTGGACAATACATTGCACAGTACTTTATTAGTGCTTTCTGCTAACCCATTGGCTTGTGGGTGATATGGGGATGACTTATTGTGACTAATCATGAAATAATTAGTCATGTTTTCTATGATCTGATTCAAAAAATGAGTCCCCCTATCACTTACCAATTCAATTGGTAGTCCAAATCTAGTGATAATGTTTTCATACAAAAATCTAGCAGTGGTGTGAGCATCATTTCTTTTAGTAGCTTTGGCCTCAGCCCATTTTGTCAAATAATCTGTAGCTACTAGTATGTATTCTGCATGAGATTGTCTGGCTGGAGGATGTATGGGTCCAATAAAGTCCAATCCCCATTTACTAAAAGCTCTGGCTGAAATTAAAGGAATTAATGGCATGTTATCTCTTTTGTTTGGTTGGCTTACCCTTTGACAGACATCACATCTTTTCACATAAGTTCTAGCATCAGGAAATAGGGTTGGCCACCAAAAGCCAGAATATAAGATGAGTTTGGCTGTTCTATCACTTGAGAAATGTCCCCCAGCTACTCCTGAGTGTGCCATTTCCAACATCTCTAAATACCTTTCTTCTGGAACACAGATTCTCAGATATCCATCCATTCCTCTCTTGTATAATTGCTCTCCTATGAGTTGATATTCTTCTGAGATCACTTGTAGATTTCTTGAATCAGCACCAGCTATTACTTGTTCCCCTTTCTCCTTTCTCTTCAACTTCTCAACAATATTTTCACTCCATTCAGGGTTTTTCTGAAACCAATATAGAGTTATTAATTCTGCTTTCTGCCATGTTTGACATTTTTGACAATTATCAATATATCTCTCCACATCTTGAATCTTATTTGGCCAATGTACTCCCATCCTATTAAGGTTACTAAGAGTGACAATCGTAGAAGCATGAGTACATGGATTCCAGCAATGAGCTTTTCTTACATATTCATGTTGCTCTTCTTCTGGAGTACAATATTCCAGTATACCTGACTGATTGAGGTGATACAAATGTCCAGCTAACAACATGAAATTCCTGCTTTGTAACACCAGATGTGTGTTATTTGCTAATGACCTACAAGGTCCCATGGTTAGCAAGGGAATTAATGACATCGACCATTCAGGAACACTTTCCACCTTGAATAAGTATGTATCTGGCAAATCATCATCTATAGGTGAACTAGGTTCTTTTGACTGAATTCTTGATAAATGATCTGCTCTCAAGTGTGTTTTTCCTTGTCTAACCACCACCTCAAACTCAAATTCCATTAGTAAAAGAAACCATCTTACTATTCTTCCTGTATGACATGGTTTATTTACTAAATAGAGTAGAGCTTGGTGATCCACAAAGAATTTAAACTTGTTGGCCAATAGATAATGTCTGTATTTTTTGACAGCAAAGATCATTCCCAATCCTTCTCTCTCAGTAGTTGTGTAATTTTTTTCTGCACTGTTTAATTGTCTACTTGCATATGCTACTGGGAAATCTAATTTGCTTCCTTCTATAGGTTGTGCTAACACACATCCCAGAGCATAATTTGAAGCATCGACATGTACATGAAAGATTTTATCCCACTGAGGTGTTTTCAAGATTGGTGCTGTCACCAAACAAGTTTTTAATGTTTCAAATGCTTGGTCACATTCTTCAGTCCACTCAAACTTTGTGATGAGGGCATATAAGGGCTTGGCTATATCAGCAAATTTGTATACAAATTTTTTGTAGTACCCACAATGTCCCATAAAAGTTTGGAGTTCCTTCACATTTGTTGGTCTAGGAAGCTCTATTATGGCTTTTATTTTCTTCTCATCAGTAGAGATTCCATTTTTTGACACTATGTGACCCAACATTCTTCCTTGTCTGACATAGAATACACACTTTTCTGGGTTTAAGCATACTCTATATGTCCTGCACTTCCTGAATATTCTTTCCAAATCTTGTAAATGATCTTGTCTTTTTAAAGAAAAAGTGCATAAGTCATCTACATAGATTTCCATCACATTTCTCAGGAATTCTTTGAAAATATGACACATCAACCTTTGAAAAGTTGCTGGGGCATTGGTCAATCCAAAGGGCATAACCCTAAAAGCATAAACCCCCCATTCTGTAGAAAAGGAAGTCTTATGTTGGTCCTCTAAAGCTATTGGTACTTGATTGTATCCTGAGAAGCCATCTAGAAAACTATAGACTTCCTTTCCTGCAACTCTCTCAAGAAGATGATCTGTTATTGGCAGTGGATAACTATCCCTTATAGTTGCTGCATTTACTTTCTTCAAGTTAATGCATACCCTAAGTTTCCCGTTCTTTTTTGGCACCACAACTATAGGTGATATCCATTCAGTGTACTCTATTTCATAAATGAAATTAGCAGCCAACAACTTGTCAATTTCTTCCTTTATTTTGGCAGAGTATTTGTCATTAAATGTATAATGTCTCTGTTTGCTTGGTTTTGCATCAGGTGTCATAGGAATCTTATGCTCACAAATTTTTGGATCAATTCCTTTCAAATCTTTATAACTGTAAGCAAATACATCCCTATATTTCTTTGCTAGGATCCTTAATGCTTCTTCTTCTTGTGATGTCATGTCATCAGCTATTACTATTTGTCTCTCTTCTCCTTCTTCCTGTGTAATTACAATTTTCTTTGTTTGTTCTTCATTATCATATGCTTCCCCTTTCTTCTTCTCTCTTTTTGGTTTCATTTTCAGAAGTAGTCTATCTTCTACTTCATAAGTTTTAAAGTTTGCTGGTACATCAAAGTATTGATCTTTGTTTATCTCTTTCTCTTTCTTTTCTTTTTCCTGGTCTCTTTCTATTTCTTTGTGTTTATGTTCCTTGTATTTGCCTGAGATTTTATCTTTGATTGCATCCTCAGCTTTTACTGTTTCCAAATATTGTGATTTTCCTTCTGTTAATATCATTTCTTGATTTTGATCCTCTTCTCTTTTTGATACTCCTATCATGTGTATGCCAATGTGGAAGATGTCAAATCCTTCCTCATTTTGGAATTCCACTCCCACATATTCCTCACTGGCCAAATCCATGGTAGCTAAGATTTGATTCCATCCATAAGGCTCAAACTCTTCATCTTTGAATTGTTGAGGCACATAATTTTCATCCTGTATTTCTCTTTCTTCCACACAATCTTCTCTTCTTAACCTCCTTTTCCTATTCGTGATATTTCTTAATATGTTACACTTCCAAACTGCTGATTCCTCTTCCTGTTCCTCCCTCTCTGATTCTTCACTTTCTTGTTGATTTTGATGTATTTTATACCATTCTCTAGGAGATATGTCACAATATTGGCCATTTCTTAAGTTTACTCTTGTTATTCTCCCCTGGTTCTGAAGATATAAACAATCATTACCCCAATCTTGTACAATTTGCATTTGTCTCATGAAGGGTCTTCCTAGGATAATTTCATAAGATGTGGATTGTGGAAATTCTACTATAGCAAAAGTATGCTCTATTTCTATGCCACATATGTCCACAATCACTTTTTCCCAAATTCCTAGGGGCTTTTCTATATGTCCATCTGCAAGTTGTAATCTCATTTTAGTGGGTAGTAATTCCTTTCTTCCCCATTTCTCCCAGGTTTGTTTAGTCATTATAGCCACTCCTGATCCACTATCCAAAATGGCTTTTGCTGAATGTTTTTCATATTGTAATTTTAAGGTTGAATTCCCTTCTTCTCCTTCACAATATCCTCCTATTTTGTCAATAGGAATATACCATAGTTCCTCTAATTCTTGTGTTGGTGAATGAAGGTTTCCAGATATTGTTTCTTCCTTGTTCATCTTGTTTTGTAGGTGAGGATTTTGTTTTAACAAATTTTCCCATGTTGTATGACATGTAATACTACAATGTTCATCTAAACTCATTTGGAATGTTATGTGTGGATTGCCTTCTTTATCATCTCCCTTGGTTTTTGTTTTTTCATGCTGATCAAATGTTCTCCGAGAGCTGTCTTCTTCCCCTAATCTGAGTTGTGTTTCCTGGATAATTTGTTTGCATTTTAGCATCCTTTCATGCTCTAAATCCGGTATGGGATAAGCCATTGCATGATCTGTGGGGCTTGGTCCCTCTTGAATCCTTCCTTTATAGGCTTTGATTAGGGTATCTAGGCTCTGAGAATTAGGATGTTTTGAATTTGTTTGTTCCTGACTGTCTTCTTCCAGACTTTTGCCCACTTTCCTTTTCTTTTCCCATTTCCCTCTTTGTCTATTTTTCTTCCCTTTTGATGTGGAACCCTCATTTTGTTCTTTAATTGTTCCTTGTTGTTTGGCTTGTGCCCTTGTTATAACATTAAGTTCCATTTGCTCATTGTCACTCAATTCCTCTTGTTCCATAATTTTAACTGTTTTTAAAGGTATGTTATTAGGTGTGTTCTGTTGTTTTTGGGGATTTTTTGGACAGTCCTTGATCAGATGTTCTCTACCACAATCCTTACAATATGCTCCCTCTATCCTGAATGTTGGAGGTTGTGGACAATCTCTAATGAAATGCTCTCCCCCACACCTATAACATGTTATCTTTGGTCCCCCTTTGAATTGAGGTTTTTGATTGGACATGTAGTTGTTAGTAATGTACATGAATGTTGCTGTGTCCATTTCAATTTTTCCATTTCCCAGATCTAGGGCTTTAAGCTCAGGTTCCCTTATTTCATAATCTTCCCATTCTTCCTGATGTCCCTCACTCCATTGATACTCTTCCTTATAAGGTGATCTGAATCTTGAATTTCCTTCATCAATGGGTGTATATTTGACTGGTACCACATTGGTTGGAATGGGAGGTTGTTGTCCCAATACTGGTCTTGGTTGCTCGGTATAACCTGATTCCCTTTGAGCCATATAGTCTCTTTCCTTGACAGGTTGTTTGTTATAGAAGCAATCCTCCCTGGTATGGTTTGTCCATTTTCTCTCTAGTGTACAATACTTGAGTGTCTTCCTATCTTGTAAGTGTTGTGGTTTCTGATAAGGGCATTGTTGTGCCAGATGATTTTCTCCACAAATATAACATTTCTTGTTTGTGTTTATCCTAGAGTTTATCAGATTAGTTTTAGTGCTTACCTCTAGGGCTTTAGCAATAGCCTGAGCCAACTCTTCTGCTGGAGGAATTTTGTCTTCATAAGATCTGGGTTGATCAAATGCTAACAAATCTTGACCTCTGTTGTCCTCCAAATCTATTGCTTCCTTAACACAGGCTGCTAAATCAGGACATCTCCTATAGTACACTAGGGTCCTTAATTGGGCACTTCTCAATCCCTCAATGAATAAGGATACTTGTTTTGCCATGGAAGGTACTTCTTCTCTTGGGCATCTATCAATGTACTGCTTAAACCTTCTGGCTGCTTCCCTAACATTTTCCTCCTTTTGTTGTTTGAAGCTGTGTATCAATGTGGCTGTACTATGTTTGATTCCAGTCTTAGAGAATTCACCAATGAAAGCTTCTAAGAAAGATTCAATGTCTAGGTACATTTCTTTTCTCAAAGGAATGAACCATGACAAGGCTGGCCCTGTTAGGGTTAGACCAAATGCTTCAAATTGTACCTTGTAATCTTCTACTTCTTCTGCTCTAATCAGTTGTCTAAATTCTGCAGCATGAGCATGAGGATCTGAATACCCTTCATATTGGTTCTTCATGCATTTGGCTACTTGATATGGTCTAAGCATCCTACCCTGAGGTTGCCAATGAGGTCTTCTTCTGAGTGGGAAGTCATTGTTTCCTTCTGGTTCTCTGTCAAAGGGATTTGGTGAAGCATGTGTCCTTCTCCCATGATTTTGCTCATTATTAGTGTAGTTTTCATTTGGTCTAGGTATGTCTGGTTGTCCCATGTTATGTTCCCAAGGTCCTTTGTCAGCACATTGCCCTAGATCATTTGAATTTTCTGGGTCTTGAGAGAAGATGTATACACATCCTTGCCTGTCTTCATATCTTCCATCTTTGAATTGGGCTACTGGAGTTATATTCAGGGGAATTTCTAAATTTCTCAGTCTAATGAGTGATTTATGCATTCCATCCTGGTATATATAGGTTCCAAACCTATTTGTATACATGTATTTAAGGATGTTTCTAAAATCCCCAGTTTCTATTGACTCATTTGTTTCATTTAGGTTTTCCATGTTATTTTCTTGGCTTGAACTTCTTTCTGATCTTTTATTACTTCCTGGCTCTTTTTCCTTCCTTGTTAGGTCTTGTTTAGGAATTGGATCTATTTTATTTCCAGACCTTAGTATCATTCAACTAGTCTTGACAAATTTCCAATACTCAACAGAGTGTTTGACACAGTTTCCTGACCAATATATTGGTTTTCCACAATTTTCTGTCCAAAATTGTGTGTGTTTTAATTTTCTTCCTATGTTTTGTGCTTTTCACAACTTCTTAATGAATTTAGGTTTTTTCACGATTTTCTACTGCCAGTAGTGTTTTTTCACAAATTTCAGATGAAAATCGTGTTTTTCACGATTTTATCATGCAATTAGACTTTTTCACAATTTTCTGATGAACTTGATGTTTTTCACGATTTTGTGCCTACCTGTGAGTTTTTCACGATTTTCTGTTGAAAATCGAGTTTTTCACGATTTTCTGTTGAAAATCGTGTTTTTCACGATTTTCTATCTACTTGTGAGTTTTTCACGATTTTCTGTTGAAAATCGTGTTTTTCACGATTTTGTGTTGAAAATCGTATTTTTTGCAATTTTGTGTCAAAATCGCGTTTTTCACGATTTTCTGTTGAAAATTGTATTTTTTTGCGATTTTGTGTCAAAATCGTGTTTTTTGCGATTTTGTTCACAGAATCGTGTTTTCCACGATTTTGTGTCAAAATCGTGTTTTTCACGATTTTGTTCACAGAATCGTGTTTTTCACGATTTTGTGTCAAAATCGTGTTTTTCACGATTTTGTTCACAGAATCGTGTTTTTCACGATTTTGTGTCAAAATCGTGTTTTTCCACGATTTTGTGTCAAAATCGTGTTTTTCCACGATTTTGTTCCCAGACAATCGTGATTGCTCACAGATTGTTAAAAACACGATTTTCTTATGAAAATCGCGTTCTGGGAATCGCGATGTTGTTGGCACTTTTTCACAGAATCGCGATTTTGTCCAAAACTTGGCAGATTTTCAAGTTATGGCTTTTTTCAATATTTTTTCACTTATAGAATCGCTTTATCAAAATTTTAACATGCAATGAAGAAATTTTTTGAAAGACATTTTTTCTTACTGAAAACCAATAAAAAACAGGAAATCGCGATTTCGTGATTTTACTATTTTCCTACTTTTTTGTGTTATTTTATCACTTTACTGCAAAAAAATATGTATTCAAAATGCTACTAGACTTTTTACCTTGCTTGCCAAGTTGCAAATATCTCCAAAGCTTGCTTGTAGCAGGAAATCGCGATTTTGTTCGCCTCTGCACACTCTCTCTCTCCCTCTCTCTCACTCAAATGAATTTTTCTTTGAATTTCAGATTTTTATAGTGTTCAGAAAATCGCGATTTTGTGTGATTTTTACTTTTCCTCTCTCTTTCACTTGTTCAATTTCACTTACTCAATCTTAATGACTCCCTCTACACTTTCTTGTGTCAAGTACCCAACACCACATTTTCCAAAAAATTTTCTTTACAGAAAATCGCGATTTTGTGTAGAGAATCGTGTTTTTTCTGTAGATCTTTTCTTGTGCAAATTTTGAGTATTCTATGTCCTTGCCTTCTCTCAATATTCTTCACACTTCAATTCATGAGTCACCTGGAAAGTTTTTTCAAAACAACACTTTTTACAGAAAATCACGATTCTGTTCAGAGAATCGTGTTTTCTAATTTTCTGGTTTTTTTTTTGATAATTTTTTTTTATTTTTTAAGCTTTCTTTCTCTTTGTTTTGCTTCAATTTCTTCTTTTCTTTGTAATTGAGTTTACTCCTGAATTTTTGCACCAAAATCACAATCTCCCTCAGAAAATCGCGACTTTGTGCAGAAAATCGTGTTTTTCTCTATTTTTGATTTTATGCCACTTTGAGTAGCTTTTTCTTCTTGATTACCTTCAAAACCCTTCAACAACTTCCATTCAACCTTCACTTACAATGTTATTTCAAAATCAATTACTTTTTTCAGAAAGTCGCGATTCTGTGCAGAGAATCGTGTTTTTCAATTTTCTGGTTTTTTGATCATTTTTTGCTTTCTTTTCCAGTTTTTCACAATCACTCCTAATCACAACACCTCACTTCAACTTCTTATCAAGAAAAGACATTTGTTTAATTGTTTTTGATGAGTTTTGTGAATTTGTTTGGTATTTTTGCCCTAAGAATAAAGGTGAACACTTTACTTAGGGTTTCTGGTTTTGGAAATCAATTGATCCTATGGTTCTTGATTGGTTATGAGTTTCTATGTCCTTAGCTATCACTAAAGTACCAAAGAAAGGTTCTCCAATGAAAAAGTGTTATGAAAGACAATCAATTTTTGTAAAGATAAACTCAATCATATGATTTTTTTTCAAAATGCAGCACAACTCAAGATTTAATGCTCAGACTTGGTCAACAACTGAATCCCTCATTCTTACATCTAGCTACTTTAACTGTCCTTTCCTTAATATCACCATGTTATCTTCCCAAGATCACCCATGGTGTCTAGTACTTGGGCAAAAAGAAATCTAGATATGCAAGAATAGATTCAAGTTACCTCCATCTTCAGCTTCTTGGCTCAAATCCTCCACACACCTGCACTTTTACTTCACCAAAATGATGAGCAACTATCAATCTACAAAAATTTCAGCACTTCCACTTCTACAAGACATCCATTGCTTTCTTCTTCCCTAAAGACAAACAATGATATCTACCTATTCATGTGCACTTTTCCTTATTGATGAGCTTTACCTTGTTTACCATCATCAACTGAAGATCCAGCAAAGGTCCAACTTCAAAGAAGTTCTTGGAATGTTCCCCGGCAACGGCGCCAAAAAATGTTTTGTTTTGGACTCCAAGTTGTCCTCTCCAATCATGAAGTAACAAAGAATCAACAAATCATCTTTATTTTGTCAATCCTAGGAATATCCACAAGACCACAGCCCCTTCAAGATAATAGATTCAAGGAAATCAGAGATTGATGGCTGGATTGCTGAGAGAAATTGAAGATGAAGAGAAAATCTTGAGTTTACCATAACTAAGGCAAATCTCCATCATTTTCCATGTTCTTTGTGTCAAAACCATGCCATTTCATTAGCAGAATACAAATATGAACTCAAAACTGAAAAATATCACCTGTATCACAAAGACGAGACAATCGCGATTCTGTACCAACAGACGATTTTCACAATTTTGGAACTTCCTTCAGTCCTTTCCACTCATTTACAGCAATAGGTCTCTCTCTTCATACAACTTACTCAGTAATACACAAATATGACTCACAAATCTCCATGATTAAGCAAGAGACAAGCTCACACATCAAAAGAAATACACTCAACAGGAGAAAACACGATTCTGCAGAAACTCTTTCTTCTCTATTGATAGCTTGAGCAAATGACTAACCAACCTCTCCAAAATAGAGAAAATTGACTTATATACATTTTCAAGTGTCCTTTTTCACACTTGAAATTAGGTCTTTTTCTCTAATTTTCTAAAGAAATGCTATCTAAGAGTTTCTAAAAATTCTACAAAATTTACATGAGATCCTCAACCACATAAGGAAGACTCTTCCTTATTTTTACAATCATTGCATAAATATTTTACAATTTTTTTTGACTTTTTACTAATTTTTTCATCAAAAATGCTCCTTCAAAATTACTCCTTCCAACAGGAACATTGGCCAAGCGCTGCTTACACATGATGAAAAGGTAATTACAGAACTTGATCTCTGCCACAAGAGATTAGGTCATTTTCACGAAAAAGGAATCAAAGCTATGATAGCGAATCAGTCTGTACTGGGATTACCGAAAATACAGAACCAACATATGATTCACAAATGCGAAGCCTGTCAGATGGGAAAAGCCCACAGGATACCTTTCCAGAAGAAAGGATTCAAACATGACAGTGTGCTGGAACTCATACATATAGATGTATGGGGACCAACGAAAGAAGGATCAATCAGCGGATCAAGGTACTATGTTTTATTCATTGATGATGCAACAAGGTGGATAACTCTTTATGTTTTGAAGGAAAAGTCAGAAGTGTTTGGAGCTTTCAGGCATTTTCATGCATATGCCGAAAGACTCACCGGACGAAAGCTTAAAAGACTGAGGTCTGATGGAGGGGGAGAATACTTCTCCCGAGAATTCAATGACTATCTTTGGAATGCAGGTATTAAGAGAGAAATAACCTGCAGGTATACACCACAACAGAATGGTGTAGCAGAAAGGAGAAATCGAACTCTAGTCGAGTTTGCACGAGCTATGCTAAAAGAAAAAAATTGCCCAGATTATCTTTGGGCTGAAGCCGTGAACACAGCGACATACTTGGTAAACAGATTACCATGTACAGCATTAGAAGGAATGACCCCTTATGAAGCTTGGTGGGGAAAGAAGCCAACACTTGATCACTGCAAAGTGTTTGGATCAGTAGCGTATGCTTATGTACCGTCTCAACTCAGACATAAGCTTGAACCGAAAGCAGAGAAATATGTATTTGTCGGATATGATGAAAAGCAGATGGGTTACAGGTTATGGAGTCCTCTAACCAAACATTTTACTGTCTCCAGAGATGTAACATTTGATGAACAGAAAAGCTGGTATGCAGATCAGAGTCATACAGCTGAAGAATTTGAAGAAGAGATAAAAAGAAGAGAGAAAGGAAAATCAATTGTACAGGTAAACAAAGATGAAGAGGCAAATACGTCTAGGACCGGATCTGGTATAAGGAACGAAGATGAAGACGGGTACTCCGACACACACGAAGAATATGAGCTAAGAAGGTCAAACAGAGTAAGAAGACAACCGGAAAGATACTCGTATGATACATCGTATATAACTCAACAAGATTATGCATATATGGTTAAAGAAGAGGATGAGCCTCAGAACTATGACGAAGCCAAAGGCAAGAAGCAATGGCAAGAAGCAATGAAAGAAGAATTCACCGCACTGGAAGAGAACAAGACATGGGAGCTTGTTCCTAAACCGAATGGTAAGAAAGTAATTGGAAATAAATGGGTGTTCAAAATAAAGAAACTTGCAGATGGAAGGATAGCCAGACATAAAGCGAGACTGGTTATCAAGGGCTATGCTCAGACGCATGGCATAGACTATGACGAGACGTTCAGTCCGGTGGCAAAGATGTCAACCATAAGAACAGTGATTGCTATAGCAGCATCAAAAGGATGGAAGCTAAGTCAGCTAGATATAAAGAATGCATTCTTGAATGGATATATATCAGATGAAGTCTATATGGAACAACCGGAAGGGTTTACAAGTTCCAGATACCCAAATTTTGTTTGCAGGTTAAGGAAAGCACTTTATGGACTGAAGCAAGCTCCAAGAGCTTGGAACTACAGACTTGTGAAGTATCTCAATGAACTTGGATATCAAAGTTCGAAGGCAGATGCAAGTCTACTCATCAAAAGGATAGAAGAAGGAATGATCTACATTTGTATCTATGTAGATGACATAATAATTACAGGTACCTCAGATGCAGGAATCACAGAGGTAAAGAAACTGCTAGAAAAGGAATTCAAGATCACTGACCTGGGAAAATTATCATACTTTCTAGGTATGGAAATCACATATACAGATCATGGTGTATATGTCACACAAGAAAGGTATCTCCTGAACTTACTGAAGAAGTTCAATATGGAAAATTGCAGAGAAGCTTCAACACCGCTTGAAGTAAACCATAAACTTAGTAAATATAGTGGAACAGAGTTTAAAGATATGAAGAAGTATCAATCGTTAGTAGGAAGCTTAATATATGCTACGCTAACAAGACCGGATCTCAGTTTTCCGGTGGGAGTTCTCTCACAGTTTATGCATTGTCCGACAGAGCAACATTGGGTTGCAGGACAAAGAGTTCTCAGATATATCAAAAGAACTATAAAGGAAGGATTATATTATCCTTTTACGTCAGATATAAAGCTCAGAGCATACAGTGACTCAGATTGGGCAGGAAGTCAAGATGACCGAAGATCAACGCACGGGTATATGATATACCTAGGAGATAAGCTGGTAAGCTGGTGTTCGAAGAAGCAACACACAGTAGCCTTATCATCAACAGAAGCAGAATACAAAGGACTGGTAGAAGCAGCAAAAGAAGTGATATGGATGCAGACTTTACTTAAAAACATGGGTATAGATCAAAGTATACCGATCATACATGGAGATAATATGAGCTCGCTGTATCTTGCAGCGAATCCTGTGTTTCACGCAAGAACAAAACACATAGAGATTCAGTATCATTTCCTAAGGGAAAAAGTAATGGAGAAAGAAATAGAAATTGTCTACACTCCTACGAAAGATCAGATTGCAGACATTCTGACTAAAAGCTTGGATGGAACGAAGACAAACAGATTCAAAGAGATGGCAGGAATAAAAGAAAGAAAGATATATGAAAGACCGGAAGATGTCAAATTAGTGATTGAGGGGGAGCTGTTAAGGAAACACTCACGAATTTGACGCAACAGACAAAGAGAGAAACAGAATCTTCTGGAAAATCAGTGCACAGGTGTACAGTATGCGAAGTTAGTGCATGGTGTGCGCATAACAGAGCAATTAACCGCGGCGGGCACGTAAGGCGCGCATAACGCAAATTGAAGAGTGACAGCGCAGAGGAGCGCCAAAAGAAAGTGTATATATATATACAACAAGATTTGAAAAACACACACAGACGGAGAACACAGAGAGAGAGATGATGCGTGTGAGATGCGCGTATGAGTGAAGAGAGAGTTAGGAGTTCTCAGAAGACGCCATAGATCGCGTATGTACAGATGAATAACACAAGCCTGAAGTGTCGGGCTTTTTCATCTAAGAGAGATAGTAATAAGAAACTACTCACTGTAGGAGAGTTTCTGTAGCTTGAGCAAGAAGAGATCAAGCTTACTTGTACACATCTTCTCTAATCGAAAACACATGTTCATGTGGATGTCTGCGCGTAATCTTTACTTGTGAAGAATCTGAAGCTATTTCGTGTTACGATAGGAAGTTCCGTTTATCGTTAACTGTCACGACTCGTTACTAAACGTGCTTCAGTACCTTCTCTGTAAACGCATGTTTCGGTGAATAACAGTTTACTCAGTAAACATATTTCAGTAATTTCTGACCAGTTACAGTTTCTCAGAAAACAAGTTTTTTCCGGTAGAACAACGAAGTATAACTCGTAGCAGAGTTCGAAGCTTTGTATGAGAGATAGCTCATCTTGTAGCTAGACGTCTCTACTTTAAGCTGATCACAGTTTCCGGTGAAAAGGAGATGTGCATGCAGTACAAATCTAACCGGAAAGTAGCACTTCAGAACTGTGAAGTTTTTTCTTAAACTTTCAAAAGAGTTCATTAAGTGGAGAAAGCTCACGAATCACTTTCTCACTTCTGTATGTTCACTTGAAGCAATTATAACCAAAGTAGAAGTTCATTTTGGTGAAGTTCCGGTACGATTACGGTGTCTGTCCAGTGACAGTCTGGTGAAGTTCCGGTGGAACTTGTGTCGCAGGATAACACAGTTAAGGCGACGTTAATTAGGCTGAGCTACTGTTGATTATAGAGGTGTTCTAAATCACTCTAGTTTAGCATTCTATTGCGGTGGCGCGGCAATTTCCGCAAGCCTGACAGAGTTCAAGCTTTGTCGCGAAATCCACCTTCAGGGCGAAAGTATTTCCGCACCAGTGGTATTAGAGCTGAAGTTTTCGCCAACAATTAGATCAGAATTTGAAGCTCGATACTACATCAGATGAAGCATTGGAATATGGTACTAGCTTTGGCTAAGAATCCAATCTATATACCCGAGATAATGTTGCAGATGCTTTGACTAAAGCTCTACCATATGATAGCTTTCGACACTATTGTCACTTGATGGGGATTACTTGATTCATGATCTTACACAGTCACTTGTATATTGTGTAACATGCCCATTAGGTGGGAGGTATAGTTTGTATACTTAAACTCGGCCATAGTTACTTTGGCCATATTGGCCTTTCATGGGAGATTTACTATTAGTGTCCATGTGAAAGGCCAAATGGCCACCGAACACTTTTGTATATGTTCTTTAATAAAAGATATAGTGGTCTGGTCAACCACAAACTGTAAATTCGACTGCATTTTGTAACACCTAAGAAGTATGTGTTCGTGCTCCCTGTGTACTGTGTTTTTCTACATATTCTACAGCCTCTATGCGGAGTACCGTGTGTGGCAATTGGAGCTCAATTTTCTACTTTGAGGATATCATTGTGGAGCTCTTGAGAAGGAGAGCGCTTTGTGGTGCATCGCCATCAAAATCTTCAAGAACTACAATGACTGTAATATCTTAAAGAGCTACAAATCTCTATACAAACCATAATCATTTGTGTTTTTTCAATTTGGATGAAGAAGATTGCAAGAAACCTTTTTTGAGTGTAATGATAAAGCTGTAATAGAGAGTGTTAAACGCGCTTTTGCTATCAGAACGCGTTTAAACTCTATTCGGGTTCTTGGGAGTGGAAGGGGTCTGAATAATCAGAGGCCCTATACTTGATTTTCCCAAATCAACTCACTCACATGACCTTCCGTTCAAAACAACTCTGCTAATCCAACTTTCTAACAAACTCTGGCTCGTTCATTTACAGAATTACTATTCGTATTCCAATCAATACATCTCAGTACACAACGTAGGGATAAACATTACGGTAACACAGACTTACAGTAAACAATTTACAAATCAGCGATTCACTATTTCACTTAATGTAAACATTACCGTAACCCAATCTTTACCGTTCAGGTGTAGATAATCAAACAAAACAGAAAGACACAGCAGTACGCAGAATTCTCAAAAACACACTACGGAACTCCACAGAACGTCTCGCAGAGACAGACAGTCTGGCAACTCTTCTGGTCGTCACCGAAAGTGTCCCTTCATTAATTTATAAATGGTTACATCTCTTCGCAGCGACTTCTCAGTTCATGCGGAATATGAAAAGGAAAAAGAATTTACAATTGCCAATCCGGCGGCTTACACTGGCATGCACGGTGGACTTGAACCCGCAGGTATACAAAATTCTATGGTTCATCTATTATACCCTGTAGATACATTGTTCTAGCTAACTTAAAAGTTCTGGCAATTTTCTTTTTTAATGAATCTAACAGCTGTTTCAAGATTTCGGGTTCTACTAGCTGAGCATCAATTCTTACTGAACTGGTTGCAATTACCTGGCTCATCAAAATGTCTGCCTGTGTTTGCAGAAAGGCTTCCTGTAAGTAAAAATCATTTGATAAAGCTGCATCCCGGTTCACTTTCATGTCTGCAATCTGTTTATCAACTCTAGATAGTCTTTCTACTTGAGCACCCAGTTGGTTTTCTCTTCTTTCCAACTCTTGATTCTGAAGTTGTATAGTCCGGTAGTAAGCATCTCTTTCTCTTCTTATGCCTGGTATCTCCTTCTGTAGTTGAGCGACCAACATCATCTGGATTTTAAGAGCAGCATTTGATTCATATAGGTTTGCAGTTGCAAATTCTAGTTCTGTATTGGTTTGCTTTAGTAAAGCCGTCATTTCCTATCCTTTCTGTATTGCTTCATCCAGTTGTGCTCTAGTATCTTCTAACAAATTTCCCAGTGCTATGCGGGCATCCTCTTTATCTTTAACTAGCTGCCGTAACTGAAGAATTTTGGCATCAGCAGCGCATAATAAATCATCTTTGTCTTTGACTTCAGCCAATGCAACATCTCATTGTCTGATTACTATTTCCTGTTTGTCAAGTCTGGCCTGGAGCTGTTGAATCTGGAAGTGCAGATTATGATTTTCTGCCTTCACCGCATCTACCTCTTCCTGTAACGGAGTAATATCGGCTTCAAAGGTATCAACCTTATGCTATAAGTCCTGACGAATATTCTCTGTAATCAATCTGAGTTGCACTAGAAGTTGTTGGGAAAACTGGATTAGCATACGGCCCATTGATTCTAATTCGGTAAACATGGGGATTGGATGAATGTGCTAGGATGAAGAGGCGGATAAAAGGTGATGCGAAGATGGGGGAGAGTAATTCGGTGAAGAGGATGAAGCGGCATGCTCTTCAATTGGCTTCACGGTTAGAATGGGGTTGACCGGAGGAATGGGTGGAGAAGTGGGTTGCAAATTATTGGTTGCTTCGGTGAGTTGTTGCGTAGTCACCTCAGGTTGAGCAACTGCAGACTCTACTGCCGTAACCAATTCCTGAAAAAGTTCTGTAATAATTACCTGCGTATCTTCTTGCACCTCTTGTTTGGACTGTTGCTGAGATTCGTCCTTAGAAGATATGATTTTAGAATCAGCAGAAACACTTTGATTGTGTTGCTGGTTTGGAGATGATTGAGCTGATGAATCATGGTGCATTGATGTAGTTGTGTCGTGGAAAGTCTCTTCTTCATGTCCTTCTTCTTCATTGTTGTCTGCTTTATTTCCATCAGCAGATCCCTGCACTTGACTATCAGACGAACTTATTCTGATGCGTTTTCGACGGAGGAGCTGGAAGATTTCTTCGTCATCTTCTTCGTTGTCTTCCAGTATCTGAGCAGATTCCTCATGATATAAAATTGGACCTCGTGGAGGTGGTTGTGCTGCTTGGATGTTCGGAAACAAAAAACTAAGTATGTGCGGAAGACCTGATCACGGCAAATATCCTTTGTTAACCTGTTTAATAACCGAAACGCATTCACGGTGAATGCGCCGGAAAAAATAGGAAGCAAAATTGATAGGCTCTCGAGCAGCCATATCAATTACCGAGTAGAATGGGCGAGATATCCCATAGGTTTGTTTTTGTAAGTTCAGGATGGCTACTAGAAACTGTAAGGCTGTTCTTTCAGGTTTAGGGCGACAGAGTATGGCATACTCATTTGAACAGTGCCTAGGAAACAACTGATTCATCGTAGCGATTGGAAGGTTGGATCCATTCTCTCGTCCTTGCAGAGAGAGTCGGAAAGCATCAGCAAATGACTGTAGAGTGATTACAGTACGAGATGGTAAAGAGGTAATTGGCCAACTCTGCTCCGTAACAGGTGTGGCAGTGATGGCGGCAATAATCTGGGCGTAAAATGGGTGACATTCCATTGAATGCCAAGGCAATTCAGCGAAATTAGACAACCCACGGACACGCAGGAATTCACTCACATCTGGAGGAATTCCATCATAGAAGGTAGCAAAGTTTGCTAGAGCTTCCATGATCGCACTCGAAAAGCACGAATACACAGGGCTTACAGAGAGCACAAATCACACAAAACACACAGACAAAATAGTTACTAACAACGGAAAGCAAAAGATTAAGTAGATACTTGGTAATATGAGGCGATAAAAAACGCTAATCATTGCGCGATGTTGAGATGATAACCTTCATAACTACAATGTGCATGCATGAGCAGAATCAATCACAAAAGGCGGCTATTATTCATGATAATGTAGCAAAACAAGGAGTTTATGGTTTTTTAAGCAATTAACACACAAAACTAAAAAAGAAAAGAAAAGAAAAGAGAAAAAAAATACGCGGGCAACCGCAGAACACTTCAGTGCGAATCAAGCGCTTGATGATACGGCTGCAACTTTGAACCATTTATCACTTTAGGAAGAGGAACTCCGGTCAAAGTAGTCAACCGAAAAGTAGCTGGGTCCACTTGTTCAGTAATCCAGTAAGGACCAAACCATCGTAATTTGAATTTTCCAGCAGAACGATTTGATTTTGCATTATAAAATAGCACAAGTTGTCCAACCGTAAAAACTGGAGTTTTAAGATACCGATTATGTGTACGAGCTTGCCGCAACTGCACTTCTTGAAGAGTCAGAAAACTTTCCCAGTGATGCTCATCCAATTCTCTGAGTGTGTCCAACTGAAATGGCAAAGAATCTTCGGGTATCAACTTCTGAGTTATGGCGACGCGTAAACTAGGCACTACAACTTCCATTGGAGCGATTGCTTCCAATCCATAAGCAAGCTTGAAAGGAGTCAGTCTGGTGGCAACTTTGTAAGTAGTCCGGTATGCCCATAATACTGCAGGTAGTAACTGATCCCATCTTTCTGGTGATTCCACAATCAATTTTTGAAGCATAGTCAACAACATTTTGTTTGTACTTTCAGCTAAGCCATTAGCACGAGGATAATATGGTGTACTGAATTTATGCAGAATCTGAAAAGTGTGTGTTAGCACTTGCATTAACTTGTTGAAAAAGTGGGTCCCTTGATCTGTGACAAGTTCCAAAGGTAATCCATAACGTGGGAATACGTCCTTCATTAGACATTTTGTCACCGAAACAACTGTGGCGGACCATAAAGGCCAAGCTTCTGCCCATCTAGTAGCATAATCTGTGCATGTCAGAATATATCTGTTGTTGCTAAGGATTGTTGGAGGTGTTATTGGTCCAATAAAGTCAAGAACCCATTTCTGAAAAGGTTCTAAAGGTAAGATAGGCTGCAGAGGAAAGAAATGGCATTGTAAAGGCTGTCCAGATCGCTGACAATTGTCACATTGCTGCACAAATTGAGATACATCTCTGTACATAGTAGGCCACCAGAGCCCACTTTGCAAAATTTTTTGGTGCGTTAAATCTACTGAAAAATGTCCACCGGAGGGTATTGAATGTGCCAGAGCGATTATTGAGTTTACTTCATGTGGAGGAATACAACGAAGTAAAACCCCAGTGTGATCCATATAATACAACTCTCCGACAATCAACCGGAATCTGCGATTGTAAACTGCAATTTTTCGGCGCATCGCAGGAGAAGTTTGAGAAGGAAGACATCCATCAGTAAGAAAGGTTAATAACTGATCATAGTAAGTAGGTGTCACAGGAGGTTGTGCAGATTCATCACTAGTCGTTTCAGTAACATAAATTGCGGGTGTGGTGTCATCAACACCGACCGGAGCTTCACCGGAATCTAACCGAGAGAGAAAATCTGCTAATGCATGTGCAGTGCCGGGTCGATGAATTACTTCGTAATCGAATTCTTGCAACAATAGAACCCATCGTGCTAAGCGACCACCTAAATGCTGTTGCCGGACTAGATACACCAGTGTAGCATGATCTACATGAAAGATGAATTTTCGGCCTAGCAAATAATTCCGGAATTTCTTTACAGAATACACCAAACCAAGACATTCTCTTTCAGTTACTGAATAATTCTTTTCAGCAAGATCAAGCCTTCGGCTTGCATAATAGACAGGCCGGAACCACTTATCAGTTTGTTGCGTTAAAACACTCCCAATGGCTATGTCTGATGCATCCACAAAAACATGAAATGGGCGTTCCCAATCAGGAGGTTGTAGAATTGGAACCTGCGTTAATAAAACTTTTACACGATCAAATGCAATTTGACATTCTGGGGTCCAATCAAATTGTCGAGGATCACTAGTTATTAGAAAATTTAGGGGTATTGCCAAATGGGCAAGCCACCGTAAATGTCGACCATGCCACCTGACTTGACCCATGAATCGCATGACTTCTTTCGGTGTAGTAGGTACACGTGCTTCTAACACGGCTGCAATTTTGTCTGGATCAACTTGTATGCCCTGTGCAGATACAATGTGGCCAAGGAGTTTACCACAAGAAACCGCAAAGACAGATTTGGTTGGATTTAAACAGAGTCGGTATTCTCGACATTTTTCAAAGCAACACCGTAAATGATACAGGTGTGCTACCATCTTACCAAATAAAGAGAAATCATCTAGATATACTTGCATAAAAGAAGTAAGATAGGGTGAGAAGATTTATTACATACATCGCTGAAAGTTGCTAGGAGCATTTCTCAATCCAAACCACATGACTGTACAAGCAAAAACACCCCAATTTGTAATAAATGCTATTTTTGGTATATCTTGCTCAGCCATTCGAACCTGGTAATAACCACTGTAACCATCAAGAAATGAATACATTTCATGCCCAGCTACTCTATCGAGCATTGTATCAAGAAATGGAAGAGGAAATGGATCAGGTACGGTGGCTGCATTCAATTTCCGGTAATCGACACATATTTGGAGCTGCTTGTTTTTCTTTGGTACAATTACAATCGGGGAGATCCATTCAGCGTGCTCAATGGTTACAATGAATCCAACCTTTAATAGGCGATCAAGTTCTGCTTTGACCTGTGCTGCATAGTTAGGGTTCATACGATAGCTGGGTTGTTTAATCGGCTTGGCTTCTGGTTTGAGCACAACCCGATGCTGATAGATTCAAGGATCTAGACCTTTCATATCACGATAGTCCCATGCAAAAACATCAAAGAACTCACGAATAAGTTGTATCAAATCGGCTTGAAATGTTTCAGACAATCCTTCCTTTATCTTGACAGGTCGTGGATTTACTTCATCTCCCAAATTATAGGTGATTAACTGATCTTCGAGAACATAGAATTGATGAGGTTTGCCTAGATCGTCAGCTGACTGTAAAAGATGTTGTAGAGCGGCTTCTTTCATAGCAACAGTATCTTCGGTCTTCACTGCTTCGGTCACAGGCACCACCGTACAGGTTGCCGAACTCTAGTTATCTACAATAGATTGCAGATCTATAGTGCCTAAGGAAATCAGATCTTCATTGTTCTTTAAAAACGCTTCTTCTTCATCGTCAAATAAACCATCCAACATGTGGATTGGCTCTGCTACATATGGCCTGGCATGGAGTTCACAAGGCTGAATGGCATCAAGTTTAACAACATATTTATGATGATTATCCTAAAATGTTAGTTCTTGTGCTGACCAATCCTGTATAACCTTAGCCTGTTTTAACCAGGGTCGTCCGAAAAGAAGATTATAATCAAGACTAGACTCCAGTAGCTCTAAGACTACAAAAGTCATCTTAAACGTTGTTCCCTGCAAAGTTATCGGAACATTTCTTACAAGTCCTACTGGGTGAACTCTAGATTGATTGGCCATTCTTACGAAAAATTGAACAGGCTCGATTTTCGTCCATCCCAACTTCTTACAAAGTGTTGCAGTGGGAATGTTTACACCAGACCCACCATCAATTAGTACTTGAGTAATCTTGTGATTTTTGTACCATATCATAATTAAAGGGACCGAATAATCCACCGTAGAATCAGCTTCCAGTTGTACCGTTGTTGTTGCTGGAATGCAGGAAGATCTAGGACTGAGTTGTTGCTGGATTTGCTGCCGAACTCCTAGTACTAGTGCAAGTAACTGTCCAAGAGGGAGAGTAATGGATGCCGTAGATAAAATTTCCCATGCCTGATCTGCTTGAATTGTACTTTTCACCGATTCTGAAGATGATGCGCCTGTTACTGGGATAGAACCTTGTTCCTGTGATCCTTCCTTTGGCAGCGGAACTTGGATTACCGGAATGGGATCTGGGAACACTGTAGGTTCTTTGGTGGTCCATTGACTAGCTTTGTCATACATTCTCTGTTGTTCATGGATACCAGGTTCAAACACTTCTGCTACTGGTTGTAATTGCTTACCAGATCTTGTTTGAATCACAGTGGCCTGAGTTTCGACTAGTGAAATAAAGACCATATTGGTCATTGGGTTCTCACGCTCCTCTGATCATATTCGGCTGCATCTTTACAGAATCTGCATATGTGGCCTAACTCACCGCAAAAATGACAGCGAGGGGGTGGCAAAGAATTACCTTCTTGTGATGTTCCTGTCTGCCAACGATTAGTATTGTAATTTGTATTCGCTGTCCTCGATAATTTTTGTATCCTTGCTGCTGATTATTTCTCATCTGAGGTGGTACATAATGAGTGGTCGGCTGTCCTGGTTCTTGTATGATAGCATTTACGGTTGCTCGTCCCTGCACTTTGGCGTTATAAGCACAGTTTTCTGTGGAATGCCCGGTTGTATTGCAGATAGCGCAATACATTTGATTAAGCGCACATGTGATACTAGTATGCCTTGGATTCTTGCACTTAGTGCAGTACATTTGTCTAGCTAGATCTTTTGCAACAGTTTTACTTGCTTTCAACCACTCCAGGTCTTCGGTAATGCCTTCAACCTTATGCTCGAGCTGCAAAGCCATTGCAATAACCGCATCTAATGTCATAGCTCCTACACAACGGATGATCATAATTTGTTTTAGTTGTGGAGTTAACCCATTAATAAACCACTGAGTGATGACATCATCCGGTAAATTAGCATGTGCCGGAAGTAGTTGTCTCAAATGAGTTCTAAATAGGGTGGCATATTCCTGCACTGTTTGATTCAGCTTCTGTCTATTGTTCTGTAAGTAATCAAAAATTTCGGCAGGGTTCTTCTTTAGTCGGAATCTCTGCAAAAACGCATCCCTTACCGCTTCATAGGTGCCGAAATGGTTGATATCATATTCTGTAAGCCACCTCGCTGCTTCATTTACTAAGGTTGACTGGAATACTATGGCCTTGTATGCCGGATCAGGTGGATGATTAAGTACTGCATAACTTATTTCAAAGGTGCGTACATGAGCATCAGGATCATCACTTGGAAATCCACCGAATTTAGTGTAAGTACTCCCGTTGGAACTGGTCGAGGTGGAAGTAGCTGTTGCTATTGTTGTTGTTGTTGTTGTTGTTGTTGTTGTTGTTGTTGTTGTGCCTACTCATGGTGCTAGTGGCGGTACTGTTACTATTTCCTGAGTTCTGAGGATGTGGTTCCGGTTCTTCAGAGTTTGTATGATTAGACTGCTCACCTTCTGGTTCAAAAATAGCGCTCAACCTCTTGCGAATTTCTAATTTGAATAGCCTATCCTCTTCTGCGGTATCAAACGTAGGCAAACTTGCCCCGAACAGTGGTGTGCGGAATGAAGATTCACCGAGAAGTAGAACGTTGTCACCGGAAAATTGGAAATTTTCTGCAACCAGGACCGAACTGCCACCGGAATTAGTGGAACTTTCCCCAATCCAGGGTATTCTTTCACCTTCAAGGGCTTCTCTGGATAACACAGCTCTATCCGCAGAGAGGTTTGAATCTTGACCAGACGGTGTCGGATCAACTGCACACTACGTCTTTGTGGACTCCGAAGTTAGTATCTTCTGCAGAATGCACCAAGATTTCACCAAAATTTACCGGAATTGCAGTATGTTCCACCGGAATGCTACCAGAATCACTACTAATGTGCTTCGATTCTTCGAGGACTAGAGCTAACTGATCTGTGCTTCTTCCTCCTCGGGGTGTCCTTCGTAAATTTGGTACCGCCCAAGGCTGTCTGTACTTCATATACGACTCGCCGGACCGAGTAACCGGCATATATCACTTTTTTCAACTCTTGCGTACTACTTCTACCTTACTGTCGATTCACAATCAATGGTTACCTTCACACAATCACTTTGCAACACTTTGTTGCCACATTCCCACAACTAATTTGCAACATTCTGGTGCCACTTTCCCACAGACGACACGAGTGTTAAACGCGCTTTTGCCGTCAGAATGCGTTTAAACTCTATTCGGGTTCTTGGGAGTGGAAGGGGTCTGAATAATCAGAGGCCCTATACTTGATTTTCCCAAATCAACTCACTCACATGACCTTCCGTTCAAAACAACTTTGCTAATCCAACTTTCTAACAAACTCTGGCTCGTTCATTTACAGAATTACTATTCGTATTCCAATCAATACATCTCAGTACACAACGCAGGGATAAACATTACCGTAACACAGACTTATAGTAAACAATTTACAAATCAGCGATTCACTATTTCACTTAATGTAAACATTATCGTAACCCAATCTTTACCGTTCAGGTGCAGATAATCAAACAAAACAGAAAGACACAGCAGTACGCAGAATTCTCAAAAACACACTACAGAAACTCCACAGAATGTCTCGCACAGACAGACAGTCGGGCGACTCTTCTGGTCGTCACCAAAAGTGTCCCTTCATTAATTTATAAGTGGTTACATCTCTTTGCAACGACTTCTCAGTTCGTGCGGAATATGAAAAGGAAAAAAAAATTACAATTGCCAATCCGGCAGCTTACAAGAGTCTGGTTTTGCTACATCAATAGTTGATTTCACGATCACTCACCATTACTTTTTCAAGAGCAAATCTCATAGACATAATAGATAGTTATGTAGAGAATCATGTGCTTGAAAAGGTTATGAATGATTCCTTTCATGCATCAAGTTCATTCCCTTCTGTGCATCACCGTTTGCATGTCTTACTTTGCATTTCAAAGCAGCATTGCATGATGGTAAGGAAATTTTAAGAGGAAGTTCATCTATTTCTATTGTAAGTAAAAGAAAGAAAACAAGCGAAGAAAGGAAAATCAAGCTCAAAAAACAATCCTCTTCAAAATAACAATAAGGAAAATTTGGCAAATTTAGGTTCCAAAAAAGGACTACAAATGCTCAATGCAAAAAACTTCAAACGTGGGTACCTTAGTAAAGTATCAGAAAGAGACATAAAAAGGGAAAATAAATACTTTTAAGAAGAAGGCCAAGAGGAACAAGGCAAGGAGAATGCAACATCCTCATAATTTCAAGTGACAATGAAAGTATCCTTTCAAACCTAAGATCAACTTAGTGAGAGTTCCCAAGGTAATCCTCTTGGCATAAAAGTATAAGCATTAGATATGGGTGCCATGACAAAAGGAACATCACATCAAGCATATTTGAATAACATCTCCATGGAATATTCAGAAACACATAAGAAAACCAAGACTCCTTGGTTTGGATGCAAAATAATTTATGTAATTAGTATACATCAGCCATGCATGTTATTGTTTCAATTTCCTTGGGAGCGTTAAATCAAGAATCTTGTTTCAACTGTCTAAATCAAATCTTAAGGATCCAATGAACCTCTTTATGTACAATTGTACACATCACATAAACCATGCCTTTTGAATCATGACGTTATGAAGAATTCTATATTATATATGCATAGGGTTGCATTACAAGGTTGTGCATAAGTGTTGTAGACCTGCTAGCACAAGACATAAATAGCATCTAATGGTACTATATCAAATTTCAATTGTCAATTGGAGCATGTTTACCATACAAGTGTATGAAGACATGCTCCGCAAAGCTATAGGGCCTGTGCTTGCACTCTTGAAGACGATCAGACCACAAACATATACTAAATGGCAAGAAATACATGCTTAAAACATGAAAAAACACTCACTATAGGTAGATATGGAGTTGCGACATCTCAAGAACACTATTAGAAGCTCCAAATGAAGAAGAAGATGGAGAAGAGAAGCTCAAGAAGTAAGATGTACGAAAATTTCATCTGAATGATATAAAGACCTTTACAACTTAGGATTTTTGTCCTTTATACTTGAGGATCAAAATGGACCAAACTCACTGAAAAATAGTTTTAGTGTTCATTATATCATGAAAACATGTCTTAAAAAGATACAAAAAAATTACAAGAGGTTGGGGAAGTACTCGTGAGCCTCAAGGACTCCTTGGCCATTACAAAAGTGGAGTATGGACACATAATATTAGATAATCTGTAAATAGTCAAATATGAAATTGTTTGCCTCTAGTCCCCAACTTGTTCATCCTTTGATCTTTCTTTATTACTTGGCTTCATCAAAGAGATTTGGCATGCATTTCATGGCACAACATTGAAAACTTTGAGGGGCCTCCTAAGTTCTTTTAGTTTTTGCTTCATGTCTTTTCTTCCACCAATCTCCCCCCCCCTCCCCCCAAAACTCTACCATCTTCGACAGGATTTTATTGGAGCTAGTTAGGGTTCACATCTTGTTTGCATGGTCATGGGGTTCCTGATCCTTGCGGTATTGGTTTATAGCCAAAAACCTTCATTCCATTCGAGGATTCATGGATGGAGAGTGATAGTCATCATGGATCTAATTGAATTGAATTTAATCATCCCTTATAAGCCTCTCTGACTTTGCAAAAAAAAAAAATGCTTCTAAAAACATCTTGTATGAAAATCTTCTTCAAATGTTTGGATATGGTGGATATTTAGAAATTGAAGTTAGTTATAATAAGCTATTAGACACTTGATACGTGGGGTTTGGTCAAAGGCAAAAAGTAGTAGGTGGATGCCATGAGGAAAGCCTAAAAAATTTATCTCTAGAGCGGTTTTGGAGTGAAAAGGTAGTTAAACATAGTTTATGGGTTTCCAAAACCTTGACTAGCATTCGAATTTCCTCCTGTTTTCAGAATGTCATCATGGTGCATGGAAAGATAATAGAGCCAATACTTAGTGGTACATCTCTATAATCTCATACGATCATATTCGGGCCATGATCTCTGCTTAGTGAAAGGAGAAAAAATGGATATAAGTAGGTACTTGATTGGAGGCATGTGCCATGTTTGGTCGTTCCTACAAGAGTCGTCTTTGCCATTTTGGATTGGCTTGTGTGAGCATTTGGAGTCTAAGGTGGAGTGCATCATCCATGGTAATCATACAAGAATCATCCATGTCTATATGAAGTTTCTCTTTGATATATGCCAAAGACTTTTCTCTAATATGACCATAAGTGGTTGTACATGCAAACACAAAATTGGACTTATATACTTTACCCATTTGCTTGACTAGGTTTGAATCCAGACATGTTTTCTCAAACTCATTCCATAGCTCTTGCATTGATGCTATCCTTTCTTCCCTCATGTTATCGTTGTGAAGATATGTTCATGAAGATGTGCTCCTTGTTTTCCAGTTAGTGAAGATATGTTCATGAAGAGAACTAGTTCATTGGAGTAAAGATCACGCCTTTCCCTAAAGCCCTAGAGCATGGAAAATAATCTTAATAACGACTTGACTATGATGTTTCTTCCAATTATCCATTTTTGAATAGCTTGTGAGGTTCTTCTATACGTAATAAGCCATATCTATGGGCTTTTCTAGGCTATATTGTATACAATGTAGCATTTTTTTTAATGTGCGATCATATGGCATTGTGGTCTATGAAAGTGAAAGTATTGTTCCCATAGCACATGTGCAGTTCTCATAGCAATATCAATATTATTTAAATCTTTTCCTCAGCCCTTCCATGTGGATTATATTGTCTTGCCACCTTTTATTCGTGGCACTGCTAACCCATCAGGTGTCAAAATTCTAGGTTCAAAATAAAGTGATTTCCTTATGATCACACCTATGACTTCATTCCTCTTCTAGATCCTCACCTCCATCATAGCTTCTTCCCTTCTCACTTCCTAAACTATCCATGAGTTTTTCACATTTCTTAAGATCAGGTTTGACTAAAGCAAGACTTAAGAACTATCCACATCCTAGGTCATTCCACATCTTCAGTATGGCCCTATGACCTATCGCTGTTTAGCAAAGCTTAGAATTCTTTTTCCATTGAAAAAAAAAACTTGCTATTTCTTTCTCCCCAATTACATAAAAAGATAAATTCTCCATGTTTCCATAGGTTAGATGCATGATTCTAAAATCATTGAGACACCACTTGCCTCATAGAATTTTTTGATAAGAGTGGAGAAGTGAATACCACCTAGTTAAATGATCCTCCATATCCATTTGCCCTAGTATGTGTGATGAGGTGATGGGTAGCATGTAGAGATGAGATGGATTTGGAAAAATCTTAATCTAGACTAGCCTTGATAGCTTCATGGAACCTTAATGGACTCTCTAAGATTCCAATATATGCATTTAGACCACTATTGTACTTTGGAGCATCATCCTAAAATTATATATCAAAACAGATAAGTTGTGAATACAAAGAACCTTGAGAAAACCTTCTATTTATGGAAGAAGGCTCTCAATAGTTTGCTCTATGCTCATAGCCTCATAGAAATCAACCCAAGAACTTTTCACACTTTCAAATGAAGTGTTAAGAAACTACTTCATGAATTTAGAGTGATTACACTCTGAACAATGCATAGCAAGTCTAGGGGTAATCTTGACTTTTTAGGAGGAAGATGACGTAGAGACCTTGTATTATAGATTCAATAAAAACTCAAGATCTATGCATCCAATGGTTTTGAGACTTTGTAGAAATGCTTAATATAGTCTAGCTTAGTGTTCCAATTGATTGAATGAACAATGAGTACTTGCACACAAAAAAATGACTCCGAGAACTTGACAAAGTTGCTAAAGATATTGTAGTAGAAAACAGAGATTCTCAAATCAATAAGATTGAAGTATAAGATGTATTTCTAATGGACATATGATACAACGAGAGTGTGTAAGACTTTTGTAGCTTCGAAATAGTACAATGCTCACTCAATATGAGTGTAATGATCAGCTCTAATATCTATATAGCCCGTGACTCAAAGACATGGTGTATATACATCTTTTGGGGTTGATGAGTGTTAAAGATCCCACCAACCAAAAGTGATCCAAACTTCTAGGGGATGGTTTGAACTTTGAATTCAATTTGATTCATGGATTTTGGCTCCTACTGCGCTCACAAATTTTTTTCCATTTATCCCTTTTATCTTTCATTGAGATAAACTAAAACTTTTAACCTTTGAAATCTCCAAAGCATATACTACAATGGATTTAGATTTATGCTTCCTAAATCAAGAGAAGTCTAATACTTTCTGTATTCTAATCATAGCTTTGAACCTATTCCTTTACTCCATCCAATGCCTTGGTCATCATATCTACACATTGTTGTGGAGTAGATACATGTGAGAGCTCTATGATAATGGACCTCAATGTGTTTGTCCCTAGCATGATAAATTGGATTTGCAAGAAGATAGAGTGAGCTTATGTTATCTCCAAAAATATGAGGAGTAGAAGATGTGAGCCCTAAATCTGAGTACAAGGTCCTAATCCACAAATCTTGGTGAGTTGCATTGGCTAATTCTTTGTATTCAACTTCAATTGATGAAAGTGCAAGAATAGGTTGCTTTTTTTATGACCATGAAATGAGCTCTGTACCTATAAAAGTAACGTATCTTGATGTACTTCTCCTCTCATCTTTAGAACCTTCCCAATCTACACCAAAGAAGAGATTTATGTCTATATCATATTTATATGGATAATATAGACCTTCATTTATGGTTCCTTCCAAATATTTGAGTTTCCCCTTGGTTGCTGCCATGTGAGGTTTCCTAGGAGTGTGCATAAATTGACCCAAAACACTTACATTATAGAAAATATCTACTCTCGACAATGTGACATAGTTCAAACCAGCCATTAAAATTTGTTAGCTTGTTATGTCTTCAATTGGATCTCCTTCATGAGAACTTAGCTTCAAATTAATCTCCATGGATGTACTTGCAATCTTAGAATTTCCATCTTGAACTTGTAAAGCATATCCTTAATGTATTTCCTTTGAGTGAGATACATCTCTTTTTTTTTGTGTATACAACTTCCAACCCTAGGATGCATGTGAGTTGCCATAGGTCACTGATCTTGACTTCCTCCTTCATTTGTAGCTTGATATGACTTGTGCGTTCAACATCATTACCTTTGAATATTATATCATCTACATATACACAAAGGTATATGAACTCCTTGATTCCTCTTGATAAAGAGTGAAGCATCTTCTTTGCTAACCATGAATCTTTTATCCTGCAAATAGGTGACAAGCCTATCATTCCAAGCTCTTGGGGCTTTCTTCAGACCATATAGGGCTTTCCTTAACATGCATACATGTTCAAAAATCTTCAAACCCAAGAGTTTGATCCATATATACCTCTTCAGATATCCATCCATTTAGGAATGCATTCTTCACATCCATTTAGTACATCTTCTAATTGTTGGAAGTTGCAATGCTCTTACACAATCTGATTTTTTGCATTTTTTCACATTTGAAAAAGTTTCTTCATAGTCAATTACTTGTGTTTGAGCATACCCTTTAGCCACACAAGTCTAGCTTTATACCTATTGATGGTTCCATCAGAGTTCTTCTTCACTTTGTAAATCCACCTAGATCCAATGATCTTCATGTTGAAGTCTTGGGCACAAACTCCCAAGTGTGATTCTCTTATAAGGCTTCAATTTCTTCTTCCATAGGATCATCCACTCTAGTTTCTTCTTTGCCTCCTCATAAGATGAGGGATCTTGAAAATTCAAATCTTGTGCTAAATAGATAGGGTGTTTAGTTACTAATGATGTATTGTAGCCATACCTATCTAGCTTCTTCTTCTCCCTAGTACATCTTCTGATGATCTGTTGAGAGGATTTCACCACATCCATCAAATCATGTACCTTAGCCTTGCCTTTGGAGTTCCATGAGTTAATTTCTCTTCTTGGAGTCTTCTGATCATTTTTTGAATTACTTGATGCTTCAAAAGTTTGTGTGTGCGTGTGCATTCTTGCTTGAGAGAGTTGCTGAGTCTTCTTCTAGATCATATGGTAGCTTCATCTTCTTGCAATCATCTTCAAACCATTATTTTTTCTCATAAAAAACACAACATCATGACTTACTTTAAAGTGCTTATTACTAGGATTACATGGATTATTATTGTATTGAGCATTAATTTAGTCCTCCATATTATCATGGTGCTCATGGTTTGGCAAAGAGTACTAATACGATTTTATTAATAATGTTGCAAAAGATGTTGTTAGAATATCCACTTAAATGGGAAGAATGCTTGCCAATGGTTCTATGGGCATATTGTACTACCTAGTAAGTTTCTATTGGATTTACTCCTTTTTAGTTGGTTTATGAAATGGAAGCAATTTCACCTATGGAGTTTTTTGTTCCTCATTTATAGATTGGAGTGCAAGACTAGTTGTTATCAAAAGATTCTTTTGCTTTCTATATTGATACCTTATGCAAATTGGAAGAAAGATGATATCATTGTTTTATCATAATGAAAGAACTACAAGAATGGTAGATACAATCGCACGATCATCATCCTGAGACTCTAGCTTTTTGGATTGGTGACTTGGTGTTGTTCTTTTTTTAAATGAAATGATAAGCATAAAAATTCAAACCTCGATGGACTAGGAATTTTTGAAGCCATTCCCAAGTTGGACTTTCCAAGTGCAGTTAGCCACTCTAGGCAGAGAAGTGCTAGAAAATGCAATAAAAGGGTCCAACATGTTGCCTTAATAGAATTAATGCCATTCGCAAGGCATGCAATTTTCTATTCTATAAATAGTAGTGCTAATACACACACATACACGCACACACACACACACATACATATATATATATATATATATATATATATATATATAGTGTGGCTATTGTTGGTGCAATTAAGATCAAGCATACATGCTTGATCACCTCACATAAGCTTGATGTATTGACACTACACTTGGAAGGCTTCATACGTATAGCCTCTTGTAACTTTGCTTCACAATTACCCATTCTAAAAGTGGAATAAACCCACGAGGAGTTAGAAAGCGTATAGTCTCATATCACTTGGTAGTTAAGTCAAGAGAGAATCAATCCTATACTTTAGGATTCACTTTTAGGTAGAGATTTGAATTTGAATTCAAATCTTTGGCTCCAACAAAGACTATAAAAAGAGGATATGAAAGGCCCGCGTGTATCTCGAGGTTCAGAGATCATATTTATGTACTTCGATTGAGAAGAGCATCTCCCCTCATAGCTCACTTATTTCTCACTCATTGAGCAATGATTTATTTAATACATACATGATCATTACTTCTCACTTTCATATCTCTATCATACTCCATAAGAACAGTGAACTTGTTAGAGCTTGTTCTCACTATATAGTTGATCATTTCCTATGATTCAAAGCATGGTAGCTTGAGCATACTGTCTAGTTTAGAATTAAAGTAGCATAAGTAATGGTTGTCACGATCATCAGATATTAATCAATCTCTGCTCATTAGTATGTGACTTTCAAGGCCCATAAATGTCGGGATGCATGATTAATTTCCTAAACATATTTCTCTGCATATAGTACATTATTTTAAATGATATCACTCATGATTGGTAGCTTGTTAAGATAATTGAATTTTCCCAAAAAGAATTTTATCAATTGCTAGTGTACTCAGAGAATGGTTCAAAACTCTGAGTAGGTGTATCAACCAAAATAGCAAGTTTTGAACCTTAGATCATATGCCTACCTATCTATTTTGATCCTATCATTAGTGGATCATCTTCTTCCAAGCTAAAGAGGCCCACAACACTCTCCACAAAGAGGCCCACAACACTCTCCAGCCATCACTTATAACAAGGGATGCATATTTATGCTTATTATCTAGCTAAATAGGCCCACAACACTCTCCAGCCATCACTTATAACAAGTGCAAAGCAGGTTTTAACTGCACCAATTCATCTCTTGTGATTATCCACCATCTCCTCTAACAGTGGTATCAAAGCAAGCACAATCAAGATGAGAGATGGATTACCATCCTTCATTGACAAATTGGACAGGAACAACTACTCAGCATGGTCCCTAAGGATGCAAGGTTATTGTCAAGGAAGAAGCTTATATGGATAGATCTCAAGAGATGAAGACATGCCAACCTTCAGAAGCAAGAATCAACCAACAAGGGAAGAGCAAGAAAAGTTGACCACCTGGTGTGCAAAGGATGCTCTTACTAGGTCATATCTACTAAAATCAATCTTTGATTTTTTGTTACCATATGTTAGAAATTTCAAGGCCTCCGAAGAGACTTGGGAACTTTCATCATACTTCTCCTCAAACACAAGAGTTAGGAAAAATCAGTTGTGGATGGAATTCACAACCAACCCTCAAGAAAAACCAAAGCAAGGAGTGGTTGATTATGTACCAAAATGAAAGATGTAGCAGACCAACTTGCAAGCATTGGAGAAGAGATAGAGGAAGAGCACATAGTGAGGCAGATCATCAATAGAATTAAGACTGATGACAAGTGGGCGTCTTTCACCACAACAATGGATCTCTACATGGATATGCAAATACCTAATCGCAACACCTTGATGGGACAACTCTTCACCCATGAAACTAAGCTCAATAGAAATGGTGACAACTCAAGATGTAACCAATCTTCTGCCCTTTATACAGATAAGAATAAAGTTAAGGATAAAGGTAAAAGTAAGAAATAGGAAGAAAAGGCTAGTACCTCTCAAGCTAATTATGAAGGAAGAGGAAGAGGTGCTAGAGGAAGGGGCAGAGGAGGAAAAAAAGGTAGGGGGAGACCCTACAACAATTCACCATGCAACATGTGGTCTCAAAAACCAGACTACAGAAGAATGCTACGAAATTACAAGGAACAAAGGGGAAGAGGCTTCAATAGAGGAAGCTATGGACAAACTAGAGGAAGGTACAACAATGGTGGATGAAACTACAACCATAACTACAATCAAGGCTACAACAACAACAAGGAGGTTTTAGATGAAGAAGGGACTTCAACAACTATACTGAAAATCAAGAAGACTCTCTACTCATCATGAACATGACATCCAAGAAAGGTAAAGATGATGAGCATCTTTTCTACATTGACTCAGGTTTTTCCAAACATGTGGCAGGAAATATAGCTCTATTATCTGATCTTGAAGAACCCAAGGGGAAGCATGAAGTACAAATAGGTGATGACACTAAACGCTCAGGCAAGCAAGTTGGAAATATCAAAACATTTGATGCTAGTATGAACCTTTTGAGCAAAGTTCTGTATGTCCCTACTATAACCAAAAACCTAATTAGTGTTGGGTAGATTGTAGAGAAAGGTATACAGGTCAAATTCACTAAGCATGGAGCATATGTGGAAGATGCACAACAAGGCTTCAAAAGAATTTCCAAAGGTGAGAAGTCAGGTAGATTATTTACTTTTGAAATTGAAGACACAAGGAATATAGCACTATTCAGTTATAGAGATCAAATGTTATTGTTGGAGTTAGACGTCTGCGGAAGCACGCGAACAGCACAAGGAAGAGGAAGAAGCTTGGAGCACAACACACAAGACTGAATGTATTACTAGAGAATGTACAAAGATAAGTAGCCCATTAGGGCAATAGGCGTATATACAAGCCGGGGGAAAAAAACCTCCTAAAGAGGGAAAAAAGTGCCCCGGCGGTCCTAGAGTGTTCACACACATCACTACCTAAATATATCAACAAATCCCCCCTGGGAGTGATGCGGTGAACAAGGAGCTGGCACTCATGTATAAGGAAGTGCCGAGCTATGTGGAAATCACTCCACAAAAGGAAGTAAGCCCAAAGCTTTGCGGAAAGCTTCAAACTTCTCCCTAGGCAGAGCCTTCGTGAAAAGGTCTGCAATGTTCTCCTGCGTGGGCACATATGCCAAGCTGATCTCCCCAGCAGAGAACCTCTCCTTGACATAGTGATAATGCACCTCAATGTGCTTAGTGCGAGCATGGAACACAGGGTTCCTCGCAACTGCCAATGCGCTCTGACTGTCAGTGAAGATGGTGGTGGCAGAAGACTGGCCAACACCCAAATCAGCCATAAGGCGTCTGAGCCACACACACTCAACAGTCGCTGTGAAAGCTGCCCTATACTCAGCCTTGTTGGTGCATTTTGCCCAAGCCTACATGCTTGATATGCTTGATATTATCCTCATTTGTAAGTCACATGAGTAGTCATGTGAACACCTCTTGTAAAAGAGTACATTTTATCTCTTGTAAATGGAAAAAGAAAAAAGTAAAAGGATGGCTTACCTCATCCATGATGTAAAAGCAAATTCGTGGCTCCAACTACCAAAATCACGAATTTTTGAGCTGAGGGAATCTCTCCTAACTTTGGGGATCACTTTTAGGTGGAGCCATTCGAATTCGAATTCAAAACTCCCTCCAAGAATTGCTATAAAAGGAGCAAGAAGGAAGAGGCGATTAGCAAGCCTTGTACGTGACCACTTCATGTCATTTTGTAGAGATTGAAGAGCTTACTCCATAGCTCTATCATTCTACTCCCATTGTGCAAAGATTCATTGCCAATGTGGTTGTAATCATATGTGAATCTATACATTTATTATCATCTACCTCTCTGTTTTGTTCTCTGCTATACTCACTCAGAGCAGTAACTTCAGAAGGTCATATCTCGAGTTTTACTGAACCTTTTTCAGTGTTTTAAAGTGCGTTGGATAGCTCTCACTGTCTAGTTTCTACCTATAAATTTTCAAGGTCATTGGATTTATACTTTTGGAGGTATCTGCATTTTACTGCTTACTGGTCTATCTCTGCAGAGCCCCGAGAATTGTGGGAATGTTCCAGAACTTGATGAAACTTGTTCTCAGTGCTCAGTCCATCATTTGAAGTGTTTTAACTTGGAATAGGAAGCTTGCTAAGTCTATTTGCTATGCCCAAAAGGAATGTTTCTAATTCCTTCCAGGTTGAGAGCACTGTTGATTTTTTCCAGCAGGTGTATGTCCAAAAATAGCAAGTTTTGGGAGCTAGTCATTTCGCAACTAGCCTGTCTTGACTTAAACTTTTGGGATACATGTTCCAAAGTACTTGGCTGATATTTTGGTGGATTTAGGAAGCTCAAAGGGTCTACTAATCAACTCTGAAGTCTCAGTTGGCTGGTGTGAAGCTGGTTGTAGCGGCACCTACTCATCTTTGGATTGCATCCACCATCTCTCTTCACAAGCCTCACAACTGGAAGTGGCCACAGTAGGCTGCTTCTTGCTCAACCAAGATATACATGAGCTACCAAGCATGAAGCAAAAACCACTGGTGGACACACGAGTGTCATAGCAACCAGCCCAATCTGAGTCAGAAAAAGCATGCAAATCTGGCGGTAGTGATCCCCCCTTGGGATAAAACAACCCAAGTAGCCGAGTACCACTCAAGTAGCGAAAGATGCGCTTAACCGCTTTCCAATGCGTGACTCCTGGGCAATGCATAAACCTGCTCATCTGTGAGACAGCAAACTGAATATCTGGCCGAGTAATGCATAAGTAAATCAAGCATCCAACAGCCTGCTGATAGAGAACAGCATCAAATGCATCTCCAGCATCATGAAGACTCAATCGTAAACCTGTCTCCATAGGAGTGGCAATAGGCTTACAGTCTTCAAGGCCAAAACGCTGCAATAATGTGTCAATATATTTCGTTTGACACAAAGCCATTCCACCATCAACTTGCATAAACTGAATGCCCAAATAGTGATGCAAATGCCCCAAATCAGACATCTCAAATGAGGCATGCAAATCAGCCTTGAAATCAGCAATATGCTTCTCAAGAGGACCAGTGAGCAGCATGTCGTCTACATAGACAACAATGATCAAAAGCACATCATTAGCACGCTTAACATATAAGGTGCTTTCAGTTGGACTGTTCTCAAAACCATGTGCAATCAGATAGGCATGTATTTTCTCATACCAAGCACGTGGTGCTTGCTTTAAACCATATAACGCCTTCTTTAACCTGCACACCTGGTTTTTATGCCCTTTCTGCACAAAGCCACGGGGCTGAAAAACATACACTTCTTCATGCAAGTCACCATTCAGAAATGCTGTTTTAATGTCCAACTGATGTACATTCCAACCATGATGGGCTGCAAGTGCACAAATGCTCCGAACAGTTGTCATACGGCATGTAGGTGCAAAGGTCTCATCAAAATCAATGCCTCTTTCCTGCGCATAACCCTTTGCAACAAGCCTAGCCTTATACCTGTGAACTGTACCATCAGGTTTACGCTTCAGCTTGTATACCCACTTAGTGCCAATGGCCTTCTTGCCAGGAGGCAAGTCACATAAAGACCATGTACCATTCTTCATTATAGCATCATATTCAGACTGCATAGCAGCCATCCAATTTTCTGAATTTTGTGCTTCATCAAAAGAAACAGGCTCATTCTCATCACAGAGACTAGATGCAGCCATAGCATAGCAATCTGATGCAAAGGAGGTACTATGAGAGCCTGAACGAGTACGATATGACAAAGGTGCATCTAATTTGCTATCACGCAAAGTCTGCACCAGCCATTTTGGCATAGTTTTTGCCTGTTCAATATCAGCTCTCTCATCAACAAGTGCATCATGTAAATCTGCATCAGAAATGGCATGATCTGCATCATCATATGAAACCTGCAAAGGCTGAGAAGTTGCCTCATTAGGACCAGTGCTAGCCTGTCCACCTGTAAAAAGAGGCATCAAAGTATCATACATGTCTTTGGAGCTAACAGATGTCTCCTTAGTACATGAAAGCAATGGCTGAATAGCATCTTCCACAAAGACAACATCACGGCTAACCAGAATGCGTTTAGCCTGTGGATGATACAGACGATAGCCTTTACTTTCAGAACTGTACCCAACAAAAATACATTTTACTGCCTTATCATCCAATTTTCTGCAATGTTGTTCAGGCACTAATGCATATGCCAAACAACCAAAAACACGCAGATGAGCAACAGATGGCTTGCGGTCATGCCAAGCCTCATATGGAGTGATAGACTGCAACGCTTTCGTGGGACACCTGTTCAGTACATATGCTGCACACATGACAGCCTCAAGCCAGAAACTATGTGGTAAAGCCTAACTTTTGACCATGCACCTCGCCATCTCCATGAGTGACCTGTTCTTTTGTTCAGTAACTCCATTCTGTTGAGGTGTATACGACACTGTACACTGGTGTTTTATCCCACGTTCAGCCAGAAATGCATTAAAATCTGAAGACATATATTCCCCCCCTCGATCAGAACGGAGGGTGCCCATTTTACATGCTGACAGATTTTCAGCCAAAACCAAAAACTGTTTGAAGCACATGAACACTTCGGACTTTGCTTTGAGTGGATATACCCATGCATGCCTGGAAAAATCATCAATGAAAGTCATGAAGTAAAGGTAATTTCCAAAAGAGGGTGTCTGCATAGGACCACAGACATCACTATGTACAAGCTGCAATTTCTGCATAGCCCGAACTGAACCATCTTTTGGAAAGGAAGAACGCTGCATTTTGCCCAAAATACAGCCTTCACAAACATGTTTTCCAGGTGCCTCAAGTTTGGGCAAAGAGGACACCGTTTCAGATTTTTGCAGGCGTAACAAACTAGCAAAATTCAGATGACCAAAGCGTGCATGCCAAAGCTTTGCATCTGACATAGCCTGAGAATCATGAACTGCACATGCCGAATCATTCACAGATTTTTCATAGTCTATGAGCTTATACAGCCCACGACATAAAATGCCAGAAGCAATAATCACATCGCCATTTGAGAGATCATGGACTGTACGCCTGTCATCAACGAATTTCACAACCAAGCCAATCTTGGCTAATGCAGAAACTGATAACAGGTTCTTTTTGATCCCTGGCACAAATAAAGCATCTGACAAAGTGAAAGAACTACCATCAGCAGTAGTCAGAATGATCTTACCAACTCCCATAACAGGATAAGAGGAGTTATTGGCGCATGTGACAGTATTCCCTGTAGGGGCAGGCTCGAGTGAAGAGAAGAAACTGCGCTGCGAGGTAATATGTTTGGTTGCCCCACTGTCAAAGTACCAAACATCTGAGTCTACTGCAGACATGCACTGATCATGAGAAGATGGGTCAAAACTGCAAACAGTAGTAAACGCCCATTCTTCTTCCTGCACAAGATTTGCAGACTCTGTTTTTGGTGTAGAGGCCTCTGCAACAACCATTCCAGCCTCTTTCTTCTTTGCCTCTTTAGCAGCCAGTTTTGGACAGTTCTTTATAATATGATCATTTCCTTTACAGTACTTGCAGAACAATTTCTGCTTTTCTGATTTCTTCTCATCTTTATCCTGGTTCTTCGATTGTGCAGCATTTGCAGATTTCTGCTTACTAGTAGAAGAGCTCCATTTTCCTTTGCCCTTCTGACTAGCCAGGAAAGCTTGATCTGCAACACGCATAATGGACCTGTTCTGCCTGGACTGATCTTCCTGCAACAGAACATAGACTAATTCCTCAAATGACAAGGCATTCGGATTGCCTTTCATCATCAATCGAAGAGTAGAGGCAAAACTCTGATATGAATCAGGAAGGCCATTCAGAACGGTCTGCACAAGTGAGCTATCTGGTATAACCTCATCAGCAGAAATCAATTGTTCCTTCAGGTCTTTGATCTTTGTAAGAAAACTGTCCATCGAATCACCTTCATTCATGTGCTCACTCTCCAACTGTTTTCGGAGGTAAGCAACACGAGCCTCATTCCTAGCCTGGTACAAAGTGGTAAGTGTATCCCAAGCAACCTTTGCTGTTCTGCAAGAGCGAATGTGAGGAATAATGGCACGTTTGACAAACAAAGCTATCAATGCATGTGCCTGGGCATCTCTGCCATCCCAACGAATCTGCTCTGCAGTAGGTGCAACAGAAACAGCAGCACGAACAGGAATCTGCGGAATCATCTTCGACACCATCTTCATCAGCTCCAACACCTGTATTTGCAGTACCTGTCGTTACAGGTGTAACAAGACGTCTTTCAACACCCTGCACAATGTTCCACAATCCTTTTGCAACCAGTACATGTCGCATCATATAAGCCCATAATGGGTAGTTGGTACCATCCAACTTATCCTCAACAGCCAACATACGGAATACATCACTGCTTTCAGCCATGGCCGATGACTAAAATACCTTGATGCAGAAAATTGACTGTATCTCAAAAAGTTGAACAGAACTGCCCAGACGAGTTCTGCTAGACCTATAGCAGACTTCGAGACGCTTAAACTGGCGAACAGAAACTGGTATATACCTTTGGCACAAAAGGACGAAATAGCCTGCACAAGCACTGCGATAGTGCGTTCGGAGGCCGAAACGAGCTCAGATCGCGATTTCGGCACCACAGAACAAAGCTGTTTTGATCTCAAAAACACCCTGAGTATGCTCACCAAATTTTGTGCGAATCTGAGATTGCAAACGGAGGAGTGTCGACGGCGCCCTAGAAGAATCAACGACCTGCTCTGATACCAATTGTTGGAGTTAGACGTCTGCGGAAGCACGCGAACAGCACAAGGAAGAGGAAGAAGCTTGGAGCACAACACACAAGACTGAATGTATTACTAGAGAATGTACAAAGATAAGTAGCCCATTAGGGCAATAGGCGTATATACAAGCCGGGGGAAAAAAACCTCCTAAAGAGGGAAAAAAGTGCCCCCGCGGTCCTAGAGTGTTCACACACATCACTACCTAAATATATCAACAGTTATCTGAGTTGGAAATATGGCACAAAAGGCTAGGGCACATACAAGAGAGAACTCTGAAGCAAATATGCAGGGATTCCCAATGTGACAAAGAAGCAAATGATATACAAATGTGGATCTTGCCAATTTAGCAAAGCTCACAGGCAACCATTCAATAGGAAAGGATACATCCATGAAAACTATTTGGAGCCTGTACACACTGATGTGTGGGGTCCTAGCAAAGATCCATCCATCTCAGGCTCAAGGTACTATGTCTCATTTATTGATGATTACAGTAGGTGGACAATCCTCTATTTCATGAAACATAAGGATGAGGTACTCACATGTTTCAAGAAGTATCTGGCACTAGTTGAAAACCAAACAGGAAGGAGCTTGAAGAGAATCAGGTCTGATGGAGGTAGTGAGTACTTTTCACATGAGTTTGATCTATTTCTACAAGACAAAGGCATAAAAAGGGAAGTAACAACCATGTATACTCCTGAATTGAATGGAGTGGTAGAGAGAAGGAACATGTTAATTGTTGAGGTAGCTAGGTCTATGTGAAATGAGAAAAAGTTACCTAATTATTTATGGGCAAAGGCAGTATCCATAGCCATCTACTTAGTCAATAAGCTTCCATCCAAATCACTGGATGGTATGACACCATATGAAGCATGGAATGGTAGGAGACCCTTATTGGATCATTGCAAAATATTTGGGTGCATTGCCTATGCACACATCCCATCACAAATTAGAGGGAAGCTTGACCCTAAGGCTGAGAAATGTATATTTATTGGGTATGATCAAAATCAAAAGGGATATAGACTATAAAATCCCACAAACAAGGCATTCATAGCTAGTAGGCATGTACTATTTGATGAGAATAATTCATGGTTTGAAGATGATTGCAGGAAAGTCAAGTTATCATATGATTTGGAAAATGATTTTCCAATCCTCACTAAAGAAGATCAACACCAAGCAAAGGACATCAACTCAGAAGATGAGGAGTAGATTGACTTCAAAGCTTGAAAGTCAAGAGGCAAGTTCAAATACAAACAATTAGAGGATCTACCCAAGTCTTCCAATCAAGCTTTAAGGAGATCACAAAGATAAAGTAAGAAGCCCATAAGGTATGGATATGATACATCCGTAGTCACAAAGCACTCTGTGTACATCACTAAAGATTCTATGGCAGAAGGGCCTTCTTCATTTGAAGAGGCTAGGAAGAAAAAAGAGTGGAGAGAAGCCATGCAGGAAGAAGTGGAAGCATTGCAGGAAAACCACACATCGGATCTAGTTCCCAAGAAGCTAGATATGAAGGTAATTGGTTCAAGGTGGATATAAAAATTAAAAAGAACTCTGGTAGTTCTATAAACACGTACAAGGCAAGGTTAGTGGCAAAGGGATTTGCCCAAACACATGGAGTAGACTATGAAGAAACATTTTCTGTTGTGGACAGGATGCCAACAATCAGGGTATTGGTAAGTCTTGCTACTTCTAAAAACTAGAATTTATATCAGTTAGATGTCAAGAATGCATTCTTAAATGGTTGGATATCACAAGAAGTACATATGGCACAACCACCATGTTTTGAAGATGAAGAAAAAGCAGGTTATGTATGCAAGCTTAGAAAAGCACTCCATGGTCTCAAGCAAGCTCCTAGAGCTTGGAACCATAGGCTTGTTACTTATTTGTAGGATCAAGGCTTTGTGGCAAGCAAGGCAAACTCTTCTTTATTTAGTAAGAAGAATAAATCAGAGGTCATCTACTTATGTGTCTATGTAGATGATATCATTATTACAAGAAATGATTCTGATGGTATCAAGCAGGTCAAGGCTCAATTAATGAAGGAATTCAAAATCAGTGATCTAGGGTTATTAACCTACTTCCTTGGCTTAGAAATTGTGTATACATATTGAGTTGTAGGTATTCCTGCGAAGCTCAACCATAAGCTAAGTTCACATGAAGGTGAACTACTTGAAGATGTTACAAGTTATCAACAACTTGTGGCTATTCTTAATTATGCTACTTTGACAAGGGTAGATATTTCCTGTGCAGTAAGTACATTGAGTCACTTCATGCATGTACCAAAGAAGCCTCATATGGAAGCTACAAAGAGGGTGCAAAAGTATCTAAAGGGTACAATGAATGAGGGGTTATTCTATCCCTTTACTTCTGACATAGATATAAAGATGTACTTTGATGCAGATTGGGCTGGCTCGAAGGATGATAGGAGGAGCACTTCAGGATACCTATCTTTTGCAGGTTCAAAACTCATATCTTGGTCATCCAAGAAGCAACCAACTATGACCTTATCTTCCACAGAATCAGAATATAGAGGCTTGTCAAAATACAACTCACGAAGCTATGTGGCTTAAGCAATTGTATGCAGATTTGGAGATACATTCGTACACTCCAATTATCTTTGGAGATAACAATAGCTCACTTCATTTGGCTGCTAATCCTGTATACCATGCTAGGACTAAGCACATTGAAGTGCACTATCATTATGCAAGGGAGAAATTGCTTAGCAAGGATATCCAATTATCCTATGTATCAACTCATTTACAATGTGCAAATATACTTACCAAAGCATTGGATTGAACAAAGATGAACATGTTCAAATTGATGATTGGTTTGCAAGAAATCAAGGAGCAATGAAGCTCAAGCATGTTAGGCTTGAGGGGGAGTTGTTGGTGCAATTGAGCCCAAGCCTACATACTTGATCACCTCACATAAGCTTGATGTATTGACACTACACTTAGAAGGCTTCATATGTACAACCTCTTGTAACTTTGCTTCATAATTACCCATTGTAAAAGTGGAATAAACCCACGAGGAGCTAGGAAGCATATAGTCTCGTATCACTTGGTAGTTAAGTTGAGAGAGAATCAATCCTATACTTTAGGGTTCACTTTTAGGTAGAGATTTGAATTAGAATTCAAATCTCTGGCACCAACAAAGACTATAAAAAGAGGATATGAAAGGCCTATGTGTATGTCAAGGATTAGAGATCATATTCATGTACTTTTATTGAGAATAGGAGCTCCCCTCATAGATCACTCATTTCTCACTCATTGAGCAATTATTTATTGCCAATGACATTGTACTTTTACATGATTTAATACATACATGAGCATTACTTCTTACTCTCATATCTCTGTCATACTCCATTAAAATAGTGAACTTGTCATAGCTTCTTCTCACTGTATAGTTGATCATTTCCTATGATTCAAAGCATGATAGCTTCAGCATACCGTTTATTTTTATCTTACAAAGTTTCATAAGTAATGGTTCTTGCGATCACAAGATATTAATCAATCTCTGCTCACTAGTCTGTGACTGCCAAGGCCCACAAATGTCGAGATGCATGATCAATTTGCTAAACATATTTCTCTGTATATAGTCCATCACTTTAAATGGTATCACTCATAATTGGTAGCTTGTTAAGCTAATTGAAGTTCCCGAAAAGGAATTTTATCAATTGCTTCTGTACTGAGAGAATGGTTCAAAACACAAACTAGGTGTATCAACCAAAATAGCAAGTTTTGAACCTGGCATCATATGCCTACCTATCTGTTTTGATCCTATCATTAGTGGATCATCTTCCAAGCAAAATATGTGATTATTTATGTTTACTAGCTAGCTAAAGAGGCCCACAACACTCTCCAGCCATCACTTATAGTAGGTGTGAAGCAGGTTTTAGCTGCACCAATTCATCTCTTGTGATTATCCACCATCTCCTCCAACAACTATTGTGGAGATAGAGAAAGAGAGGGAAAGGAAGTAGAGAAAAGATGAGATTGTGAGAGAAGCCTTCTATTGTGCTGAGGAGGAATCACTACAAATAGCATGAAACATGGCTAGTTTGGATGCTTAAGCAAAAGAGGAGGAATGGTGCCAACAAGAGGAAAACGAGGCATGACTTGCAGCAATATGGTGGTAGCATGCGGGTCATGTCAAGGTATAGCGGTGGACAATGGAGAAGGACAAAGTAAATGAGCAGCAACAAGAAGAAATCTAGTGGCAATAGGAATTGCTCCAATAGTAGGAGGAAACCCATTGATAGGGAGAACTTGATCAGCATCAAATAGAAATTGATTGCGATAATATGTATAAGAGCCAAATTGATAGAGATCAACAATCATAGAGTGAGTAACATAAGGAACAATTGACAAAGTTCTTGTGTGGTTTCCTTTATTCAACGATGAGATTAAAGATCCTTGGCACAACAAACAAGGCATAATTTAGTTACCCATTCTTGACTATTCATCCCACATTTATCCTTGGTTCTTGAAGGATAACCAGATGAAAGTAAGTAGTGTAGCGGATGTTCATCAAATGCTCACCCTCTGCTCTCTATAAATGGAAAAAGAAGAAAGTAATTATTGAAAATGGGAAGCAAAGAAACAAAGGATGATGGCAGAGAATGATCATCTTAAGCAAAAAAATTCATGAGCTTGAATATAGTCTAGTGGGACGTCTATATCTCTATAAAACAAGCACAAACCATGTAGATCCATTGTTCATTTACAAAATCGACTAGAAGAAAGCAAAGAAGAACAAACAAGTATATGCAAATAGTTGAAGGATGAAAAATAGAAGATGAAAGGAATCCAAGAAGATATTTTAAAAATATGGTCAATAAGCTCTAGACATAGAAGGAGAGTCTCACTACATAGGTTTTGTCATTAACAAATAATTTACAAGCTACCTTAGCTAAACTTAATAGTATTTTCGAATCGGAATTGCAATTATAGGATGGAAAATGAATAATTGTAGAAAAGAAATATATATATATATATATATATATATATATATATATATATATATATATATATATATATATATATTATATATATATATATATATATATATATATATATATATATATATATATATATATATATATATATATATATATATATATATATATATATATATAAGTTCAAATTATGTGACAAATAAATATTCGGCATAAGTTGAGGCACTTGATTGAAGCCAAGGATATGGAATTAGTCCAAAAATAAGAACAAACCCAATTGTTGTGGTCTCAGCTTGCAGAAGCTACCACAACCAATCAAAATTTCTGTGAAGCGGTATCTTCGGACTATGTAGAGGACAAGGCGGTGGAAGCGGCTTTAAAGGCACAATGAGGAATTGTAGAATGTTCTACTTCAAGAGATTAAAATTGACGGGGAGTACCTTCAAAAGAGACTAAAATGTATTTCATCCTCCCAATTCAACTTATTTTGAATAGAGAATCATTAAGTTCGTAAATAAGGGTTCAAAGTGAAATTAAGAAGCAAAATAGAAAAATAATGAATCATAACAATGGTTTATACTATCATCCCTTTTTTTAACTACTTTCCAACCAAATAAACATTAGCAAATTTCAGATCTCACTTTTTTAAGCTTTTGAAAAATAGGGAAAAGGTGGATCTTTTTCCAATGAAAAGAGAGCCAATTTCATACATTCTCCCTATTTTTAAAAAGTACAAAAATCAAATAAAATATTAATTTCTTGAATATCTCATTCTGAGCACAATAATAGAATATAGTATTTGAGCTAGAGAACAAAAATAAAATATTATTTCTTGAATGTTGCGGGATAATAAAGCATGATATCTAGAATTTTAAATTATATCTCACATCGGTTAAAGTCATATGATTGAAGTTGAAAAGATGATATAATCAATACATCAAACATCAATAGAGTTGTCTCACTTTCTTATGCCACCTCTTAGAGACAACGTCCAATCTTCATCTAAAATTCTTTGGCATTGAATAAATGACACAAAATCAAGGATTTAAAACGTGAAGATTGTATTTTTTTCAATGCCCTTTATTTTTCATAGAGTGTGTTTGGAAAGATGATAGATCCCCTTCCCTCTTTGGGTGGAGAGCCCATATCATGTTTAAAAACATGTGTCTTACAATACGTTATGGGCCGTCCACCCAAAGAGGGAACGGGCTATATCATGTTTTGAAACACACTCTAGGTTTTCAATAACAAAGATTGAAAAGTTTTCAGCACTAATAACATAAAGCACTAAAGATGTTTTATATAAATGGGGATTACCTAAAATTATGGTATCTCCATGAAAACTCTTTGTACAAACATTATTCTTTCATATCAATACCATCTCATTGTCCCTTTTTGAAATCCCTAGCTAGGATGTATGCTTCCATGGTGGCATGCTAACCTCACAATATTCTCTTTACCCTTGGTGAGATGTGATATTGAAGGCATTTGGAGATTGGATTTTTAATCAAGGTCCTCCACATATTGCACATCATTAAAGTGATGAAATACACTAAAGTGATCCTTGGTATGGTTGAAAGGGAAATGCAAAATATTAGGAAAGAAATAAGCGAGAAATATTTTAGGTGGTCCACTCACGTGGAGTAAGAAGTTAACAAAAGGCTTGAAGTTCTATCCAAGGAGGAAAATTGTAGGTTGTCGATGCAAATGTTATAAGTGCTCCACCCTTGGAGGAGGCTTCAGTGCAAGGTTGCACAAAGGCAAGCTAGATAGTCAAGGTGAAGAGTTTACATTCAGAGACTCTATACCCACAAGCATATTACTTGGTGTACTTGAGTTGTACTTGTATTTTACCTTCTTATCTTGAAGTGTATTCTAGTAGCACCTAATGGAATGTTCTCCTCTGTCCTCTATTCCATAGTCCCTCAAGTACTTTTTGGTTAACACTTCTCATTAATAAATGGAAGAGTGATTTTCTAGTGGGTGCAACTTCCATAGTCCCTCAAGTACTTTTTGGTTAACACTTCTCATTAATAAATGAAAGAGTGATTTTCTAGTGGGTGCAATGTGTGTGTGTGTGTGTGTGTCTGTGCTCATTGTTTCCTCTACAAACGCTCAAACACCCATATCCCAAAGAATCCCCCAACATTTAGCAAAAGCCTAAGCCTTATCAAAGGGAAATTACAACCACGTCTTTCTATTAAAGTCGTTGATGATTAGTAAAAATACAAAGATCCCATCAAGGCCTTTGTAGGCATCTTACCACACATATCAACATAAACTAACTCTAGAGGAGACTTCTCTTGATTTAGGGTTGCTTGCAAGAATTCCTTTCTCTACTACTTTCTTGTTATATAATGTATGTTCACAACGTTCTTTCACTTTATTGATGATTGGTAGGTGAGCAAGTATTTAGTCTTTTACATATGTTTGAGTACAGAGTAGCCAATATGCATGATATCTCTCATGACACGATTGGCTTCTGCCCGCTTCCATGATGACCATAAGATTTCTTAGCTTACATAGATTGTTCCTTTTGATTCCTTTGCCTAAGAGTTCCCCGGGCCTATCACAGATCCTTAGCTCTTCTTTGGAGAATGTCATAATATGCACCAAATCAGCAATGACCACTATCAAGATATTTCCCTTTATATAAGGAACTTGGAGGAGTTAGGCTCAGCCAACCATCAACACTCTTGGAGGACTTGGAGGAGTTAGGCTCAACCAACCATCAACACTCTTGTTGACGTATTGTGAGTAACAAGTCTACATCTATCCTTACTTGCTCATTCACTAGTTTTTTATTATGGTTTCTAAACCCTACATTCAAAATTAGGGTTTGTTATACAATAGTTTTAAACTATTCATATTCTCCATATTCACACACACAAACACACTTTTCATACCTCTTAGGCACTTTGCACACAATTCCTTGTATCTATTCCTATTTTTGCATAGATCAGATCTTGTCAGTTTATATCATATTCATACATTCTAATTTGACAATTGAATATAAGATAGTGTAGGTCAGCATCCCATCTTACCATACACTTTGAAAGATCTTGTCTATTTTTTCTCTATCTCTCAATCATTTGTTTTTTAGTCTTAAGGTGTGTATGCTAAAGTTAATATGTTGGAAGATCTTGTAAACATCTCATAACTATTATTTGAGACCCATCCCACTTCCAACATCTAGTTTGACATACACCCTTAACAAGATGAGTGACTAAAGACTTGAGAATGAAGACAAGGTTGAGGGAATGTCTAATTATCCAATGTGGAGTTTTAAGATGAGGAATGTGTTATTATCTAAAGACTTGTGGAATATTGCCAATGGTACTTATCAAAGGCCAAGACAAGTTGGAGAAGAGACTACTTCATCTTATAGAATAACCCATATTCCTATTTCTACTCAACAGGAGGTGAGTGAAGAAGAGGGAACCACTTTATCACCAGGAGTCCATACTACTACCAAATTACTTCCTATAGAAAAGCAATCCAAGCGGATTCAAGAAATGCACACACACTTTCATATATTCCTACGGAAGTCAAGAGGCATACTATACCCCAAATCAAGTCATGCAAAACCTCTCGTTAGGCTTGGTTGGAGTTAGAGAATCTCTATCAAAGTAGAAACCGTGCTAGGAAAGCTCATCTAACAAGATAGCTTGCCAACACAAGGATGAAAGTTGGTGAGTCAGTCCAGTCACACATTCTAAAGCTCAAAATCTACGAGATCAATTACTCAATGTCAGAGTAAATATCACATATGAATAGATGGTAAATTTACTTTTAAACTCACTTCCATCCTCATATAGAGCTACAGTTCTTGTTACTTCAAGATGAAGATCAACAAAAGGGTATGGAAAAGAATGATGAAGCCATGTCATCATCATTGAAGGGAAAGAAGAATAAGGAGATAAAGAATGAGAAGAAGAGTTGACAATCCAAGAAAGAAAGTAAGTCTTCTAATCCTAAGCCTTCTAGTCCTTCCCCTAATGCTTCCTCTACACCCAAAGAAAATTCTTCAACTACATGTGATTCCAAGAAAGGAGTATGCCATTAGTTTAAGAAACCAGATCATTACATGGAAGAATGCAAAACAAGGATTTTCAATGAAGAGAAGAAAGCATTAGGTAATAGTGTTGAAGATGATCCAAAACCTAAATCTTCAAAGGAAGAATCTTATGCATGTCTTACTATGGTTGTAGAAAGGTATTTTCTTCCCTTTCTAACTCCTAGAAGAGTCACCATTGTAGAGGGCCATGATTTAGATGTTGTAGGTGTTGGAGAAGTAAACCTTAAGTCAAGAGGAGATGGATATTTGAAAATTTCTAATGTTCTTTATGTACCAAAAATGAAGAAGAATTTTCTCTCTATATCTACTTTCTTGTCATATGGTTTTAAATTCAATTTTAAGAAAGATTCAAGTTAAATCCTCTCACCTAACGAGGAGCATTGTCTACTTCAAGATGAAAATAGAAGTGGCATGTTTGTATTTTCCAAAATAATTCATGCTAATGTTGCTAGGTCTACAACACCTAAGGAGAACATGAAGTCATGGCATGCTAGATTTGGTCATATTAGTTACACAGCTCTCAAGCATATCAAAGATCAAGGTATGGTAGAGATTTTGCCTACTTTTGCTTTACTAGATGATGTAGAGTCATGTGAAGGATGTCTTGAAGGAAAGCATCATGAACTACCTTTTAAGAAGCATGGGTACATCACAACCACAAGGAAGTTATAGATCATACATTCAGATGTGAATGGTCTGATGAGAACATATTCTATTCAAGGTTTCAAGTACTTTGTTACTTTTTTTATGATTTCTCAAGATATTTGTCAATTTATGGCCTTTAAGTGAAGTCAGAGGTCTTTATTACTTTTAAGAAGTTCTTAGCTATGGTTAAAAATGAAAATCACTCAAAAATTCAGATTTTGAGATGTGATAGAGGAGGAGAGTACATGTCTAAACAGTTTAAGTCTTTTCTTGAAGACAAAGGTCTCTCTCATCAACTCACTATTCCTTACACTCCAGAAAAGAATGGTGTTGTAGAGACAAAGAATAGGATACTTGTTGAGATGGTGTAGTATGTTGTCATCCAAAATGCTTTCTCCCAAGTTTTGGTTTCATGCAGTACATATAGCCAATCACATTCCAAATAGGTCTTCCATAAAATCTTTAAATTTTATCACACCTTATGAAGCCTATTATGGGAAGAAACCCAATGTGAGTTATTTAAAAGTTTTCGGTTCTCTAGCTTATGTTCAAATTGAGAAGAAGGGTCGTCCTAAGCTTGATGTAAAAGCCATTAAATCTGCCTTTATCAGTTATGTGATTGAAAGCAAATGATACAAATTCTATGTTCTAGTTATAAGTGATACCCTACTCTCAGGCAAATCATATATTGCAAAAAGTCAGATTTATGATAAGAAGGAAGAGACTCCAAAATTCATAAAAGTAGATAACTACATTTTTCATAAGGAATGTGGATTCTTACATTCAGCCATAGAAGGGGGGTAATGAACCTTCTCATACCTTAAGAGATGCACTTAATAAGGGTGAAGAGAGAGTTTCATTACTTACATTAGTACCTGTTGGAGCAAGTCTATGACAAGCCTAAGTATTGGCTTAAGTCCCACAAAGTCATAGAAGAAGCCTTAAAATGAAGACAATGTAAAGTTCACTTGTGAAGTACCTCTTGTAACTTTTGAAGAGTTTACTTAATGTAAAAGTGAGAGAATCTTAAGTGGTTAAGTCCACTTGATCAAATAGGGAAAGAGAAGCCACGAATTCGTGATTTGTGGTAGATAGAGAATCAAATCAATCACTAACTGATTGGAGAGTGATTGAGGGGAGTTAGCCTCCCAAGATCAACTATAAATACATGGTAGTCTTAGTCTTGTGAAGTGTACTACTCACTACCATATCTCTCAGTTTTCTTAGTGCGATTGCAGAGATGGTTTCTCTGAGCTTGATGCATCATTTTCAGTGATTTAACTTGGTAAAGTTAGCTCTACAAGTCTACTATATGCTCACCAATTTTCATTGCATTTGGGTGTTGCAATCGTCCGTTATGTTCAGTTGAAGTCAACCCTGTCTGTTCATTTTCACTTCTCTGTCAGGTACCCGACTTTTTTACTCATCTTGTCAGAGCTGTTTCTAAGTGTGTACTTACCAACATTGAATGATTTAAAGCCTGTTGCATTCACCTTACTGTCTAGTATAAGTATACAAATTTTCATACTCATTGAATTCTTAAATCTGGATTTACGTTTTTTGTGCTCACTCGTCTCATTACTATAGCAGCCCGTGAAAATCGGGATGATGTCATCACTTGTTAAACATCATTCTCAGTGTGTGGCTCATTATTTTTTTATGATATTACTCTTGAAAGTTAGCTCTTTAAGTTGATTAGACTTCCCTAAGAGGAATTAAGCTATCTGCTGTTGTGCTCAGAGAATTATGCAAAACACTCGACAGGTGTATGAACCAAAAGAGCAAGTTCTTCACCTCTGAGCTAACTCCAACTTATCTATTTTGATCTATCTTTTTGAGAGTGGTCTTCCAAGGTACATAGGGTGTATAATACATCCATTGGCAAGCTAAAAGGTCCCCCCACATACTCCTGGAGTTCATTTGGCTGGTGTAGATCAAGGATTTTGCAACACCTCTTCATCTTCAAGCACATACCTATCCATCTCTTCACAGTGGTATCAGAGCAAGGTTGGACAACATGGCAGATGGATTTCCTTCATCCATTGACAAATTGGACAAAGGTAATTACAAAGCTTGGTCATTAAGAATGGAAGCTTATCTCCAAGGTAGAAGTCTATATGGTTATGTGGCTGGAGATGAAGTTATGCCAAGTTTCAAGAACAAAAGTCAACGAACACAAGAAGAGCAAGAAAGATTGAGCACATGGTGCTCCAAGGATGCACTTGCAAGGTCTTATCTCCTCAACTCTATCTCAGATTTTTTGTTGACTCACATTAGAAGTTGTAAGACATCTCAGGAAGTGTGGGATGCACTTGAAGCCTTCTTCTCTTCAAGTACTAAAGCTAGCAAGCATCAACTATGGCTGAATTTCACAACTCTCAAGAAGGCTCCCAAACAAAATGTGACTGATTTTGTCACAAAGCTCAAGGACATAGTAGATCAGTTGGGAAGCATTGGAGAGGTAATAGATGAAGAGCAAATTGTAAGGCAGGTCATCAATGGCTTGAAGGCAGATGACAAGTGGGAAGCATTCACCACAGCTATGGATTTGTACATGGACATGCATGTACCTGATTTCAATACACTCATTGGACAAGTACTTACTCAAGAGGCAAAGCTTATCAAAAACGGAGAAAGCTCTAGAGGTAATCAATCTTCAGCTTTATACAGTGATAAAAGCAAGTCCAAAAATAACAAAGGAAAGGCAAAGAAAGTGGATGGTGAAGTAAGTACATATCAAGCTAACTATGCAAGTAGAGGAAGACATGGCAGAGTAGAGGAAGAGGAGGTAGACAAGGCAGGGGGAGATCCCAAGACTCCAACTCATGTTCTATTTGTGGATTAACTAATCATACAACTGAAAATTGCTTTAGGAATTCCAGGAATCAAAGAGGCAGAGGATACAATAGAGGAAGTTATGGCTACTCAAGAGGAAGGTTCAACAATTATCATGGCAACTACAACAACTACAATCATTCAAACTATCAAGGAGGCTACAAAGGAAGGAGAGACTTCAATAACTACACAGAAGACTCAAACAAAGAGGATTCATTATTGATCATGAACATGGCTATGCCACAAGGTAAATCTGATGAGCATGTTTTCTACATAGATTCAGGTTGTTCAAATCATGTGGCAGGAAATGTGGCACTCCTATCAGATTTAGAAGATCCAAGGAATAAGCATGAGGTACAAATAGGAGATGATACAAGACATCTTGTGGAGAAAATAGGCAATGTCAAAGAACCTGATGGAAATATCAACCTACTCAGTAAGGTACTCTATGTCCCTACCATTACAAAGAATTTGATAAGTGTTGGTCAGATAGTAGAGAAAGGGTTACAAGTCAGGTTCACAAAAGCAAGAGCATTTGTTGAAGATCCAAGTCAAGGATTCAGAAGAATTGCAAAAGGTGAAAAGATAGGTAGATTGTTCACATTTGAATTACAAGACACTAGAAACATTGCTCTCTTTAATTATGGTAGTCAGACACTCACAGAATTGGAAGTATGACACAAAAGGTTAGCACATATTGGTGAAAGGTCATTAAAGCAAATTTGCAAAGACCAAAGTGTACTTGAACTCCCTAACTTTTCAAAAAACATATGATTTATAAGTGTAGTGCATGTCAATTTGGAAAGTCTCATAGGTTACCATTCATGAAGAAAGGTTATATGCATGGAGATCTCTTGGAGTTGGTTCATACAGATGTATGGGGACCTAGCAAGGAAGCTTCAATATCCGGATCAAGGTATTATGTCTCCTTTATTGATGATTGCAGCAAATGGACTATCCTATTCTTTATGAAACACAAAGATGAAGTTTTTTCATGTTTCAAAAAACATTTGGCTCTTATGGAGAATCAAACAGGTAAATCACTAAAAAGGCTAAGGTCAGATGGAGGGGGAGAATACTTCTCCCATGAGTTTGATTCTTTTCTTCAAGAAAGAGGAATCAAAAGAGAGGTAACTACAAGGTACACTCCTGAGCAAAATGGAGTCACAGAAAGGAGGAATAGGACAATTGTTGAAGCTGCAAGGTCCATGTTAAATGAAAAGCATTTGCCTAATTATCTATGGGCTGAGGCTGTATCTACAGCCACTTACTTGATTAACAGGTTGCCTTCAAAATCCCTTGATGGGATGACTCCATATGAGGCTTGGAATGGAAGAAGACCAAGCTTAGATCATTGTAAAATTTTTGGATGTATTGGTTTTGCCCATGTTCCTTCATAGGTTAGAGGCAAGATGGATCCAAAGGAAGAAAGGTGTGTATTTATTGGATATGACAACAATCAAAAGGGTTACAGGTTATACAACCCTACCAACAAAGGATTCTTGGTAAGCAGAGATGTAGTTTTTGATGAAAACAATTCATGGTATGAAGATTCATGCAGGAAGGTCAATTTACCATATGATCTTGACAAAGATTTTCTAAATCTTGGTAGAGAACAACCAAAGATTGAAGAACAAGACACCTCGGAGGATGATGAAGAATCTCATACGGAAAAGATCAAAGCATGGATGTCTAAAGGTAAAGCAAAATTGCAGGAACTTGGACATGAGGCAGAATCATCACATCATGGCCTAAGAAGATCTATGAGGGAAAAGAAAAAACCAGAAAGGTATGGGTTTGACGCCTCATTAGTAACTAAACATTCTATCTACATAGCACAGGACATAAACCAAGAGGAGCCATCATCATTTGAAGAGGCCAATGCCTCTTCCAAACAATTGGAAGATGCTTCAACTAGATGTAAAGAATGCATTCTTGAATGGTTGGATAACAGAAGAGGTATATATGGCACAACCACCTGGTTTTGAGAATCAAGTTTATCCTGATTATGTGTGTAAACTTAACAAAGCATTGTATGGTCTCAAGCAAGCACCAAGAGCTTGGAATTTCGGACTTGTTTCATTCTTACAGGATAAAGGCTTTCAACCAAGCAAGGCAGATCCTTCACTCTATTAAAAGGAGTAATTCTAAGATCATCTACCTATGTGTATATGTAGATGATATTATATTGACAAGAAATGATGCAGATGGTATGAAGAAGATCAAAGATCAGATGAGAGAAGAGTTCAAGATAAGTGATTTGGGTTCACTTACCTACTTCCTAGGTTTGGAAGTTGTCTACAAAGATCATGGTTTGTTTCTCACTCAAAGAAAGTACATTAAGGACATGTTGGCAAAATTCAAATGCAAGATTGTAAGATTGCAGTTACTCCAATGGAGGTCAATCACAAATTGAGCTCACATGAAGGTGAACTCATAGAGGACATCACATCATATCAAAGTCTAGTGGGTAGTCTCAACTATGCCACATTGACAAGAGTAGATACATGTCAGAGTGTGAGTGTGCTAAGTCAATTTATGCACACACGAAGGAAACCACATATGGATGCTGCCAAAAGGATTCTCAAGTATCTCAAAGGAACCATAAATGAAGGACTTTATTATCCTTATGTATCTGAGTTTGGTTTGAAGCTATTTTCTAATGCAGATTGGGTTGGCTCCAAGGAAGATAGAAGGAACACTTCAAGTTATCTTACCTTTGCAGGTTCAAAGCTTATTTCATGGTCATCCAAGAAACAACCCACAGTTGCTCTCTCTTCTGCTGAAGCTTAATATAGAGGTCTTGCCATAGCTACACAAGAAGCTATGGGGATGAAGACATTATTCAAAGATCTTGGATTGGAGTTTGGAACTCCAACTATTTATGGTGACAATATGAGTTCTATTCATTTGACTGCTAATCCTATTTTTCATGCAAGGACTAAACATATGGAAGTTCATTATCACTATGTAAGAGAGAAGATTCTAAGCAAAGAGATTCAAATATCATATGTGTCCACTCATCAAGAATGTGCAGATATTCTAACCAAAGCATTGGATGGTACAAAGCTATGCAAGTTCAAAGCCATGATTGGTTTGCAGGTAATCTTGAAAGATTGAAGACCTCAAGCATACTTGGCTTGACGGGGAGTTGTTGTAGCAAGTGTATGACAAGCCTAAGTATTGGCTTGAGTCCCACAAAGTCATAGAAGAAGCCTTAAAATGAAGACAATGTAAAGTTCACTTGTGAACTACCTCTTGTAACTTTTGAAGAGTTTACTTAATGTAAAAGTGAGAGAATCTTAAGTGGTTGAGTCCACTTGATCAAAAAGGGAAAGAGGAGCCACGAATTTGTGATTTGTGGTAGATAGAGAATCAAATCAATCACTAATTGATTGGAGAGTGATTGAGGGGAGTTAGCCTCCCAAGATCAACTATAAATACATGGTACTCTTAGTCATGGTTATGTGAAGACGACTTTATGCCATATCAAGGTGTGATTATAAGACACACCTATGTATCAGTAAGCCCATTGTATTGTACGATCAATATACTTTCATTTTCATGATCATTTGAGTTCATATTTCCATGTTCTTGTGAAGTGTACTACTCACTGCCATGTCTCTCAGTTTTCTCTGTCAGATTGCAGAGATGGTTTCTCTGAGTTTGGTGCATCCGTTTCAGTGATTTAACTTAGTAATGTTAGCTCTATAAGTCTACTATATGCTCACCAATTTTCATTTCATTTGGGTGTTGCAATCTTCCGTTATGTTCAGTTGAAGTCAACCCTGTCTGTTCATTTTCACTTCTCTGTCAGGTACCCGACTTTTTTACTCATCTTGTCAGAGTTGTTTCTCAGTGTGTACTTACCCAAACTCAATGATTTAAAGCTTTTTGGATTCAGAATATTGTCTAGTATAAGCTTGTAAATTTTCATAATCATTGAATTCTTAAATCTAGAGTTATGGTCATTTGTTTTCTCACTGGTCTCATTACTATAGCAGCCCGTGAAAATTGGGATGATGTCATCACTTGTTAAACATCATTCTTAGTGCGTGGTTCATTATTTTTTATGAGATTACTCTTGAAAGTTAGATATGTAAGTTAACTAGGCTTACCTAAGAGGAATTAAGCTAATTGCTTCTGTGCTTAGAGAATTATGCAAAACACTGGACACGTGTATGAACCAAAATAGCAAGTTCTTCACCTCTGAGCTAACTCCAACTTATCTATTTTGATCTATCTTTTTGAGAGTGCTCTTCCAAGTTACATAGGGTGTCTAATACATCCATTGGCAAGCTAAAAGGGCCCACCACATACTCTTTGAGGTCATTTGGCTGGTGTAGATCAAGGATTTTGCAACACCTCTTCATCTTCAAGCACATACCTATCCATCTCTTCACAGTACCTAGTCCATCATCAGTACCTCTTGAAATTCCAACTCAAGGAGTTGGAGAAGGTTCTAGAGTTCCAAAAGAAGAGATATTGAAGAACCAAAAAGGATTCCACCACCTTTAAAAGATGCACCAAAGTGGTTATATAAAATCTAGAAGGATAGTGGTGTAAAGGAATACACTAGAAGAACCAGAAGTTAAACAAGGAGAAAACAAATAGACATAGGCAAATCATGTAGAACATTTTGAGATTCATAATATTTTAGCTCTTACTTTACTTGAGAATGAACCAGCTAGTGTTCACTACATAGTCATGTATGGAAGAAAGATATGCAAGAAAAGAATGAATCTATTCATAAGAATCGAACATGGAAGTTTTGTGAGTTACCAAAAGGTAAGAAAGCTATTGGTGTTAAATGGATCTTCAAAATCAAAAGAAAATAGATGGTACGATAGACATGTATAAAGAAAGATTATTTGTCAAAGGTTACATACAAAAGAAAGGTATTGAATATGATGAGACTTTTGCTCCTACATCTAGAATGAAACTAGTCAAGAAACTACTTTCTTTAGTTGCATTCTTTGGTTGGAAAGTATACCAGTTAGATATCAAAACTACATTTCTTAATGATGATCTTCATGAAGATTTTTATGTTCAACAACTAGAAGGTTTTGAAGAAATAGGTAAAGAGCATTTAGTATGAAAGGTTATTAAATCATTGTATGGACTAAAGCAGGCACCAAGAGCTTGGTATGAGAAGATACATCTCTATTGGGTGTGTGTAGAAGTGTGAGAGACACACAGGAAGCACACACAAGGAGCACAAATGCAGCAAGACACATGGAGAAGATCGATGGCTAGAATAGCTCTCTCTATTGATGATGTTTAGAAATGATGTAAGAGCTGAATAATATGCCTAAGTACAAAGTACCACCACATAGGAGTGAATCATGTACGTGGTAGCATGGGAAAAAACCTTTAGTCAACACTAGAGTAAAAAGTTCCCATGTATAAGGAAAAGGTTCATATCAAAGCTATGTGAGGAAAACATAAGTGTAACAAACCCCCTAGAGAGAATGATGTGAACACATAGATGGAGGGAAAAAATGAGCCCTCACAAGGTAATAAGCCTAGAGCTATGCAAAAAGCTTCAAACTTTTCTCGTGGAAGAGCTTTGGTGAATATGTCTGACACATTATCTTGTGTAGGGACATATACCAAATCAATATCTCTTGCATGAAGATGCTCTCTCACATAGTGATAATGAACCTCAATATGTTTGGTCCATGCATGAAACATTGGGTTTTGTGCAACAGCCAATGCACACGAACTATCAGTGAGAATTTGCATAGTAGCATCAATCTCCATGCAAAGATCCATCAATAGGCATCTCAACCATATACACTCCACTGTAGCTATGAAAACTACCATGTACTCAGCTTCACAAATCAATGTTGCCATTGTAGGTTGCTTCTTAATCAACCAAGATATGCATGATTCTCCAAGGAAAATGAAATTACCACTAGTAGACATGCGAGTTTCATAACAACTAGCCCAATCACTATCTGTAAAAGCATGCAAGCATGGTTGAATCTCTCTTCCATAAAAGAGACCTAAACTCAAAGTGCCCTTGAGATGTCTAAACACATGTTTCACTACTTCCCAATGCTTAGTGCCAATTCTATGCATGAATCGACTAAACTGGGAAATTGCATACTATATATCCGGCCTTGTGGTGCATGCATATATAAGACATCCCACAACTTTCTGATAAAGAGAAGTGTCAAATGCATCATTGGAATCCTCAAATGAGAACCTAGATCCTATCTCAACTCGTGTGGAAATTGGCTTGCAATCTTCAAAGTCAAAACATTGAAGTAGTTTCTCAACATAATTTACTTGATGCATAACAATTCCCCCCTCAATGGATACAAACTAGATGCCAAGATAGTAGCTCAAAAGACCAAGATAAGTGACATCAAAAGTATCCTACATATCAGCCATAAGAATGCCAAGTTTTGCATTGCATGACCGATCCAAGACTATGTCATCGACATAAAGAACATGCACTATAAGATCAACCCCATCTTTGCATACATATAGTGTGCTTTCAATTGGACTACATGTGAAGCCAAGAACAATCAAGTTCTTATGGATTTTGTCATACCATGCACATGGAGTTTATTTGAGACCATAGAAGGCTTTATGCAAGCGAAAAACCATATGCTCTTTCCCTTTCATGGAAAACCCATGAGATTGCTTCACATATACCTCTTCTTGCAAATCACCATTCAAAAGAGCTATTTTTATGTCCAACTGGTGTACTTTCCAATCTCGATGGGCATCCAATGCAACTTGTGAAGAGATGGATAGGTATGTGCTTGAAGATGAAGAGGTTTTGCAAAATCCTTGATCTACACCAGCCAAATAAACTCCAGAATTATATGGTGGGCCCTTTTAGCTTGCCAATGGATGTATTAGACACCCTATGTACTGTGAAGAGATGGATAGGTATGTGCTTGAAGATGAAGAGGTGTTGCAAAATCCTTGATCTACACCAGCCAAATGAACTCCAGGAGTATATGGTGGGCCCTTTTAGCTTGCCAATGGATGTATTAGACACCCTATGTACCTTGGAAGATCACTCTCAAAAAGATAGATCAAAACAGATAAGTTGGAGTTAGCTCAGAGGTGAAAACTTGCTATTCTTGGTTCATACACCTGTCTAGTGTTTTACATAATTCTCTGAGCACAGCAGCAATAAGCTTAATTCCTCTTGGGGAAGTCTAGGTAGCTTAAAGAGCTAACTTTCAAGAGTAATCTCATCAAAAATAATAAACCACACACTGAGAATGAGTTTTAACAAGTGATGACATCATCCCGATTTTCATGGGCTGCTACAGTTTGAGACCAATGAGCAGAAAAATGAACATAAATCAAAATGTAGGACTCCAATGATTATGAAAATTTTTATGGTTATACTAGACAATAAGCTGACTCCACCAAGATTTCAAGCACTGAATTTGGATAAGTAACCACTGAGAAATGGCTCTGACAAGGTGAGTGAAAAAATCGGGTACCTGATAGAGAAGTGAAGATGAACACACCCTGTTGACTTTAAATGAACATAACTGAAGATTGCAACATCCAAATGACATGAAAATTTGTGAGCATATAGTAGACTTATAGAGCTAACTTTACAAAGTTACATTACTAAAACTAATGCACCAAGCTCAGAGAAACCATCTCTGCAATCTGACTGAGAAAACTGAGAGTAATTGCAGTGAGTAGTATACTTCACAAGAACATGGACATATGAACTCAAATAATCATGAAAATGAAAGTATATTGCTTGTACAATACAATGACTTACTGATACATATGTGTGCCTTGTAATCACACCTTGATATGGCATAAAGCTCAGCTCTTGGAGGTCTTCACATAGGTCTCTCTAACCACGACTAAAACTGCCATCTATTTATAGTTGAGTTTGGGAGGCTAACTTCCCTCAATCACTCTCCAATCAATCAATGATTGATTTGATTCTCTACCTACCACAAATCACGAATTTGTGGCTCCTCTTTCCCTTTTTGATCATGTGGACTCAACCACTTAAGATTCTTTCACTTTTACATTAAGTAAAGTCTTCAAAAGTTACAAGAGGTAGTTCACAAGTGAACTTTACATAGTCTTCATTTTGAAGCTTCTTTTATGACTTTGTGGGACTCAAGCCAATACTTAGGCTTCTCATAGACTTGCTCCAACAGCTCCCCCTCAAGCCAAGTATGCTTGAGGTCTTCAATCTTCCAAGATTACCTGCAAACCAATCATAGCCTTGAATTTGCAAAGCTTTGTACCATCCAATGCTTTGGTTAGAATATCTGCACATTGTTGATGAGTGGACACATATGATATTTGAATCTCTTTTCTTAGAACCTTCTCTCGTACATAGTGATAATGAACTTCAATATGTTTAGTACTTGCATGAAAAATAGGATTAGCAGCCAAGTGAATAGAACTCATATTGTCACCAAAAATAGTTGGAGTTCCAAACTCCAATCCAAGATTTTTGAACAATGTCTTCATCCACATAGCTTCTTGTGTAGCTATGGCAAGACCTCTATATTCAGCTTCAGTAGAAGAGAGAGCAATTGTGGGTTGCTTCTTGGATGACCATGAAATGAGCATTGAACTTGTAAAGGTAAGATAACGTGAAGTGCTCCTTCTATCTTCCTTGAAGCCAGCCCAATCTGCATCAGAAAATAGCTTCAAACCTAAATCAGATACATAAGGATAATAAAGTCCTTCATTTATGGTTCCTTTGAGATACTTGAGGATCCTTTTGGCAGCATCCATATGTGGTTTCCTTGGTGTGTGCCTAAATTGGCTTAGCACACTCACACTGTAACATATATCTACTCTTGTCAATGTGGCATAGTTGAGATTACCCACTAGACTTTCATATGATGTGATGTCCTCTATGAGTTCACCTTCATGTGAGCTCAATTTGTGATTGACCGCCATTGGAGTACCTGCAATCTTACAATCTTGCATCTTGAATTTTGCCAACATGTCCTTAATGTACTTTCTTTGAGTGAGAAACAAACCATGATCTTTGTAGACAACTTCCAAACCTAGGAGGTAGGTAAGTGAACCCAAATCACTTATCTTGAACTCTTCTCTCATCTGATCTTTGATCTTCTTCATACCATCTGCATCATTTCTTGTCAATATAATATCATCTACATATACACATAGGTAGATGACCTCAGAGTTACTCTTTTTAATAAAGAGTGAAGGATCTGCCTTGCTTGGTTGAAAGCCTTTGTCCTGCAAGAATGAAACAAGCCTGAAATTCCAAGCTCTTGGAGCTTGCTTTAGACCATACAATGCTTTGTTAAGTTTACACACATAATCAGGATAAACTTGATTCTCAAAACCAGGTGGTTGTGCCATATATACCTCTTTCATTATCCAACCATTCAAGAATGCATTCTTTACATCTAGTTGAAGTATCTTCCAATTCTTGGAAGAGGCAATACTAAGCAAAACCCTAATAGTAGGCATCTTTGCCACAGGAGAGAAAGTCTCCTCATAATCAATTCCCTGAGTTTGTGCAAAGCCTTTTGCTACAAGCCTTGCCTTATACCTGTTAATGGAACCATCAGAATTCTTCTTGAGTTTATAGACCCATCTTGAGCATATTACCTTCATGGATGAAGTCTTGGGCACCAAATCCCAAGTGTTGTTTTCCTCAAGTGCTTCAATCTCTTCCTTCATTGCATGCTTCCATTTTGTTTTTGCTTTGGCCTCTTCAAATGATGATGGCTCCTCTTGGTTTATATCCTGTGCTATGTAAATAGAGTGTTTAGTTACTAATGAGGTGTCAAACCCATACCTTTCTGTTTTTTTCTTTTCCCTCATAGATCTTCTTAGGCCATGATGTGATGATTCTGCCTCATGTCCAAGTTCCTGCAATTTTGCTTTACCTTTAGACTTCCATGCTTTGATCTTTCCCATCTGAGATTCTTCATCATCCTCTGAGGTGTCTTGTTCTTCAATCTTTGGTTGTTCTCTACCAAGCTTTGGAAAATCTTCTTCAAGATCATATGGTAAATTGACCTTCCTGCATGAATCTTCATACCATGAATTGTTCTCATCAAAAACTACATCTCTGCTTACCAAGAATCCTTTGTTGGTAGGGTTGTATAACCTGTAGCCCTTTTGATTGTTGTCATATCCAATAAATACACACCTTTCTGCCTTTGGATCCATCTTGCCTCTAACCTGTGAAGGAACATGAGCAAAAGCAATACATCCAAAAATTTTACAATGATCTAAGCTTGGTCTTCTTCCATTCCAAGCCTCATATGGAGTCATCCCATCAAGGGATTTTGAAGGCAACCTGTTAATCAAGTAAGTGGCTGTAGATACAGCCTCAGCCCATAAGTAATTAGGTAAATGATTTTCATTTAACATAGACCTTGTACCTTCAACAGTTGTCCTATTCCTCCTTTCTGCCACTCCATTTTGCTCAGGAGTGTACCTTGTAGTTACCTCTCTTTTGATTCCTCTTTCTTGAAGAAAGGAATCAAACTCATGGGAGAAGTATTCTCCCCCTCCATCTGACCTTAGCCTTTTTAGTGATTTACCTGTTTGGTTCTCCACAAGAGCCAAATATCTTTTGAAACATGAAAAAACTTCATCTTTGTGTTTCATAAAGAATAGGATAGTCCATCTGCTGCAATCATCAATAAAGGAGACATAATACCTTGATCCAGATATTGAAGCTTCCTTGCTAGGTCCCCATACATCTGTATGAACCAACTCCAAGAGATTTCCATGCATATAACCTTTCTTCATGAATGGTAACCTGTGAGACTTTCCAAATTGACATGCACTACACTTATAAATCATATGTTTTTTTGACAAATTAGGGAGTCCAAGTACACTTTGGTCCCTGCAAATTTGCTTTAATTACCTTTCACCAATATGTGCTAACCTTTTGTGCCATACTTCCAATTCTGTGAGTGTCTGACTACCATAATTAAAGAGAGCAATGTTTCTAGTGTCCTGTAATTCAAATGTGAACAATCTACCTGTCTTTTCACCTTTTGCAATTTTTCTGAATCCTTGACTTGGATCTTCAATAAATGCTCCTGCTTTTGTGAACCTGACTTGCAACCCTTTCGCTACTATCTGCCCAACACTTATCAAATTCTTTGTAATGGTAGGGACATAGAGTACCTTACTGAGTAGGTTGATGTTTCCATCAGGTGCTTTGACATTGCCTATTTTCTCCACAGGATGTTTTGTATCATCTCCTGTTTGTACCTCATGCTTATTCCTTGGATCTTCTAAATCTGATAGGAGTGCCACATTTCCTGCCACATGATTTGAACAACCTGAATCTATGTAGAAAACATGCTCATCAGATTTACCTTGTGACATAGCCATGTTCATGATCAATAATGAATCCTCTTTGTTTGAGTCTTCTGTGTAGTTATTGTAGTCTCTCCTTCCTTTGTAGCCTCCTTGATAGTTTGAATGATTGTAGTTGTTGTAGTTGCCATGATAATTGTTGAACCTTCCTCTTGAGTAGCCATAACTTCCTCTATTGTATCCTCTGCCTCTTTGATTCCTGGAATTCCTAAAGCAATTTTCAGTTGTATGATTAGTTAATCAACAAATAGAACATGGGTTGGAGTCTTGGGATCTCCCCCTGCCTTGTCTACCTCCTCTTCCTCTACCTCTGCCATGTCTTCCTCTACCTGCATAGTTAACTTGATATGTACCTGCTTCATCATCCATTTTCTTTGCCTTTCCTTTGTTATCTTTGGACTTGCTTTTATCAGTGTATAAAGCTGAAGATTGATTACCTTTAGAGCTTTCTCCATTTTTGATAAGCTTTGCCTCTTGAGTAAGTAGTTGTCCAATGAGTGTATTGAAATCAGGTACATGCATGTCCATGTACAAATCCATAGTTGTGGTGAATGCTTCCCACTTGTTATCTGTCTTCAAGCCATTGATGACATGCCTTACAATTTTTTCTTCATCTATTACCTCTCCAATGCTTCCCAAATGATCTGCTATTTCCTTGAGCTTTGTGACAAAATCAGTCACATTTTGTTTTGGATCCTTCTTGAGAGTTGTGAAATTGAGCCATAGTTGATGCTTCCTAGCTTTGGTACTTGAAGAGAAGAAAGCTTCAAGTGCATCCCACACTTCCTGAGATGTCTTACAACTTCTAATGTGAGGCAACAAAAAATCTGAGATAGAGTTGAGGAGATAAGACCTTGCAAGTGCATCCTTGGAGCACCATGTGCTCAATCTTTCTTGCTCTTCTTGTGTTGGTTGACTTTTGTTCCTGAAACTTGGCATAACTTCATCTCCAGCCACATAACCATATAGACTTCTACCTTGGAGATAAGCTTCCATCCTTAATGACCAAGCTGAGTAATTACCTCTATCCAATTTCTCAATTGATGAAAGAAATCCATCTGCCATGTTGTCCAACCTTGCTCTGATACCACTGTGAAGAGATGGATAGGTATGTGCTTCAAGATGAAGAGGTGTTGCAAAATCCTTGATCTACACCAGCCAAATGAACTCCAGGAGTATATGGTGGGCCCTTTTAGCTTGCCAATGGATGTATTAGACACCCTAGGTACCTTGGAAGATCACTCTCAAAAAGATAGATCAAAACAGATAAGTTGGAGTTAGCTTAGAGGTGAAAACTTGCTATTCTTGGTTCATACACCTGTCCAATGTTTTACATAATTCTCTGAGCACAGCAGCAATTAGCTTAATTCTTCTTGGGGAAGTCTAGGTAGCCTAAAGAGCTAACGTTCAAGAGTAATCTCATCAAAAATAATAAACCACACACTGAGAATGAGTTTTAACAAGTGATGACATCATCCCGATTTTTAGGGGCTGCTACAGTTTGAGACTAGTGAGCAGAAAAATAAACATAACTCAAAATGTAGGAATACAATGATTATAAAAATTTTTATGGTTATACTAGATAGTAAGCTGAAACCAACAAGCTTTCAATCGCTGAATTTGGATAAGTAACCACTGAGAAATGGCTCTGACAAGGTGAGTGAAAAAATCGGCTACCTGACAGAGAAGTGAAGATGAATAGACCCTATTGACTTTAAATGAACATAACTGAAGATTGCAACATCCAAATGACATGAAAATTTGTGAGCAAATAGTAGACTTATAGAGCTAACTTTACCAAGTTACATTACTGAAAATGATGCACCAAGCTCAGAGAAACCATCTCTGCAATCTGACTGCGAAAACTGAGAGTAATGGCAGTGAGTAGTATACTTCACAAGAACATGGACATATGAACTCAAATCATCATGAAAATGAAAGTATATTGCTTGTACAATACAATGACTTACTGATACATGTTGTGATGGCACAAGAGCATATGCCAAACAACCAAACACACACATATGACTAACGATAAGTTTATGTCCATTCCAAGCCTCATAAGGAGTGATGACTATCAATGCTTTTGTAGGGTAGTGATTCAACCAATAGTTTGGACACATGACCGACTCCATCCAAAACTTATCAAGAAGGTGCTTTCCTTTAACCATACATCGTGCCATTTCAAGGAATGATCTATTTTTAAGCTCGGCAACACCGTTTTGCTAAGGTGTATATGGCACCATACATTGATGCGAAATACCTCTTTTAGAAAGAAAAACATTAAAATCATGTGACACGTATTCACCACCATGATCTATGTGCAGAGTCAAAAGCTTGTTTGAAGAAAAACTTTCATCCATAGCTAAAAATGCCTTGAAGCAAGAAAATACCTCATTCATTGCTCTCATAGGATATACCCATGTACGTTGAGTAGCATCATCAATGAAGGTAACAAAATATACATGCTTCTCAAAAGATGGAGTCTTGATGACACCACATACATCACTATGAACAACCTTAAATTTTCTTGTAGTTTCTCTATGACTATCTTTAGGAAAAGAAGTGTGAAGAGAGATGGTGGATGCAATCCGAAGATGAGTTGGTGCTACTACAACCGGCTTCACACCAGCCAACTGAGACTTCAGAGTTGATTAGTAGACCCTTTGAGCTTCCTAAATCCACCAAAATATCATCCAAGTACTTCGGAACATGTATCTCAAAAGTTTAAGTCAAGACAGAGTAGTTGCAAAATGACTAGCTCCCAAAACTTGCTATTTTTGGACATACACTGCTAGAAAAAATGAACACTGCTCTCAACTTGGTAAGAATTAGAAAAATTTATTTTGGACATAACAAAGGCTTAGATAGCTTGCTATTCCAAGTTAAAAATTTTCAAATGATCAACTGTGGACTAAGAACAACTTTTAACAAAATCTGGAACATGCCCGCCATTCTCGGGGCTCTACAGAGATAGACCAGTGAGCAGTAAAATGGAAATTTCTCCTAGAATACAAATCCAATGACCATGAACATTGATATACAAAAACTAGACTTTGAGAGATATCCAATGCACGTTAAAAAATTGAAAATGGATTAGTATAGCTTGAGTTATGAGCTTCTGAAGTTACTGCTCTAAGTGAGTATAACAGAGAACAAAACAGAGAAGTAGAGAATGATGAATGTATAAATTCACATATGATTACAACCACATTGGCATGGAATATTTGCACAATGGGAGTAGAATGATAGAGCTATGGAGTAAGCTCTTGAATCTCTCCAAAATAACATGAAGTGGTCACGTACAAGGCTTGCTATTCGCCTCTTCCTTCTTGCTCTTTTTATAGCTATTCTTGGAGGGAGTTTTGAATTCGAATTCGAATGGCTCCACCTAAAAGTGATCCCCAAAGTTAGGAATTATTCCCTCAGCTCACTAATTCATGGTTTTAGGTAGTTAAAGCCACGATTTTGCTTTCTACATCATGAATGAGGTAAGCCATTCTTTTCCTTTTTCTTTTTCACAATTACAAGAGATAAAATGTACTCTTTTACAAGAGGTGTTCATATGACTACACATGTGACTTACAAATGGTCATAATATCAAGCATATAAAACATGTAGGCTTGGGTAAAATGCACCAACAGCTCCCCCTCAAGCCTAACATTCTTGGCCTCCAAATATGTCTTCAATTGTCCTTGATTTCTTGCAAGCCAATCATCAACTTGAATCTACTTAACTTTGTACCATCAAGAGCTTTAGTCAACATGTCTGCACATTGCATATCTATGGAGACATAGGATATTTGAATATCCTTGCTCATTAGCTTCTCCCTTACATAATGGTAGTGGACTTCAATATGCTTGGTTCTAGCATGGTATACCGGATTAGCTGCAAGATGTAGTGAGCTTGTGTTGTCACCAAAAATGTGAGGTGTTGAAGAATAAAGTCCAAGATCTGTGTACAAAGACTTTAACCACATGATTTCTTTGGTTGCATTAGCCAAACCTCTATATTCGGCTTCAATAGAAGATAATGCCACCGTTGGTTGCTTCTTGGATGACCAAAAAATGATTTTTGAACCTGCAAATTATACATACCCAAATGTGCTTCTTCTATCATCTCTAGATCCGGCCCAACCTACATTTGAGTAGACCTTTAGCTCAATATCTGAAGTAAATGGATAAAAAGAACCTTCATTCATAGTCCCCTTTAGGTAGTTGAGGACTCTCTTGGCCGCTTCCATATGTGGTCTTCTCGGCTTATGCATAAACTGACTCAATATGCTAACATCATAGCATATATCACCCTTGTGAGTGTTGCATAGTTCAAACTTGCAACCAAGCTTTGATAGCTTGTGATGTCTTTAATTGGCTCTCCTTCATAAACACTAAGCTTATGATTTTTCTCCATAGGTGTACTTGCACACTTGGTGTTTTCCATCTTGAGCTTCATGAGCATCTCATGCACATACTTCCTTTGTGTGATGTATATACCTGAACCTGTGTAGATTAACTCCAATCCAAGAAAATAAGTGAGTGGTCTGAGGTCACTTATTTTGAACTCCTTCATTTGACTCTTTACCTGTTTGATTCCTTCAAGATCATTCCCTGTGATAATGATATCATCAACATACACACATAAATATATCACTTCATATCCATTCCTCTTTATGAACAAAGAGGTATCCGCCTTGCTAGCTTTGAATCCTTGCTCTTGCAAATATGGCTGTAGACACAGCCTTTGCCCATAGGTAGTTTGGCAATCCCTTTTCATTGAGCATGGACCTTGCAGCTTCAACTATAGCTATGTTTCTCCTCTCTGCTACACCATTGAGTTTGGGTGTATACCTTGTAGTGACTTCCCTTTTAATGAATCTTTCATGCAAGAAGGCATCAAATTCAGAAGAGAAGTATTCTCCTCCACCATCTGATCTGAGTCTTTTCAAAGTCCTACCTGTTTGTTTTTCAACAAGAGCAATATACTTCTTAAAACAATTAAACACTTCATCATTGTGCTTCATGAAAAACACAATGGTCCACTTGCTACAATCATCTATGAAAGACACATAATATCTTGAGCCTGATATAGATGGCTCCTTACTTGGACCCCACACATCCATGTGCACTAGATCCAAAGGACTTTGATACACATATCCCTTCTTATTGAAAGGTTGTCTATGAGCCTTGCCGAGTTGACAAGATTCACACTTATAAATCATGTGTTGCCTTGTGATATTAGGCAAACCAAGTACACTTTGATCCTTGCAAATGTGTTTAAGTGTCCTCTCACCAATGTGAGCAAGCCTTTTGTGCCATATCTCCAACTCTGTGAGAGTTTGGGATCCATAGCTAAAAAAAGCTATGTTCTTGGTATCTTCCACTGCAAAAGTGAAAAGCCTTCCTGTCTTTTCTCCTTTGGCAATCCTTCTAAAGCCTTGCCTTGGGTCTTCAACATGTGCTCCAAATCGGTTGAATCTAACCTGCAATCCTTTTTCAACAATCTGTCCAGCACTTATTAAATTTTTGGTAATTGTAGGGACATACAAGACTTTGCTTAAGAGGTTCATATTCCCATCTGATGTCTTCACATTACCTATCTTCTCCACTGAGTGCTTTGTCTCATCTCCTGTCTGCACTTCATGCTTGTTGTGAGGATCTTCCAAATCAAAAAGTAAACCCACATTTCCTGCTACATGGTTTGAGCATCCCGAATCAATGTAAAATATGTGATCATCATCCTTACCCTTCTTCACTCATAGATTCATAATCAATAATGAATCTTCTTGACTTTGGTCCTCTACATAGTTATTGTAGTCTCTTCTTACTCTATGGCCACTTTGATAGTTGTTGTTGTTGTAATTGTTGTTGTAGTTGTTGTTGTTGTAGCCTCCATTGTATTTGCCTCTATTTGGTCCATAGCCACCTCTATTGAATCCTCTTCCTCTTGAGTTCCTCGGGTTCCTGAAACATTATTCAGTAGTATGATTAGATAAGACACATATATTGCAAGGTTGAGATGATTGGAATCTCCCCCTACCTTGCTTTCCACCTCTGCCTCTTCCTCTAGCTCTTCCTCTACCTGCAAAGTTTGCTTGGAAAGAGCTACCTTCATCTTCATTCTTCCTATTCTTTGACTTTTCCTTGACCTTAGCTTTATCATAATATAATGCAAAAGTTTGATTACCTCTTGAGGACTCACCACCTTTGCTAATCTTTGCTTCATGAGTGAAGAGTTGGCCCATGAGTGTGTTGAGGTCGGGTACATGATACCCATGTATAAATCCATGGCTGTTGTGAATGACTCCCACTTGTCTTCTGCTTTGATTCCATTTATGATTTGTCTAATGATTTGCTCCTCTTCAATTACCTCTACAATGCTTCCAAGTTGGTCAGAAATCTCCTTCATCTTTGTGACATAATCAATCACACTTTGCTTCGGGCTTTTCTTCATTGTTGTAAACTCCATCCACAATTGGTTCTTCCTTTCTTGAGTGTTGGAGGAGAAGAAAGAATCAAGTGCATTCCAAGTCTCTCTTGATGTCTTGCATCCCTTGAAATGAGGTAAAAGAAAATCAGAGATTGAGTTTAGAATATAGGACCTTGCAAGTGCATCCTTCGAACACCAATTTGAAAGTCATTCCACTTCTTCATGTGATGGTTGCCCTTTGTTCCTCATGGTTGGCATTGCTTCATCTCCGGATATGATCCATATAGATTCCTCCCTTGAAGGTAAGCCTCCATCCTTAGAGACCATGCTGGGTAGTTTTTTTTATCCAATTTGTCAATTTTTTATGGAAATCCATCTCCCATGTTGCTTGACTATGCTCTGATACCACTGTGAAGAGAGATGGTGGATGCAATCCGAAGATGAGTTGGTGCTGCTACAACCAGCTTCACACCAGCCAACTGCGACTTCAGAGTTGATTAGTAGACCCTTTGAGCTTCCTAAATCCATCAAAATATCACCCAAGTACTTCAGAACATGTATCTCAAAAGTTTAAGTCAAGAAAGACTAGTTGCGAAATGAGTAGCTCCCAAAACTTGCTATTTTTGGACATAGACCTATTGAAAAAATGAACAGTGCTCTCAACCTGGTAGGAATTAGAAAAATTCCTTTTGGACGTAGCAAATAGATTGAGATAGCTTTCTATTCAAAGTCAAAACACTTCAAATGATCAACTGAGGATTGAGAAAAACGTTGCCCGCCATTCTCGGGGCTCTGCAGAGGTAGACCAGTGAGCAGTAAAATGGAAATTGCTCCCTGAATACAAATCCAATGACCATGAAAGTTTACGTGCAGAAACTAGACTTTTGGAGCTATCCAACACTTCTGAAGTTACTGCTCTGAGTGAGTATACCAGAGAAAAAAACAGAGAAGTAGAGATTGATGAATGTATAAATTCACATATGATTACAACCACATTGGCAATGAATATTTGCACAATGGGAGTAGAATGATAGAGCTATGGAGTAAGCTCTTCAATCTCTACAAAATAACATGAAGTGGTCACGTACAAGGCTTGCTATTTGCCTCTTCCTTCTTGCTCTTTTTATAGCTATTCTTGGAGGGAGTTTTGAATTCGAATTCGAATGGCTCCACCTAAAAGTGATCCCCTAAGTTAGGAATTATTCCCTCAGCTCACTAATTCGTGGTTTTAGGTAGTTAGAGCCATCAGTTTGCTTTCTACATCATGGATGAGGTAAACCATTCTTTTCCTTTTTCTTTTTCACAATTACAAGAGATAAAATGTACTCTTTTACAAGAGGTGTTCACATGACTACACATGTGACTTACAAATGATCATAATATCAAGCATATAAAGCATGTAGGCTTGGGTAAAATGCACCAACAAGAAGCACAATGCATGTTTCCAAGAATGCAATCTCACATGCATGTTTGTCAAAGGACTCAAGTGTTTGCAAACCAATAACCATGTCCTTCTTTTGCATTTGAAATTCAAGTGATAAAAATGAGCATGCACAAGCTCCATTTCAGCCATGGAAGAAGTATGAGCAACCAAGGCATTTGAGGCAGCCCTGTTGTATGTATCCATGTGATACAAACCATTACATAATGTACCGAACATCACCATTACTGAAATCATGAACCACACACTTATCATCAACAAAGTGTACATGAAGTCTAGGTTTGGAGATCAATGGAACTAAAATTAAGTTCTTCTTGATATGCGGTACATAAAATGCATTTTTTCAAGAGAATCACACCTCCATTTGTAGTCATAAGCTCCTTTTCTCCTACTTCAATGATAGGAAAGGAGGTATTTTTTTGCACACACCACATGTACTCCTTTAGGTGCATCTTACAAAGATGCAAAAAAATCTTTTGCATGAAGTTATGTGCTTTGAAGCACCACTATCAAAGAACCAATCCAAATTAGTCTCACTCACAACCATACATTTAGAATGCAAAGATGCATCATTGTGACATGTAACAACACATGCCTATAAATCTTGAGCCATGTTGGCTTCATTATTCTTTGCATTTGAAGAATTTTCAGCAACAGACATGCCAGATTCCTTCTTCTTTTCATTGCACTTAACAAGCTTTCCACACTCATCAATAGCAAGCTTTCTACACTCATCAATAGTATGACCAACCTTTCGATCATATTTGCATCTCTTCGTCTTTTGCAATTCGGCATCATTAGACGAATGAGTGGAAGAGGAAGGTTGAGGATTTGATTTTAATGGACCCAAAGGTGAACCATACTTGCTTTTCCCCTTTTGTGAGCTAGCAAGTGCTTGGGTTCCCTCAATCAAACCACTCCTATTCACTCTAGATTACTCTTCTGCAAAAGAAGAGACACAAGCTCATCAAATGCATACATATTGGGATTCCCTTTTGCAACCAAATAGAGTTTAGTGAAATATCTTTGAAAAGTTCTAGTAATCCTTTCAACAATGTAGAGATGAGTGATGCATTTCAAATAATCTTATCTATGTTTGCCAATTGCTCTTTTAAGTCCTTGATGCATGTCACATACACATCCATAGACTCATTTTCAGTCATACATACATCCTCAAGTTGCTTCCTCAAGTATGTAGCACATGCTTCATTATGCATGGCATACACAAAAGCAAGAGTGTCCCATGCCTCTCTTGATGTAGAACATGGTTGAATGTGTCAAACTATATGACGCTTCATAGAAAGCGCTCAATGCATGAGCTTGAGCATCTTTTCCATCCCATCTAATCTTCTCCTATGTAGGTGGAGGAGTAACCACTGTACTTGAAGAGAAAGCTCCATCTGTGATAGTAAAATATGAAGTAGAAGAACCTATGGGTCGATCTACATCTACCACTATGTTCCAAAGTTGTTTTGCAACAAGAACATGCTTTATCATGTAAAACCACATTGGATAGTTGGTCCCACAAAGCTTATCTTCAGCTTGAAGCATTCCAAACAAGTCATTGTTGTCCACCATTCCACTAAAGAACAAGAATGTGATAGAATCTTTACTTCAACGAAAGCTAAAATAATTGCTGAAATTTTAGCTCACAAACCATCACTTTGATGGTGATTTTGGTTGCACGAATGGCTTCAAATTGGGGGTAAAGCCCCACAGCTAGAAATGTTTCTTGGCCATTGAAATTCATTGTTTTATGCTCTGAAGTTGATTTGCACTGTTAAAAGTGTGTGTGCACCACGATGTGAAAAATGAAAAACCAAAACTTGAGAAGGTGTTGAACCTGCTCTGATACCACTGTTGTGTGTGTGTGTGTGTGCATGTGTAGAAGTGCAAGAGACACACAAGGAGCACACACAAGGAGCACAAATGCAGCAAGACACATGGAGAAGATGGATGAATGGAATAGCTCTCTCTTTTGACAATATTCTAAATTGAAGTAAGAGCTCAAGAAATCCCTAAGTACAAAGTACCACCACATATGAGTGAATCATGTATGTGGTAACATGGGAAAAAACATCTAGCCAACACCAGAGTAAAAAGTGCCCATGTATAGGGAAAGGGTTCAAATGAAAGCTACACAAGGAACACATGTGTAACAATCTCTATCTTCTACTATTTTTTTTGAAAACTTAGATGCAACTCCTACTCTTTCTGTTAAAGCTGAGAAAGATGTTTTGAATATTATTATTGTATGTGTTGATGATATGATCATAAAAAGTCCCAAGGATTCAGACCCTCTATATTTTAAAGCACAAATTAAGCATACATTTGATATGAATGATTTAGGTATTTTGCATTATTATCTTGGGATTGAGTTCAAGTACAAAGATGAGTGTATCTACATTGCAAAACAAAAATACATTGAGAAATTACTGGAAATGTTTGAGATTTCAAATTCCAAGCCTATGCAAACACATATGGATGTCAATGTGTAATTACAGTCGGAAGTAGATTCAAAACCATTTGATGCTACATTATATATTCAAGCGGTTGGTTGCTTGATCTATCTATGTAATGCATGTACGAACATTTAGTTTGCAATTTCTCAAATATCTTCATTCATGCACAGTCTGCTTAAGATTCATTGTAAAGCCATTAAGTGAATTTTCAAATATATGCTATGGTATTTCCAAAATTATCACATTTTTTACTTAATGATTTTTTAGTTTTTGGTTGGACAGGTGATAAAGACTCAAGAACAAGCACAAGTGGTTATTATTTCTATCTAGGAGATTGTCTTATCTCTTGTTTGTCCAAGAAATAGCCAACAGTTGCTACATCTTCAAGTGAAGTAGAGTATAGGGCTACCTTTACAGCTTCACTTAAATCAATTTGGTTACAGAAGATTCTAAGTTATCTTCTTGTTCAAATTCATCTTTTGATTCAGATATTTTTAGACACTTTGAGTGCTATTGCTATTACAAAGAAGCATGTTCATCATACTAGGACAAAGCATATAGAGGTACATTACCACTATATTCGAGAATATGTATCTAAGAAGCACATTGAGCTAGTCTACATACCTACAAGTGAAAATGTAGCAGATATTTTTACCAAAGCATTGATCAAAGAGATTCATGGAAAGTTTTACATGTTATTAAACCTTGTAGCATTATAAATTAAAGGGGGGATTGTTGGAAACAATGTCAAAATAGTCCAACGTGCAATTTCAAATCCCATCGCTGGGTGGGAGAAAACTTGGAGAAACTTAGTATAGTTTTTTGCGTTATCAACATTTATTGATGAGTTGCTTTTTAGGTACTTTTATGACTATGTGTATGCTTTTCAAGTTGGTATCACTAGCTTTATGTGCTTTTTGTAAAAAGCTCAATCATGCAGCAACAATTGCTATACAATGAGGCCTTTGGGATCACAATATATAATCTTTCCAAGCTCTAACAAGTTCTCAATGCAAGATTTGGAGGAGATCAAGGAGGTTCTCTACAAGGAGAAGTTTGAAGAAGGTGTGCTCTACATCTAGAGAACTTGGAGGAGTTAGGTTGATCCAACCATCAAGACTCGAGCTGATATATTGTGAGTAATAAGTCTACATCTATCCTTACTTGTTCTTTATCAGGGTTTTTAAAACCTTCATTTCAAATTAGGGTTTTCTATACAACAGCTTTGAACTATTCATATTCTCCATATTCTCACACACACACACACACACATGCTTCATACCTCTTAGGTACTTTGCACATAATTTCTTGTATCTAGCTCCTATTTCTGCCTAGATCCAGGTCTTCTAAATTTATATCATATTCACACATTGTAATTTAACATTAGAATATAAGATATTGTGGATGAACATCCAAGCTTATCATACACTTTGAAAGACCTTGTCTATTCTCTCTCTATCTCTCACTCATTTGTTTTTTATTCTCAAGTGTGTATGCGAAAGTCCATCTATTGGAAGATCCTGTAAACTTGTGATTATTGTTATTTGAGGCCCACCCCACTTCCAACAAAACACACTTACTCTAGCATTTTGAAAGGACTCACTACTTCCTTACCATATATGACGAACAACTCTAGCTTCGCTTCTACCAAGTTGAATGTCTCTTTGGTCTTACCTTCCCTTTTCTTCTTTTGAGATTCAGATACAACATGTTCATTCTTGTGGCAACTGTAGCCCCCTGGAACTTCTACTTACCCTAATTTTTGTCCTTTTTCTTTGTATGTTTGGACATCTTAGTAGCCTCAAGATTTTGTCTATGTTTCCCTCTTGAGAAGCTAGATGAAAAACTTCTTCCTGAAGTAAGGAACAAAGTTCTTCCATTTTTAAGGGTTGAACCCTTACTTGAGTACTGAGAGTGGTTAATATTCCATCAAATTTTTCTAGAAAAAATTTGAAGACATCTAGATGTCAAATATTCATTTGTGATAGGCATACCAATTCTTGCAATCTCTTCATGTAGGTTCTTTATCTAAAGGATAAAATTTTCTATTGCTTCTCCATCTACAAACCTTGATGCCACTAACTAGTTCTGCGAATTTTGATTCATGGCCTGATTTTGTGTCTCATATTGAAGTTTTAGTATGTTTCAAGATATTGATGCATTGGATGTATGCTATATCAGAATGAGAACCTCATCAACATATTTGGTCACCAATATCCAAAATGCATTTGCATTTTTTCACTTCCAAGATGTCGCTCTAGCACAATGGTAAGTACCACGTTAAGAAGCTCCACCTCCTTAATGTCAATCCGCAGAAGAGATAGGAGTGATATGAAGATCGTGAATGTGAGATGTAGTGAGAGTGAAGGTGAGAAGCATAGAGATGCACACACACATACACACACAATGAAGAGACAAGCAAGACACAATGAAAGGTAGGAAAATAGACTCTATTAATCAAGATCTCAATTACAAGCTCAAGCTCACTCTAGCTAATTCAAGTCTACACTACCTAACCTCAAAAATGAGCTCTCTAGCTCTTTTTATAGATTCTAGATTAGTTTTGACCGGTTTCACATCTAGTGACCGGCATAGTTAAAAAATAGATTCTAGGTGCTATTTGAAAGGGTAAATGGGATCCAAAAATAACCAAAAGTGGTAGGCTCGTTCTACCTAAGCTACTCAAGCTTGAGGACTCCTCGGCTTGCACAAAATGGAGCTATGAATTACAAAAGTGATTGTTCTATGTTACATATGGTACAAGAGTGATGAAAATCACTATTGGGAGTTTCTGAAAAGTGTTTATAAAACATATTTGTTTCAAAAATAATTCTTCTGGCTCCCCACTACTTTTCTGTGCTCTATCTTCACATACTTCCGCATTGTTTGTGCCTCTGGCTACTACCAACACCCCCCTCTCTCTCGCTTCTATCGTCCTCGACAGAACCTTGTTGTAGGGTCTGTCGGATATAATTCTGTAGTAGGTCATGAGCGAGGGTGTGCTCTGAATGCGAATACCTCTTGTAAGATCTGCTTCGAGTTTTTCCCAATCAATGGTTTGAGGTTCCTCTGGTGGTGGAAGTTTGTAGTGCGTGGAGTACACCAGTTGTTCACAGGCAAATAGTTGGAGTAGGTGTGTAGGCCTGTTTATGAACACCTCTAAATGGTACTCCCAAAAATCGGTAGTAAACATTTCTTAAAAGGTCATTTTATAGCACGCCGGTAAATATTTGATGCGACAGTGCCATGCATAACACACCCGGAGCGATGGTGTCGTACTCATATCATATGCTAAATCTTGATTTCCATGCTCGAATCCCAGGTTGTTCACGTGTGGTGCCATGACGCGACGGAAGACTTTGAATATGATCTGCATCATGTCAAAGACTTTGATAGTCATATGCACTGCTAGATCATCCATTCGTCGTAAGCGGGGGAGCCAGTGGCGAATCATTGCCATCATATAGCCTACAATGGATGGTCCACGGGGTGGAGTGAAATACAAGTAATTGAGCCAGTCCTAGCACTGCTTGTTGTTCTGTACTTTAATTGCAAAGGCCTTCCAAGAGCGGCGTCGTGGTATCGGTCCCCAACATGGGTTATAATTTAAATGGAGTGGTGCCTTGACCCATGTGCTCATCATTTCAGGATATTCTTGTAATAAATCTTGGCGCCAAGTTGATTGAAATATTTCTCCTCTCTGCGCATCTGTTGGCAGGTCTTTAGGCTCAAACTGAGTTGCGTGGGAGGGTTTGTTGCTTGTTTCCTTTTCGATGGCCAGCTAATATTCTGCCATTAACATAAAATATGGCTTATATTGTAGCTCATGCCCAGATATGTACCTGCGAGGGGCCAAGTGAGCAAAGTAAGGTGATTGTAAAATTCGTTCTTCTATCATAGCCATTGTGTGTAACTGTGCTTCCACATGTGCTGAGTGGGTCTTGCCAAGCTCTTCTATAGTCTTTATCCATGTGGGGGTAGGGAGTTCAAATGTGGTCTAGCCTTTGGCCGTGACACATCCGCCTGGGATGGGTTGGGGTTCGTACGCTTCTTCAAAAGTTTCCTCCACCAAGAGAGTCACTGTTTCTTCATCCGCTGGTAGTTTCGGTGGGGAGTCTGGCCTAGGGGGTGCTTCATATGCTGCTATCTATGTTCACTTTCGAGTTCAAGTTTGTGGTAGGCCTAGCATACCTCTTGGTAGCGTGTGTTAAGGGAGGCATTCTCGATTGATAAAGAATTGATATGCGACTATAAGTCGTTTGTGGTCTGCTAGAGCATCTGGTAACTGGTGCCTAGAGATGTGAATTCATCTCTCACTTGGGTCATGCATGCGAACATCTGACAGAATGCAGTGTTGATGGTGGGTGATAATAGTAACGGTGGAGTGAGTGAAGATGTTGTGGGTGTGGGTGTTGATGCAAGGGGGACGGGAAATATGGATGGGAAAGTGGATGCATTGGTGATGGTGGAAAAATCTGAGGTGCCTAAATGTGGTGGTAAAATGGATGAGGTGAGTGGTGGTGCAGTGGGTGGTGATATGTCCATGTCACTGGATGTTGTGTCGAGTGTAGTGACTGTGAATAGTGGAGTGACCATAGGTGCATGAGTGGGTGTAAATACAGGATTTACAAAAGTTGTAGAATAATTTACAGATGGGGTTTCTTGTATTGCTTGGTGGAGAGGGGAAAGAGGAAATACAATGGGTCGGGGAGGTGAGACGGGGGAAAAGGTCAATGGAAATAGGGGTCTTGGAGGTGTGAGGAAGGAAGGGTGGTTGAAGGGAGAAATGGATTGGATAGAAGGGTTGAAGTCCTAGGAGGGAGGTTAGGTTGGGTGGGTGCAGAGAGGGTGAGAGGAATGGAGGCGACAAAGGCTTCTACTATCGCACTATCGAAGGGTGTGGATGGTCAAGGAGAGGCAGGGTGTATAGGAGAGATTGGAGGTGAAAGAGTTTGGGGTAGTGGGTACTTCGAGCATAGTAGTGGTATGTATAGTGTGGTGATGGCTTTCTCTACAATATCGTAATGCTTCATCCGTTCCTACTGACTTCACTAGTTCTCAAAAACCTTGAGTGTATGCTTCTTCGAAGCCTCCTATAGCGAGTTCTTGTTCTACAAGCACTTGGCTTTCTTCCTCTGAGAGTTTTTTGCGCGCCCACGCTGCTTGCATGGTGTGGTATAACTTCTTGATTGCCAATGTGTAGGCCACAGCTTCAAATGTTTCATCTTCGTGCGTGCTTGTGTCACCCTGGGTGTCAGTTTGTTGTTCCTGTGTGTCAGTCTGTTCATGCTCTTGAGATTCTTGGCTTCCTTGATTGGCTTCATCATCTCCATCTTCATCATCTGTTTCTGTCCTTTCTTCTTCAGAACTAGAGACTACTTGTTCTTGTGTTTGATCAGGGGGATTTGTAGGGTAACTTGGTCGTTCATACTCTTGAGAGAAAAATTGTCCTTCTGAGAACTGAAATTTGTTGGAAAAAGCGTCTAGCATTTCAAAACCAAAAGTTGTGTCTGTTGGTTTGGCTTCCAGGTTGGGTATAGGAAAAGTAAACGCTTCCGCACCAATGGAGGTGGGAATTTCTGTTGTAGTGGTGGTAGGTTCCTGGACGGTGGCTGCTTGAGAGGTAAGTGCACTAATAGTGCCTTTTGTGATGGCAGGTCATGACAGTCGTATGCGAATGGGTTATACGGATGCAGGGGGTTCCGTAGGAGATTGTTCTGGAGAGGGTTGAGGTGATGGGGACTCTGGAACTTGTAGGCATGGGATAGATCCTCGCATGCACTTGCTTGCTTGTCCCTTGCTAGATTTTCTGGCTTTCTTGCCCTTTGAATGCCTTCAATTCTTCTCTCGTCATCGCATGCTCTATAGGCAAGTCATATGCCAAACACATATACACAATTCTCGTGAGAGGGCAACATCCATGGATGATTTTTTTTCTTTCCCATCTCTGTTGTGCTAGATACAACTGATCAATAATCCAACTTGCTAGATCTACTGTTTGGGGCCCTATACATGCTAAATATAAGCCGAAACAAATATGCTTGTGAGGCATAGTAAAACGATCCTGAGCCAGGAATGCAAAGTGTTGCATACATATACGTAACGGCTTACATAGCTCAGGTGTGATGGCCGAAATGTCTCCCCGTTTGGTAACATCACCACGCTTCATTGGCTCTGGAATCAGCCTTTCTCACTCTGTCGGCATGTGAGTTCCATGAATCTTAATTGCAGCTCGAATCAAATCCTTTGGAAGATAGAACTTCTTGAAAGGGGGGTCATTTATGAAAGACGGCAAAATAAAAGTGCCTTGCAAGTCCTTGTTCTCGGAGGCGGTCAGAGTGATCACTAGGTACTAACATCTAAAAAAATCCGGTTTGGGGAATGGATCACTGAAGTATTCTGTAAAACCTGCTCTAGCCCAAACGTGCTTTAAGTCTTCGATATTTTGGAGCGCTTCAAATTCTCTAGAGAAGAATTGATACTTGCCCCACTTACTGCTGTCAAAAGTCAAATTGGCATCAAAAAGAAAATCTACATCCGCCAAAGGTCCTGCTAAACCTTGGAACCAATGTGAATTATGATGAACTGTTTCGATATATCTCCTAGGAGGTTCATCGATCGGCATAGGTCCTGGGAATCCTTGAAATTCTGGCGGTTGTTCAGTAGGATATGATTCAGCTAGTAAGTCGGTAAAATTTACCACAAGTACACTGGGGCCACAAGTATTCTGTAAAACCTGCTCTAGCCCAAACGTGCTTTAAGTCTTCGGTATTTTAGAGCGCTTCAAATTCTCTAGAGAAGAATTGATACTTGCCCCACTTACTGTTGTCAAAAGTCAAATTGGCATCAAAAATAAAATCTACATCCGCCAAAGGTCCTGCTAAACCTTGGAACCAATGTGAATTACGATGAACTTTTTCGATATATCTCCTAGGAGGGTCATCGATCGGCATAGGTCCTGGGAATCCTTGAAATTCTAGCGGTTGTTCAGTAGGATATGATTCAGCTAGTAAGTCGGTAAAATTTACCACAAGTACACTAGGGCTAGCTTCAGATGGTCCTTCTCTCTGCATGATGAGTGATGCAAATGTGGAGAAGATCTGCTACAAAAGATTAGCACATTAGTATGGAAATTAATCATGATCCCAATAAGGTGAGACCACAATCCCTTTCCATAACCGATGTGTAACCCGTGCAGCCGAATGTTATGAGGTGGTTTATGGAATGATTCTTGCAAAACTAATGCATGTCACTAGACACCTACATGCTTCAGATAGTGCATACATTGCTTGATGAGATTGTTATTACGAGTGATGTTGGGTTAGTGTTGATGAGTTTATACAAAGTTCAGTTGTGATGGAATTATTACAAGGATGGTGTTCAGTCGAGGTGGGAGTAATGTTAGACAACGGGTTTCGAGGAGACAGCTGGATACGTTTCGGTATCCATTTCCTAAGAGTTGCTGAGCAGGTGGTATGTTTTTGCTGGGGAACAAAAGATGGTATTGGATGTGGTGGTATTGAGGGGTGAAAAGATTTTTAAGGGTTATATATTACATGGCTTGAGAGTTGAGCTATAGTACATTGTTTGCGTACCCAAATCTGCATGGATGTGGGTCGATTCGTAAGGTACTTCTTGGCGATCCAAATCTGTCGACTGTTCGTACTTGTAGAAGAAGATCGAGAAGATGTTGAATACTGACTCTGCTTCTGCCTTAACTTCTTCTTATCGTTGTTGACATCTTTGAAATTTTTTGGTGTTTTCTATCCTTTTGGCATCCATATTTGTCTTGTGCCGCTTGCATTGTGGTGCTAATACTGCTGCTTGTTTGGTGTCGTCTGGTAGGGCCGTCAGTTTGGGTTCCTCTGTTGTGGTTGACTCCTTCGTAGTTGAGGTTAAGAGGTCGGATGGACACTCTACTTTGGAAAGCAAGGGAGGTCCAACACTTGCGGAACTTGCCCATTAGGAAGTTCTTTGTTTGTTATCAAAGATCTAGGCTAGTCCACAATAAATGTGGAAGGATGGGCACCGTAGGGTGTCTTGCCCATGTGGCTGCTGATGCAGTCCACCTGACGCTGATGAAACCCACCTGACCGCTGCTAGAAGGGGGGGGGATCTGTTGACACTCTTTTATCTGGCAACTATCCATCGCCAAGCTCTCATGAGTGGACTTTGGAATGAGCATGCTTAGCCGAGGGATCTGGCCAAAGATCTCCCTGCCCTCCATCGCATGCAGTTCATATGGTCTAGGGTTACATACCTCAGGCCAAGTGTTGTTAGGGAAGTCAAGTGGTATCACTCACTACTAATCTAAGGTTCCAATATGCAAGGAGCCTTGTCTAAGATTTAGGTCCATTGAGTGATCGTATAGCCAATCTTGGCCAAGAATCAGGGGTTCTATCAGGTCCTCGTCATGGCACACTAGTAGCTTCGCTATCATGGTCACATCGTGTATGAGGATAGGAAGGTCCACCTCACCCATGCAAGGGGTTTCCATGCCTCAATTGGCCGCAGTTCTACTCCTGATTCCTTATAGTGGGACCATCTAATCGCACTAGTCGTAGCACCTGAGTCAATTAAAGCCCTGAGCTCAGGGCAAGGGTTACCATGCTCTAGCCTGACTATAATGAATGGTCTCCTATCCACTATACTAGGATGAGTGGCTGACTTTGCTTGACACATGGCCATGGGGTATCTCGGTGTTGTTTCCAGATGGTTATAATATTCTCTCCCTAGTCCTTGTCTTCTTAACTTCATGCGCTTAACGCATTCTATAGCTTCTCCCTGAGCTTCCGCTCGTATTCTATTTTCTTCCTCCTTATGCTTCTTTGCCAACATGAGTCATCTAAGCATATCCTTAGTAAGAGGTTCCTGATATAACTTGACTCTACAGCCACTAATGTAATTAGGCATTTATGTCTCCTTCTAAGGTGGCTAATTCTACTGTTCCACTTGTCGAGAGTCTGTTAATGATCATAGGTCCATAACCTCGCTTTTCTAATTTTCGTGCGTGTTGTTTCAGCGTATACACTAGGACCAAATCTCCTTCTTTTAAGCCTTTATCTTTCACATGTGCATCAAAATAGGCTTTCTGTCGCTTCTTTTCTGCGTATATACATGTTGCTGCTTTCAGCCTGGTTTCTCCTAATCGTTCCAAGTCCATTATTCTTGATGATAATTCATGGTCGGTCCACTGATGTTCTTGTGCAGCCTTAAGGTTCGGTATCAAGAAGTCCAAAGGAAGCACATCATTCTGACCAAAAACTTTGTCCCAATATGAACGTTTGTTGTTCACGAGTTTTTTAAGTACGCTACAAAGGATCTTGTTAGTACTTTTTGCTTGACTGTTGGCTTGAGGATGATATGGTGCGGATTTCTTGTGAATCACCATAAAATCCTATAACAAATATTCAATAAATTGGTTTAGAAAGTGAGTTCCGCGATCGCTCACTAACTCTATAGGCAGTCCATATTTTGTAAAGGCATTTTCAAATAAGAATTTTCTAGTCGTGTGTGCATCATTCTTTTTTGTGGCCTTTGCATCTACCCATTTGGTAAGATAATCTGTCGCAACAATAATGTATTCAGCATGTGTACCTTTTGCAGGGGGGTTAATGGGTCCTACAAACTCTATACCCCACTTAGAAAATGCATATCCTCCCATCATGGGTTTTAATGGCATTTGATCTCTGTGAGTAGGAAATTGCATTCTATGGCACACATCACATCTCTTAACATAGGTATGTGCATCCATGTGAAGAGTGGCCCTGCAAACAATATGTCTTTGATTACCCTATCGGGGCCAAAATGACCTCCTGCAACACCTTGGTGTGCAGCCTCTAGTACGCTCAAATAATCGCTTTCATGAACACACTGTCTTAGGTATCCGTCTCGTCCTCGTTTGTATGGATTGTCGCCAATAAGTGAATATTCTTGAGCTTCCTACTCTAGACTTCGTTGTCGTGCTAAGGTCATTCCTTGAGGGAATGTTTTCGTCCTCATGTACGTCACTAAGGGTTCACTCCATTCTGGTGTGAGAGACACGTGATATAACGTAGCATGTTCTATTGGTGGTCTTTCACAATAGACAGGGCATTCTTTACACATCTTGTAGACATCTGCTTCCATAGAAGGGCAATATACTCCTAGTCTATGCAGAGTCTGCAAGGTACGATGTTTCGAATGATGTTGCTTTAATGCACCTACATTTGCTACTTGCAACCAATTTGCATGTTCCGATTCATCTATGCAACAACCAAGAATCTTTTGATTATCCTATTTATAAATACTTCCTGCTATTATGTGATATCTTTGTGACTTGGTAATCTCCCTCCTTGAGCCTTATCCTCGGATTCTTGGGTCCATATGTGAGAGTAGGGACAATAGGCTCAGCCCATTCTGGTACGATCTCAAGGTTAAACAAATATGCATCAGGTAATTCATCCGCTATTCCTTGTGGAGCTTCTCCTGAAGTTAATCTTGAGAGGTGGTCAGCTCTGAGATGTGTCTTTCCCTTCCTGACTACTACTTCAAAGTCGTATTCCATGATTAATAGAAACCAACGTATCAGTCGTCCTATATTACATGGCTTATTGACTAAGTACAATAATGCTTGATGATACGTGAAGAACTTGAACTTGTTTGCCAACAAATAATGTCTGAATTTCTTTACTGCGTAGATCATTCCTAATCCTTCTCGTTCCGTAGTGGTGTAATTTCTTTCGCTGCATTTAACTGTCGGCTTGCATAAGCTATGGGGAGATCTATATTTCCTTCATTATTAGGTTGTGCTAATACACATCCTATGGCATAGTTGGATGCATCCACATGTACATGAAATGGCTTGCTCCAATCTGGAGTTATCAATATGGGTGCTCAACACAAACATCGTTTAAGTTCATTGAATGAATTCTCACACTCATCTGTCCATTCAAACTTGTTCAAAAGAGAGTACAGAGGCTTGGCTATGATTGCATACATGTGTATGAATCGTCTATAATAACCACAATGACCCATAAATGCTTGTACCTCTTTTACATTATTTGTTCTAGGTAGATCTACTATTACTCTTACTTTTTCTTCGTCCATAGAGATTCCGTTCTTTGAAACAATGTGTCCTAGAATTTTTTCTTATCTGACCATGAAGACACACTTTTCTGGGTTCAAAAAAACCTGATATTCTCGACATTTGTCAAATACTTGCCTTAGTTCTGAGATATGAGTCTGTCTCACATTCGAATGAGCACATATGTCATCGACATAAACTTCCAAATTCTTGTGTAAGAATTCCTTAAAAACATGACACATGAGTCGGTGGAAAGTCGCTGGAAAGTGGTGGGTGCATTTGTGAGCCCAAATGGCATTACATGAAATGCAAATATGCCCCATTCTATGGCAAAAGTCGTCTTGTGTTGGTCTTCTGGAGCAATGGCTACTTGATTATCGCCTAAGAAACCATCAAGAAAGCTATAAACTTCCTTTCCCGCAACTCTTTCCAATAAGTGTTTCGTGATAGGAAGAGGATAATTGTCTCTAATCGTAGTGGCATTTACTTTTTTAAGGTTAATACACACACGTAATTTTCCATTCTTCTTGGGCACAACCACAATGGGGGATACCCATTCAGTATGCTCAATTTCGTAAATGAATCCTGCTTCTATCAAACGATCTATTTCTTCTTTAATCTTAGCAGCATAGTTATTATTGTACGTGTATGGTTTTTGTTTCGTAGGTTTTGCATCTGGACTCATAGGGATTCTATGGGAGCATATATCCGGGTCTACTCCTTTCAAGTCTTTGTAACTCCAAGCAAATACGTCTCTATATTCCGGCAATAGGGCAACTAACTCTTCTTCTTCATTCGTCAAATCATGCCCTATGTATGTACATTTTTCTTCTTCTCCTTCTATGGTGACTATGATTTTTTTGGTTTTCTCTCAATTATCATATACTTCTCCAACATCAACTTTTCTTTTAGGAATTCATGCCATGATTCTTCTATCTTCTATTTCATACTTCTTAAAATTTTCGGGAACCTCAAACAAAGATTCTTCTTCTTCTAACACGGTTTCTTTCTTCTTTCTTTTCTTACCTTCACTTTTGGTAATCACTTGTATGGTTAACCTCACATCATTTGTAAGCTCTCCATGTCTCTGAGGGTGAGTTTCTACTTCGTAGAAGTATTCTTCATCTGATGCAAAGGGTGGATCCATAATGATTGACTCTAGATCGGAGTCGCTTGCATCCTCAAATGCATCAGTGCTAGGTTTGCATTCTTCGATAGTGAAATCACACATGATTGGCTCTATTGTGAAGATTGAAATGTCATAGACATCCTCGTTGCAGTGGGATGTCCATTGTTCTTCATTGATGGCTACATCCATTATTGCTAAAATTTTTGCCCAACCATGAGGCTCGAATTCCTCATCGGGAAATACTATAGGTGTGTAAGCTGGGTCTTGAATGGTTCGTGGATGTTGTTCTGAACCTAAGGTCCTGGCTTCTAACCGTTCTTCCTCTTGTTTGGCTATTTTACACATCCATAGATGAGTATCCTTGTGAAACCATGAGGGGTCTGATTCCAATGAGTGTACCGATTCTATTTCCTCTTGTGTCTTATGGATGGTGTTCCATTGTATCGGGGGTACATCTCAATGGGAATAGTCTTTAAGATTGACTTTAGTAGTCACTCCTAAATGTTGCAAGTACAAGTAATTAGTTCCCCACTCTTGTACGATTTGCAACTGACACATGAATGGTCATCCTAAAATCATCTCGTAAGCATGATTTTTCCCAAAATCACAAATGGCGAAAGTGTGCTCAAACTCCACACCACAAGTGGTGAGAGATATGCCTTCTAGTAAGCCCAATGGCTTCTCTATATGTCCGTCAGCCATTTTTAGCTTCATCTTGGTTGGTCTTAATGTTGGCTTACCCCAACGTTTCCATAAAGGAGTGGTAGCAATGGCTACTCCGGCTCCTGAATCTAAGATGGCTTTGGTGGTGTAGCCCTGATGGGTTATTGGAAGATAATTGTTACCTTCCTCTCCCTCGCTTACATCTCCGATTCTTTTTATGGGTATCTCTGGTACCTTCTTATGTGATCCTATCTGTGAGGGCATAGTAGCAAGCTCAGGGAATTGATTTGCTACATGCTTCCACAATTCTGGTTTAACCTTCAACAATTCCTCTAGAGTGAGGTGACATTGTACTTTAGTGTTCTTGATCACTTCTGTGTTTCTAGGGATTACTGATTCTTCATTTCTCACTATTATCGTGGGTGCTCTCATACTAATAGACTTGGCTGCCCAAGGTCCTATGAACTGAGGTAATTCTTGCAAAGAATTAGATTCAAAACCTGTGTGTTCACTCAATTTCTCTTCCTCTACATCCTCGTAGATAGAGGGAATGTCTTGGGGAAATTACTCTTGCAAGTCATCTATCTCTCGTATAGGGGGATGGATTCCTTGTTCCTTTCTCCACTTCTCTTCTTGGATTTCTTGGAGAAATTCATGTGAATACTTATGTATGGAAGACATGTTGTCTTCACTTTCTGTGTTGGATACTTGAGACAGGGATGGTGCATTCTTTTGTTGTGTCTCTGAGGCAATAGGGTTCCTATGCTGATTCTTTTTCTCCTTGCTATCAATCAAGTATTCTAGCCTTTTGAGTAGTCCTTGAAAGTGTAATTCAGGTTTTGCCATGTTTTTCCAATTATGGTAACGAGAGGCTTCGAACATAGTTTGTGCTAATTCTACCATCTTCATGCAAAGTTTAGTCCTCTCAATTTCTAAATCTGCTCTCGGATAGTTCTTGCCCATTTCCACTATCTAGGGTCCTTCCTTTAATCTCGCTTGATATGCACGAAACATCATGTCTAGGTTTTCTAGTATGGGTTTCGCTAGAACTGATCCTAATCTCTGAGTTGAATTCTCTTGATTAGATCCTTTAGAAGTCAATTCTAGGATTTTGGCTCTTGATTCCTTTAAACTTCCTTCCAACTCAGTTATCTTTTTACTCCATTTTCTCTTGATTCTTTCTCTGGAATCTTTCCAAGATTTTGTCTTTTTGTTACTAGACTCTCCAACTTCGCTAGTTTTGGGTATTTTCTTAGGATTAAGCTAATGATTTTGTAAGAGCACCTAGGCTCTTGTTATAGCTTGGATAGGCACGTATGTAGGTTTGGATCCATCTGCATTATGTACAATACCTATCACATTGATCGGTGTCACTTTTGAAGCATTAGCAGGGTTTTTAGAACAATCTTTAATGATATGCTCTTTACCACACTCGGCACAAAAGCCTTGTATGTTATAGTATTGTGGTTGTTCTGCTATCGGAGGATGCGGAAAATCCTTTATGAAATGATCTCCTTGGCACCTAAAGCATGGTCCTCTAGGGCCCTGTGGTCTTTGCTCTCTCAATTGGGGCTATGGATTGGGGTTTGTCTACATCACGTTAGCAAATTCGGGTTCCCAATTGGGTTCCAATGGTGGACTATCATATTGATATGTTTCCACATGCTTTGGTGACTCCGTATAATATGGGGGTGGACTATCTACATGAGTAGAGTCAAAGCTATTAGAATTAGGGTCACTTTCTATGATTAGGGGTGAAGAAGGCACTAAAGCCCTACTGAGGTTCTCTTCTGCAGCAGCACATTTGACTAGGATGACATTCGCTGGTGGGGGTGGCTGCTGAGCTAAAACAGGTTGAGGTCTTTGTTGAGCCTGATAAGGATAGTTTTGAGGAGGCCTACAGTAATGAGGTTGAGCATTATATTGACCTTGATATCTACCTAGTTGTGGGTATGCTTGGGGGTAGTTATGTCATACTCCTTGTTTGTTGTAAGGGCAGTCCTGAGCCGTGTGATTCGTGTATCATCTCTCAATTGTACAATATTGGCCACTAGGGTTGGTTTGTCGGTGTGTTGCATTGGGACACACATTTGCCATATGATCACCACCACAGGTGTAACAACACTTGTTTGTTGTTAACCTTGCCATATGTTTACTAGAAACTCCTAGTTTCTAGGCCACTTTTTCTGCTAGGTCTTCTATCGAGCTAGACAATTTTGAGGATGCTAGAGATGAACAATCTGAGTCCTTATAGACTTTTGAGAGTTCCAACTCGTCTCCAAGGTTGTCCTCAATGTCTATACAAATTCTTACACATTGCTCTAACGTTCTGGGTTCCTTCAAGTATACATAGGAGTGTAGTTTAGAGTTCAAGAGGCCATCTAAAAACAAGGACACTTGCTTGGCCTGTGAGGGTAATTCTTGCATTGGACATCTCTTCACGTATTGTCTAAACCTACGTCCTGCAAGTCTAACTGTTTCTTGAGGGGTTTGTTTGAAACTATGAATCAACGAAGACGTATCATGCCTGATTCCACTTTTAGAAAATTCTATGATGAACGACTCTAACAAGTGATGGATATCTCTAAACTGCCTTTGTTGCAGTAGTTGGAACCAAGTTAACGCCATGTTGTTTAACGTTAGTCCAAAAGCATTGTATTGCGTGAACATGTCTTCTACTTGCTCTACTCGTAGCACTTGCTTAAGTTCTGCAACATGGTCGTAGGGATCTCATGTCCCATCAAAGTATTTTTTCATGGACTTTACTAATTGAGTGGGTCTTAGTACCCTCGGGTGCTCACGTGGTCTAGGTAGGGGAAAATCATCTCTACCACTTGGTATTCTAGGTTCCCTTTGTCTTTGCACTCTATTGGTGTCCATGGTGGTTCTATCTCCCCCTATGGGATGAGTGAAACTTACTTCTGGTCTCTCTTTGTTCTTTTCCCTTTGAGTACCATGGGCTTAGGATGTTCCAGCACCCTGATGGCTTGTGTTTACATTTGCTCGAGATGGGGGAAAGACTAAATCACCTCTCTATGTGTAGGTATTTCTCACGTGGTCTGGTACTACAACTACTCGTGCTGAAGTCTCATCCAGGTATACAACTTTTCCAGGAGTATTTGGGTCCTTGAATTCATAAATCATGATGGAGCCTACCTCACTAGGTTGTTCCATTCTGTATCTCCAAAATGTTTCATCAGTCTCCTTATTCAAAAACAACTCTATGCTTCTATTATCCTGAGGGATCCAATCTTGGATTAGTACTCTTGTTAGTACAGATTTCCCTCTAGGTGTCCTAGGTTCTTCTCCTACTGGTTCTTTTCCTTGGGTCCTCGCTTTCGTCTCTAACTAAATTACACCAAACTCATTGGTATGATTTGGCTGAGTACTTAGGATATACATTGTTCCTTCTTTGTCTATGTATGCGTCTCTCTTGAATTTCACCACTGGACGATCCAATCCAATGGGTTGATCAAGATTGTGCATTTGCACCACTTGTCTTCGCAAACCATCCTCGTAGATGTGAGCACCTAAGCGGTTGGTTCGGACAAATTCTAATTGAGTTCTATAGGGTCCTTCGGGTCTTTCCAAATATTCTATGTTTAACCCTCCTTCTGGTCATTTTGTGCAAAATGCCATTTCTGATTCACTCGTATCTGAGCTCAACTCGTAAGGATAACTATTCAATTGTTGAGCCCACGAATGTGCAGTAGTTCCTACACTTGCTTCTGATGATCTAAGGCTTCTTCAGTCTGACTACCTATATGCTTGCCCAATCTAAGGTTCATGAATTTACTTCTTGGCACTCTCTGATCGTCCATGGTCCTTTGTTCTTTACTTCTTTTTTTTTTTTAATCCCTTTAGATTCTTGTCTTGTCTTAATTTATACATGAGGAATCGACTTTCCCTTGTACTTTTGAGTTCTTGTTCCATCAGACTTAAATTCTTTCCTTTAGGTTTTCGTATCGCACACTTTTACTTTAGTCTTGGACTTGAAAAATTAAGTCTCTTGAACTTGATCGTTCCTATCGTCATTCTAATTTAATCCACAATGCTACCATTTAGCCTAAGCTAATAATTGACTGAGGGGGTTGAGTATTCTTCCAACCTCGAGTCAGCTCCTTTGATTGCTCTGTTGCCCAAGAAGTCACAGTTCCCAAACCTTGAGTTTTTCACTGCATTGCTTTGATTGCCCTTGATAGCCCTTGCTATACGTGTAAAAATTCAATGTTTAGATCAATTCTTAAATGGATGTTCAAGCACTTTGATATATACACCTTTAGGTCCCTTTCTCCTTTGCCCAAAATTTTAATGCCCCCTTTCTTTTCTAGTTCCAACAATGCTCAAAAAACGGACTTCGGATGAAAAAGATATGAGCGTTCAGGCCCTCGGGGGTAAAAATTGACAATTAGGTTTTTCTTCAAATATGAGCTAAGGGGTCTCTTAGGAGCTTAATCACCCAAACATTTCTTCAAAATAGCCACAAAATAGCCCAAAAAATGAAACCCTAATTTTTGTGTTTGGGGTGGACAATCGCGATGGTCTGGGACCATCGTGATGGCTTAGGTGAACTGTCATGATGGCGTGGTACAATCGCGATGGTCTGATGGTGCGAACCGTTGTGATGGTCCAAATGAAGCATCACGATGGTCTAATCGGTGAGCAATCACGATGGCATCGGTCAACGGTCAACGCAACCGTCGCGATGGCTTGAGCCTATCGCTATGGTCACGAGGCCTGATGGCTTGAGCCATAACGATGGTCCAACTTTTGAGGTGTCGCGATGGCGTACCTGGTATCGTCGCGATGGTCTATCTTGACACGTGGCAATATCGTCACAATGGCATGAGCCAATCTGGATGGCGTGGGGTCGACAGGATCATTGGGATGGTCAGGGACCATCGCGATGGTGTGAGACCGTCGCGATGGTCCGGCCGAGCCGTCGTGATGGCGTGAGCCAATCGCGATGGTGTGACACAATCGCAATGGTGTGAGCCAATCGTGATGGTCCACCAAACTATGAATTTTTGACATGCGTTTGTGGATTCGTGTGTGCGCTAGTGTCGCCTACCTCTTGGTGTACTCGCTTACCAAAAATGCCGACTTTGTCAGACCATCGCAATTGTCCAACTCCAACGGCATATTCTGACAGAAAGTAGATTTTTTACCTTTTGGAAGCTTTCGTGCTGCAGTGGAGCTCTGTACCTGCAAGAAAACTCAGAAACACACAAGCACATACAAGCACAAAATCTCTCTCTCTCTCTCGCATGCACAAATGAGGGGAAATGAGGAGAATGGGTGGATATGGTGAATTTTCTGAATTTTTTTGGAGTGGAAGAAGATGATGCGATGGTGAAGAAGGAATCTAGAGGAGACGAAAAACACTAAAAGCTAATTAAAAACAATCAACAAAAACTAAAATTTATACCTTCCAACACCACTTCTTGCTATACTCTTACCATCACACATTCGTCCTAGACTCGGTCCCCGGCAACGGTGCCAAATTTGGTGTTGCTCTAGCACAATGGTAAGTACCACGTTAAGAAGCTCCACCTCCTTAATGTCAATCCGCCGAAGAGATAGGATTGATATAAAGATCGTGAGTGTGAGATGTAGTGAGAGTGAAGGTGAGAAGCATAGAGATGGACACACACACACAATGAAGAGACATGCAAGACACAACGGAAGGTAGGAAAATAGACTCTATTACTCAAGATCTCAATTACAAGCTCAAGCTCACTCTAGCTCATACAAGTCTACACTAGCTAACCTCAAAAATGAGCTCTCTAGCTCTTTTTATAGATTCTAGACTAGTTTTGACCGGTTTCACAGATAGTGACCGACATAATTAAAAAATAGGTTTTATGTGCTATTTGAAAGGGTAAACGAGATCCAAAAATAGCCAAAATTGGTAGGCTCGTTCTACCTAAGTTCCTCAAGCTCGAGGACTCCTCGGCTTGCACAAAATGGAGCTACGAATTACAAAACTGATTGTTATATGTTACATATGGTACAAGACTGATGAAAATCACTATTGGGAGTTTCTGAAAAGTGTTTATAAAACATATTTGAAACTTATCAACATCCCTAATTTGGATAATGAACTTGTTGCAAGGTGTATGATCAAGTCTTGGCTTAATGTGAATGGTTCAGGGGCTCAACTTATACTTCGTAACAAACAAAACATCCTCCTCTACAATACAGTAAGGTGGAGAAACAAGATCTCATTACTCTTCCCCCTTGAAAGTTGTCGTCAAAGGTTTGGAAGTGGTGATGTCTCTCTAAAATGTCTGCAATAGGATGAAATCAATCTCTTTCCTCATTAATAGGTGGAGATTGATGGTTAAGTTTAAGGAAGAATGAGCCCATGCTTGCCATTCCCAAAACTAGCCCGAGTACACAAGATAGAGTCTTGGGAACCAAAAATATTTTGGCCAATGGATTTTGTAATCAAAAAATAACTAGATAACACAGAAGGAAATTGAGTAGGGCTTCATTTATGGTCACATACTTTCTAAGGGGGAGGGAAGATGTACGGCTATGCAAACTTAGCAAAGAAGTGAGCTTCCATCTCAAAGTGAACCAAGATTGTGCACGAAATGGTCATGTATTAGATGGGAATCCAAGTTTCAAGGCCTTTGCAAATTATAAGTGGATAAGAATAAATAAATCCCCCTTTGAAAATTCTTAACCTTGGAAAATGGAGCTACCAAAGCTAACAAGTTTTTCAAGGCCCCTCCATAGTGTAAAAGATGCATCAAGGCTAAATAGGAAATTGCCCATCTTTTTTTCTTGTGTCAATAGTGGTAAGGTTGTGGAGTGTTACTAATAGGGATCTAAATTTTGGAAAAAGCAATTCCATTTTGGAAAGCTTTTATAGGGTAGAATATGGGTTTCTAAGTATCCCTCTACAACACAATAAGAGAAGTTGCATCATGAAAACTTTGGAAGGAAAAATGTGCTAAAAACTTTGCTAATACCTCAAGGAGTTGTCTAAATGAAGAAATCCTCAAAGTCTCTAGGGAAAAAAATCATGAAAACGTAAAAGCAATCCATCCATTTCAACATGCAATAATCTTTATATTGCAAGGAAACATAACCAAAAGAAGGTGGACCCTCAAAAAGTGGAGGATAGGCTTCTCAGCCTACTTTGTAATCCTCCCTAAATCATCTTTATCTTAATTTATTTTAAAACAATTTAATACTACTCACGCTTTATTCAATTTATCTTGGACCACGCTTTACTCACTTTGTATTACTCTTTTCTTGCATTGTGCCTTCTCTTTCACGACTTTTTCACTTCCTTTATCCTTTCTACCTTGTTGAAATAACACTACATTCTCCTTTGATGCCCTTGTTTGAGCTTTTTCATGATTATGTACACCCCTTATAACTAATAGAATAAATCTCACCAGCCATAAGCCACCTTTTTGTACCTTTGTTGGCCTCTCTATGTCTCCTTATCATCAAAGCAATGTTGCTGCAAAACTTATCAAATCACTCTCATTGTAGGTATACCTGATCATATCAATCTTGCACTACTATACAATTTATAAAACATCAACATAACCTATTAACTTTATACCATGCTTGAAAAACCTTCATAGGACTCATTTAAATTCTTTTTTGAGGGGGATCAACTGCCCCAAACAGAAACCTAGGAAAATCTTGTTTCCATCCTTGCTGAGGGATTGGGGAAATCTATCTGCACTATTTGCAAGACCACATCTATATGTATGGACTTGGAATATTCTAAAGATGTGTGTTTACCAAAAAAAAAGTAAAAATATTCAATAAAACACGTGAAACTCTTTCTCTCCATTCTCTTACTTAGTATTCTTCATTCTCCACTCTTTTAATTTTCTTCATTCATTCCCTTTCTCTCAGTTCTTTCCAATCTATCTTTCTTGAACTTTTTTTCCTTTTCTCTATGATCATTTTTCTTAGATCATCAAGCTTACATTATGCTTGAGGTGGATTTGATCTACATCAAAAAGCTATCATTTGGGTTATGTCAAAGATATCCATTGAAAAATTTTTTTATTTTTCATAAGAATCTTTTATGTTCACTTACTTATGTAAAAGCCTAGAGTTTTTACACTTGTAAAAGGATAAAGAATAGACTCAATTTCCACGAATTTGAGATTGGTGAGATTTCTAATAAATCAATCACCTAAAATCAAGTTGATGGATTTGATTTCACTTTTCCTAGTTCACAGGAAGATGATTTCTTCATCACAATTACGAGTTGTGGAAGGATTCAAGATTCTATATAAAGACACACAATCATTTTTACATTATGTTGAAGCATTATACATGTATTTTTGGTCATCATTTTGTCCCTCCATTTTTGTCTCTCTCCAAAATGCTTAAAATCAAATGACCGAGCATGCATTGGAAAGGTATTACTATCCATTTTATGTATACAAATTGTGGTATCATTGTGTTTAGTGGAGTGTGAGAAATCTTCATTTTAATGTCTCAGGGTATATCTCTACACAACACTTAAAAATTGGGGGTACCATCAATCAGTGTTAAGTTCATTGCAAACACACTAGTTGATATTAATTTCTTATCTTGTGCATTTTAGATACTCAAATCTCTGTATATTATTCCTTCAAAAGGATTTTTTCCAATTGTAATCATGTTGGTTGCTCTCAGCATTTGAAGTTGAATGTTTCATGTCCTAATAGCAAGCTTGTTTAGCTAGTCAATGTGCAAAGTTATCTGTTTTGTATTAACTCTTTCTCATTGATCTTCCAAAGTACATAGTGGATTCTATTGAACTAGTCACAAGCCTATAAGGTTTTCCAAGAATATAAGAGCTTCTCCTATGTTGGTTAGTTGGACCAATCTTCATCACTTGAACCTCACTTTTCTATCTCCTACAAGCCTCCACAAGTTTTGTGAGTGGCATCATAGCTACATCAAGATGGGTGATGTCTTTCCCTCAATGGTTGAGATGCTTGATAGAAATGGCTATGCTGCTTTGCAAATCATAATGGAAGCCTATTTGCAAGGTAGAAATATTTATGGGATTGTAGAAGGTGATAAAGTTATGCCTATTCCAAGATCCAAAGGAGGACCTACACAAAAGGAGATAGATAAAATCTCACTTTGGTGTACAAGGGATCCTCAAACAAGGTCATACATACTAAACTCTATCTTTGATTTTTTTTGCCACATATTAGAGGATGAGAAACATCTCAATAAACTTGGGATGCACTTGAGACCTTCTTTTTTGCTAGTACCAATGTAGGAAAGAACCATCTATGGAATGCAAATGAAGATCAAGACACCAAAATAAATTATCATAGAGTTTGTTACCAAGATCAAGGAGGTTGCAGCTGAGTTAGCATCCATTGGAGAGTGTTGGCATCATACGGGAAGAAGCAAGTACGGGTGTACATGTAGATCTAGCACTGAGGCAACCCATCAATTTTTTCCAACCCTTACATCATTTTAAAAGTGATTCTCATCACTAAAAACCCTTGTAAATACCGTTTCACCTTTTTGTAGCTCCATTTTGTACAAGTCGAGGAGTCCTCGAGCTTGAGGATCCTTAGAAGTAAGTGCCTACCAATTTTCATATTTTTTAGACCTCGTTTGAACCCTCAAATAAGCCCTGGAACCTAATTTTTAACTAGGCCAGACACTAGGTCTGGACAGGGCCAAAGCTAGTCAAAAACTATAAATAGAGCTAGAGAGCTCATTTTTGGAGAGAGCTTCTTGTAGTTTTGAGCTTGTATGAGAACTTTGTTGTAATAAAAGTGATTCCATTGTCCTACTCTCTTTGTTCTTACCGTGTGTGCACGTGTGTGTGTATGTGTGTGCATGTTGGTGTGCTTCTCACTCACACATTTGTGCCTTCACTTGCTCGAGGTCTCCATACCATCCTCATGTCTTCCCAGATTGACATTAAAGGAGGTGCTACTCATCACTGAGCTACACCAAATTTTGGTGCCGTTGCCGGGGATTCGAGCTTTGAGGACGAGTGTGTGATGGTAAGACGTAGAGAGGACGCGTTCGAATGGTAAGTAGTAGGTAATTTTCTTGTTTTCTCTCTATCTCCATCTCCATCTCCATCTCCATCTCCACCTCCATCTCCATCTCCTTCTCCACTTCATATTCCCTCTTCCTTGTCATTATCCTCATTTGCTTTGTGCGAGTTTGAGAGAGAGCGAGAGTGCATTGTTGTTTTGTGTGTTTTTTGCATGTTTCTTGCAGGTTTCAGCATCATCACCATCTCCAACAAGCTCAGCAGGTACGGAATCTTTCTGCACAAGCCCCGAGGCGTCGAGCTCAAGCTATCACGACACACCGAAAAGTTGACCCAATCACAATTCTGAGTGCACCACGACACTGCGCAGGCTGAGAGCTCTTAGAATCACTAGCCTGATCAAGAAAATTCACCATATCCCGAGGTATCGCGACACCCCGACCTATCGCGACACTTCGACCTATCCTGACACTTCCACCTATCGCGACACTTCGACCTATCGCGACACTTCCACCTATCGTGACACTTCAACCTATCGAGGTATCGTGACACACCGAGGTATCGCGACACTTCGACCTATCACGACACCCCGACCTATCGTGACACCCCGACCTATCGCGACACTTCAACCTATCGGGACACTTCCACCTATCGTGACACCCCGACCTATCATGACACTTTGACCTATCGCGACACTTCCACCTATCACGACACCCCGACCTATCGCGACACTTCGACCTATCGCGACACTTCCACCTATTGCAACACCCCAACCTATCGCGACACCCCGACCGACCTATCGCGATACATAGGCTTAACGCATGAATTTTTAGGGTGATTTAATTGATTGAACTGAAGTACTTTTGGGCTTAATTCTTGGGCACAGTGATATAATATTAGAGCCTTAGAAGTGGGCAAACTACCTAAAAACCAAGGACGAATTTCCTGAACCCTGAGAGCCTGTTTTGACCCCTAAGTGCCTGAATGGTCATAACTTCACCATACGAACTCCGATTGATGATATTTTGGTCTCGTTGGAAAGCTTGTTGAGAATCCTACATGGACCTCGACTGGTTTTTGTAAGAATCATACATGGAGTTTTAGAACATGTATTTTTAATTTGGCCTTTAGGTTGGACTAGGTGGTCATAAGATTTTGGGGGTACAGTGAGTTACTCCAAGGGGGGCCTGTAATAGTTTATGTGTGTCTTTCAAGCCATTGTAGTAAATGAGCTATATTAACTTGTGAACTTTTGCAGGAACATTGCGTGCACTCAAGGCATTCCAAGGCAAGCTAGCAAGGGTGAGTACCAAGCTGGGAGAAGGCTTCCTAGGCTGGTGTAGTAGTCTGAGCAACCAGAGTATTGAGGTTGGAAGTTCTCTCAACCCTCCTTTGTCAATTCCTAGCTTAGGCTAGTACGACTTAGGTGTGGTGATTAATTAGAGCAACGCTAGGCACGAATCACGTCCAAGAGAACTAATCAACAAAGTACAAGCATTAAGTAGAGCTGAAGTGCGGAAATTCTAAGGAACAAAAGTAAACTTAAATCGAGCAAATATCAAGTGCGAAATTCACTTAAGTACTCCTGGCGACGTGATATCAGACAAGATCATAAACATAATATTCAACTAAAAAGAACAAAGATATTGGTGCAAAGTAACCTGCAACGAGAGTGTACTTGGGGCCAAGGGGGTAGAGAAATCAGGCATATGAACCTTAGGTCAGGCATACACTTAGGCCGAGACCGACAAAGCCTCAGATCTTCTCAAGCTAGTGTCAATCACACTGCTAGGTCTTGGGCCCAACAGTTGAGTAATTACCCATACACTCCCCGATCCGAAACAAGTGATTCTGAGATGTCCTATAACATGGAGAGACCAGTAGGTAGTTCAGGGGTGGCGTATCTAGAAAAGCCAGAAGGACCTTACAAGACTCAATTGGAATACATCAGGACTAATCGTCTAGGTGCTCGCATCTATGAAGACGGCCTGAGAAGATCTGTGGTCGAGATTAAGAACCGATCAACCGCATGGGCTAGAACACCCGGTTGTCAAGTTCGAGAATGGAGCATACCTAGATAAAGAAGGGACTATTTATGTAGTCACCACTCTTCCAGATAGAACAGACGAGTTTGGGAATGTGATCGCAAAAACCGACATGGGTGATATAGAGCAAGGGAACTTAGAGAGAGAGCCGAGGACTCCCCATGGTAAATCAGTCTTGACTAGAATCATGACTCCATAGTGGATTCCCTAGGATAATAAAAGCATAGATTTGCTTTTAAACCAAGAAACCCATGAGGCTTTTTGGAGATATAAGCTGCTCAGCCTTATGAAGTAGGTGCTCTCACAATCTATGAGTTCAAAGACCCTGATAGTCCAGGCAAAGTAACCTATCTAGACAATACATCAGAAAGGATCTTTGTGGTCACTGAGCACGGCAGACATGCCTACACATGGAAGGGTGAGTTTGTTTTTCCCCAACCTCGGTCCAATGTGTCCTACAGCCACCAAGGAGCTGGGACCTCCCAAGGTCATGGAGCTAAACGAGATAGAAGTAGAGATAGACCTGAGGTAAGCTTTGCCAACCCCCTATGAAGAGAAAGGTTGAGAATAGAAACGAATAGAGAAGAAACTAAGAGACCTAGAGCTCCAAGGAACCAAAGAAATGCTGATGATTTCCCTTTGCCAAGGCCGAGAGAACACACTAGGACCTTGAGGCCAACTCAACTGGTGAAGTCCATGAAGAACTATTTTGATGGCACAGGAGACCCATACGATCATGTAGCTGAATTTAGACAAGTCTTGAGAGCGAAACAAGTGGAGGACCTATTCACGCAATACAATGCTTTTGGTCTAACCCTTAGGAACACTGCCCTTACATGGTTTCAACCCCTGAACGAGAGGCAGTTTAGGAGCATAGACCAACTTTTAGAGGCTTTCGTCACTGAATTCTCTAAGAGTGGCATACGGCATAATACCTCCTCCCTGATTCATAGCTTTAAGCAAACACCTCAAGAGACGGTCAAACTAGCAGGAAGACGGTTCAGGCAATACCTAGAGAGGTGCCCAATGCCTGAGTTACCCACACCAGCCAAACAAGTGGCTTTGTTCTTAGATGGATTGTTGAGCACCAAGCTCAGGTCATATGTATATCTGAAGGACCCTAGAACTATAGAAGAATGTGTGCACATGTGCATAAACATTGAGGATAATCTAGGCAAGGAGTTGGGGCTATCGAAAATCTACAAGGATTTGGATAGCTCTAGTAGCCTTATGTCGGGTCAATCCACATCCATTGAAGAACTTGCAGAAAAGGTAGCTCAAAAACTAAGAGTCTCTAGCAAACAAATCCCAAGATTTGCCCCAGTTAAGCGGTGCTATACTTGTGGAGGTGACCATATGGCAAGTGTATGTCCCATTATGGCCCAACCCCAAGTGAATCCTAGTAGCCAGTACTGCACCATAGAGCAAAGGTACACCAACCACACTGCACAGGATTGCCCTTATAACAAACAAACCGTCAGACAAACTTATCCTCAACCATATCCACACCAGGGTAGATACCAGAATCAGTACCCACCACAACAATACGGCAGACCATAGCAACCTTATCAGCCACCTTATCAAGGGCAGCAGAGACCTCAACCAGTCCTAGCACAGCAACCCCTTGCTCCAACCAATGTAATCCCAGTGAAATATGCATCTGCTGAAGAAAATCTGAACAGAGCCATAGTCCCAGTCACACCGTTGCTATCAGACAGTGATCCAAGTGACCATAGTTTTGACTCCACACATACTGACAGCCCATAGGCTTACTACATGCAGTCACCCGAGCATAAAGAGCCATACTATTATGAGGATCCAAGTGAAAATAGTGGGGAGCCTGAATATGCTAATGTCATGTACACAAACCCCAACTCTAGAACTCAACCTAGACAGGTACGACCGCCATTTCCTAGAGGACCTTGCTTCAGATGTCAAGGAGATCACCTCATACGTGATTGTCCACTGCCTGCCCCTACGCAACCCCAACCAGTGACAATTCAAGGTTTCTGTCAAGACTGCGGAAAAGAGCATCTCTTACGAGATTGCCCAAAGAACCCTAATAACATGCCTAAAATCACTCATATCAACGTCATTGGGTTAGTGTTAGACTCTACGGGAAGTATAACTTCCATAGCCCCCGTGCATGTGGTCACTAGAGCTCAAGCCTTGCAGCAAACCCAAGGAGTAGGACATGAAAAGAGTTCTAAGGTTAGTGAGGCAGAGAGTATAACCAAGAAGAGGACAAGAGCATGGAGAGATAGCCGAGAGAGAATGAAAAGACAAATGTCACAGAAAATGAGCGAACTTGAAGAAAGCTTGAGAGAAACCAAGGCAAAGATAAGTGAACTTGCATCTCAAAACCACTCTCCCACTACCCCACCACCACCCTTTCCACCTCCCTCCAACCCACCACCTTCCATTCCCCAACTTTCTAATCCACCATACATAGCCCACCCACCACCCAGAGTAGGATCTGTCCTAGCGGATTCCACTCCTGAGGATCTAGACATGATGCTTAAAGCATATCAGGCCAGAATCCAGGAAGGGCCAAACGTGACAGATCATGACAAATGTTATCCTAGAGCTGATCTAGAGATAGAGCGAACAAAGCTTTGTGCTAAGATGGTCGAATTGGCGCAAGCCATGTTTGAAGCCAGTCACTTGGTCAATGGCTCTAGCTCCACTAGAACAACATTGCATTTTGAGGGTCTGTTGGATAGATTAGAGAGGTTACTTACAAAGTCTGGAAAAGGAGCTTCCTCTCAGCTTAAGGAGATTGCAAGTGATAGAATAAGCATTCCTCCCTAGGAAGCTTATGTGCCTAACTCCACTGAACCCGACACCTCTTCTTCTATGAATAGGTATTCACCAGAGTTCCTCAGAGAGATTCAAGAAGAGAAGTGGGAAAAGGAAAGTGAAGTCCCTCCTCCCATTGAACTTGTGGATGACGCACATGATAAATTCCCACAAGACATCCCTTCTATCTATGAAGAGCAAGAGAGTGCCCAATCTCAGGAGAGATTAGATTTTGAGTCTAATTCCTTGCAATAATTACCCCATTTTACAGGCCCCTGGGAAACTAAGTCAACCTGCATGAGAGCACCCATGGTCATGATAAGAAATGAGGATTCGATCATACCTAGGAATACGGAGGTAGTGAAGAACACTAAAGTGCAGTGCAACCTCACTTTAGAAGAGCTACTCAAAGTTAAGCCCGAAGTGTGGAAACACGTAGCCAAACAAGTGTCGTTCCCAGGTAGGATCACATAGAACAGTGCCATAAATACCATTGGATAAGATAGGAGATATGAGTGAAGGAGAAGAAGGGAATACCTATCTCCCAGTTACCCATCAGGGATACACAACCAAGGCAATTTTGGACTCAGGTGCAGGAGTTGCAATTGCTACCACTTCCCTATGGAAGCGTTGGGGCAAGCCAGCACTCAGGCTGACGAGAATGAAATTGCAGATGGCCGATGGTCATAGTGAGAGGCCCTTAGGATTGCTAGAAGGAATAACTCTCACTACATGTGGTGTTGAGTTCGAGCATACTTTTGCTATATGCGACTTTAGCAAAAACCAAGCCTACGAGATGATTTTGGGAAGACCATTTATGCGGCACTTGCAAGTGGTACAGGATTGGGGAACCAATTCTTTGTATTTGCAACACTTAGGTGTTACAACCACAGTCAATCTCAAGGACTACTCTCAAAAGAGATGTACCCCCCATCCAATGGAATCCCATCCATAGAGCCAAAGATGATACTGAGTCAGTGCATTCCATAGGATTAGGATCCTCATGGATGCATGAAGACACCCACTTATGGATGTGCAAGGTAGCAGTAGAAGAAGAGAAGAGAGAAAAAGCCCGGGAGGTAGGTGCAAAAGAAACCCATAGATCAATTCAAGACCCAGTCTATGCACCTGTAGTTTTTCCTGACGAAGAATTTGAGCCTCACGGCTAGGCTAAAATTTTAGCAACCATGGATGTAGCCATCAATGAAGAACAATGGACACCCCACTGTGATGAGGATGGCTATGACATTTCAGTATTTTCAATAGAACCAATCATGGGAGATGCAGTTTTAGAAGAAGGCGAACCTAGTCCTGATGCATTGGAGAATGCAAGTGACTCCAATTTAGAGTCAATCATTATGGACCCACCTTTTGCATCAGATGAAGAATACTTCTATGAAGTAGAAGTTCACCCTCAGAGACATGAAGAGATCATTAATGATATGAGATTAACCACACAAGTGACCACTAAGAGTGAAGGAAAGAAAAGGAAGAAGAGAGAAGTCATACCAGTAGAGGAAGAGTCCTTGTTTGAGGTCCCTAAAAACTTTAAAAAATACGAGATAGATGATAGGAGAGTCATGGTGAGAATGCCTAAACGGGAGGCTCAATCAGGAGAGGCCTATGATAGCAAGGAAACTACTAAGAAAATAGTGGTAGCCATAGAAGAGGGAGAAGAAAGATGCACCTACATAGGGCATGACCGGTTGGAAGAAGAAGAGCAAGAGTTGATAGCCCTGCTAAGAGAATACAGAGATGTATTCGCTTGGAGTTATAAGGACTTGAAAGGGGTCGACCCAGACATATGCTCACACACGATTCCCATGACCACAGATGCGAGACCCTCTAAACAAAAGCCATACACATACAATGACAACTATGCTGCCAAGATCAAAGAGGAGATAGATCGCTTGGTTGAAGTGGGATTTATCTATGAAATTGAGCACACTGAATGGGTATCCCCCATTGTAGTGGTGCCCAAAAAGAATGGCAAATTACGTGTATGCATTAACTTGAAGAAGGTTAACGCAGCCACTATCAGGGATAGTTATCCGCTTCCTATCACTGAGCATCTATTAGAAAGGGTAGCAGGCAAGGAAGTGTAGAGCTTCTTAGATGGGTTCTCTGGCTACAATCAAGTAGCCATTGCACCAGAAGATCAGCATAAGACAGCTTTTGCCACAGAGTGGGGCAATTTGCTTTTCGGGTAATGCCATTTGGGCTTACCAATGCACCTGCAACCTTCCAGAGGCTGAGGTGCCACGTGTTTAAAGAGTTCTTGAGGAAAAATTTGGAAGTCTATGTTGATGATCTTTGCGCTCATTCCAACATTAGACAGACCCATATACCTGAACTCCGGAAAATCTTTGACAAATGTAGAGAATATCAAGTTTTCTTGAACCCAGAAAAGTGTGTTTTCATGGTCAGGCAAGGCAAGATCCTAGGGCACATAGTGTCAAAGAATGGCATATCAACGGATGAGGAGAAAGTGAGGGCCATTGCAGAACTACCTAGGCCAAGGAATGTCAAGGAGGTACAGGCCTTCATGGGGCATTGTGGTTACTACCACCGGTTCATTCACATGTATGCAATCATTGCAAAGCCTCTGTATGCTCTTCTAACTAACTTTGAGTGGACTGATGAATGTGAGAACTCTTTCAAGGATCTCAAACGAAGATTATGTTCAGCACCAATCTTGACCAAACCAGATTGGAACAAGCCATTCCATGTCCATGTGGATGCATCCAATTATGCTATTGGATGCGTGCTAGCACAACCTACAGGTGAAGGTAACATGGATCTTCCAATTGCCATGCCAGTAGACAGTTGAATGCAGCTGAACGAAATTATACCACCACTGAACGAGAAGGGTTAGGCATGGTATACGCGGTTAAAAAGTTTAGACACTATTTGCTTGCAAACAAGTTTAAATTTTTTACTGATCACCAAGCTCTACTGTACCTGGTAAACAAGCCATGCAATACAGGTCGATTAGTAAGATGGTTCCTCTTACTAATGGAATATGACTTTGAGGTAGTGGTGAGGAAGGGCAAGACCCACCTGAGAGAAGATCATCTCTCAAGGCTCACATCAGGAGAGGCACCACAAGGAGTATCAGACGACTTACCTGATGCTTACTTGTTTAATTTGGAAGTTGTACCTCAGTGGGCTAAGCCATTAGTGCCAGTATTGACATACGGGCCTAATCACTCGGCAATACACACAAAAGATAGAGAGATAGTAAAAGCTCAAAAGTATCATATCTTGGCAGGAAGCATGTACAAACATACGGAGCAAGGAGTATTAGCCTGTTGCATGGAAGAGGACGAGTATGCTAAATGGTTGCAATTAGCACATGTAGGTGCATTAGAGCAACACTACTCAAAACAACGAACCCTACAGACACTGAGGAGACTAGGAGTGCATTGGCCAACTATGGAAGTTGATGTCCATAGGATGTGCAAAGAATGCCCAATCTGTTGCACTAAACCACCAGTGGAACATGCTACTCTTTATCGAATATCATTAGTACCAGATTGGAGTGAACCATTAGTAGCCTTTTTGAGGACGAAAACATTCCCTCAAGATATGACTTTGGCTAGACAAAGGAGTTTGGAACAAGAAGCCTTAGATTACGCAATCATTGGTGATAATTTATACAAACGTGGTAAAGATGGTTACTTGAGACTATGTGTCCACGAGAGCGAATATCTGAAGGTATTAGAGACTGCTCACCAAGGTGTAGCAGGAGGACACTTTGGACCAGATCGAGTGATCAAGGCAATTTTATTTGCAGGTCTTTGGTGGCCAACTCTTCACATGGATGCACATACCTACGTGAAGAGATGTGATGTTTGTCAGTGGACTCAGTATTCCATACGCAAGGATGAGATGCCATTGAAGCCTATGATAGGTGGACGTGCATTCTCTAAGTGGGGAATAGACTTTGTTGGTCCTATTAATCCCCCAGCTAAGGGTTCACATGCTGAGTATATCATTGTGGCCACAGACTATCTAACCAAGTGGGTAGAAGTGAAAGCCACTACAAAGAATGATGCTCAAACAACAGCAAAGTTCCTATTTGAAAATGTGTTCACTAGATACGGATTGCCAATAGAATTAGTCAGTGATAGAGGCACACACTTCTTGAATGAAGTCATAGAAAATCTTCTTCAAGGGTTCTTGGTGATACACAAGAAGTCTGCTCCCTATCACCCACAAGCTAGTGGACAAGCTGAAAGCACAAATAAGATTTTATGCAATGTGCTCACCAAATTAGTGAATAATAGACGCTCTGATTGGGACAAACAGCTACACCACGCTGTTTGGGCATACCGAGTTGCCTATAAAATGGTACTCCAAGCCACACCCTTTCAGATGGTGTTTGGCCAGAATGCGGTGCTACCATTGGACTTTTTGATACCTACATTGAGAGTAGCACAGGAGTATAACTGGACATGGCATGAGCTCTCTTCTAGAATTCTTGATCTGGAACGACTAGGTGAAACAAGACTAAGAGCGGCAGCGGGAATATATGCAGCTAAGAAAAGACAGAAGGCATACTTTGATGCCCACGTTAAGGATAAAGGCTTGAAGGCAGGAGATCTAGTACTAGTCTACACCCTGAAGCAACATGCGAGAAAGTTAGAGAAGCGTGGCTATGGACCTATGATCATAAATAGGATTTCAACTAGTGGAGCAGTACAACTAGCCACTCTAGAGGGTGATGTACTACCAAGTTACATAAGCGGATGCAGAGTCAAGTTATATCAAGAACCCTTAATAGAAGAAATGCTAAATCGACTCAATACTGCAAAGAAACGTAAGGAAGAGGAAAAGAGGATTCGAGAAGAAGCACAGGCAGAAGCTTTAGAACACATCCGACGAATGAAACTGAGAAGACAAGGCAGAGATCAGGCCATGACTGACAATCATGAAGTTCATGGTTATCACATTGCCATGTGTGAGGCTTCTGGTAAGCGGACCCATAAGATAGTTGATCGACGACCTTTTGTGACCCTAGAAGTCGGACAAGGAGACAGTACAAGGACCATGAGAGCTTTAATTGATTCAGGAGCAGCCACTAGTGCAGTTCGGCTTTCTTACTGCTAGCAATTGCAATTGGAGGTAAAACCCCTAGAAGCATATCTGATATGATTAGGAGGTGTTGAAACCCCTTGCATGGGAGAGGTGGAACTTCCCCTCTACATTCAAGAGGTCCTAATGTCAGCAAAAGTGTTAGTATGTGAAGACGAGGATCTTACTGAACCTCTTGTCTTGGGCCAAGACGGGATCTATGATCACGCAGTCAACCTCAACCTAAGAAGTGGACTTCTTCAGGCTTGGGCAAGCAAAATCCATCTCATGATTGAATTAGAAAATCAAGCACTCGAACCATTAGAACATGCACCAACTCCTGGTCCCTCCAGGAATCCACATGAAGATAACAATGTTGTTCTTGTCCAAAGTTCTATGGTGCAAAGGATTTTCACTCTCGACGAAGGTACAAAAGTCAATAAGGAGTTCCCATCTGTTCCAGGGAAGATTCTAAAGGGACAAGCTAAGCAACACACGACATCGAGGAGACCGATGATCAAGAAGCATGAGCACCAACATGGGAAATACGAAGTACCTCGTGGCATGAAGCAGATCTGGGTACGCAAGAAGGAAAAAAACTCGGCTCCAGAGGCAGATTCTCAAAAAAGCATCAAGCGAGCCACACCATCCAGGACCAAAACGAAGGAGTTCCCTAGGCAACACCCTAGCAACACCATTTCTATTTGGGTTCTTAAGCGGTCAATGAAGGCTACCCCTAATGCTAGACAAATATGGGTGCCCAAGGCTTGCTTACAAGCCCAAACAACTTCACCTCTAGTCACTAGCATAAATCAACACACACAAGTACTCTCTGCAATCAGCTCAGGGAAGATACCTGCACCTCACAGTGTTACACCTTTGGTCAAACCTAGACATGTTTGGAAATGGGTGCCCAAAAGGTCCCAAATCCAGCACAATCTAGTTCATAAATCTTTACCTCTCATTAGCTCTAAGAGCTACGAATCCTCTATCAAAGTTTGGAGACTTAAACCGTGTATCAAACCCCCTGACCCAATTCTGTAAATCCATTCACTCCGATGTAGATGCATTCTGAGTACATTGCATATCCCAAGCATGCATCTAGGATGACACTAACCATTAACCACCACTCACATCTATCACAAACACTTCACCTCTAACCACTAACCATCTAGATTGTCATGTTAGTATTGTGGAGGGAACACCATTACATCTTGTTTCCTATGCAACACTAATGTGCCTTTCTTCTTCTAGCAGATAAGCATCAGCAGTCTCATGGCAGCAGTAGCAGGAACAAGCTCTCAGGCGGGCACTAGTACTCAGCAATTGGGATACCATGCTTGTGGAGGCTCCGTTGACAGTGAGACCTGAAGAGTTCCTGAATGTGCGAAGGATTCCCATCTCGGATCTGCCGAGTGGCCTAACGGAAAGAGTGAAAGGGCATTCTCATTGGTTCAATAAGATGCCAGGAGATTTGGGAGATGCTGATCATATTTGGGAATCCAGGTTGGAATTTGGAGGAGTTTGGTGGACCTTTCAGTTCTTCTCACGAGAATTTGAAGCATTACAGAATGTAGCTCCTCTTCAAGATATCTGGCAAAAAGCGGGATTGCAAGATTATTTTAGTGCAGCTTTGCCTAAACCTGAATTCCTTAGGTGCTATTACTTGATTGCAACTCTGAAGGCTACAGGAGATAAAGATCATTCAGGCACATTCCTTGTACCCTCTCTATCAAACCAGGAGGAAATGAAGAAGTTTGAGTTGAATACCACTTTAATCAGGGAGGCCCTTCATATGTATGGCACCCATGTACCCTCCGATCGAGATCCCTTGATACCGGAGTCTATGAAGAACAATAAACTCAAGAAGCTGAAAGAAATGTGTGCTCTCACCCCCAACATCGCCATACCACTGCGGATGTGCCTTCAACACTTCGCATTTCCGGCGCAAGTCCGGTTCACCTAGCCTCATAAGAAGATCTGGTATGGGTTATACCTAGCAGAGACCGGGAGCTTACCAATTAAAATGCCAGTGTGGATACTTGACCAGTTATATGAAGCGGGCAAGCGAGGAGTGCGGAAGCCCACTTTGAATGGCTGCTTTGCCATTACAAGAATCATCTATAGATGTCTTGCCTATGATGTGCCGATCGCACGGGCCCTCAAGTACTCACAGTTGGAATTCTTCCAGGGGCGGAAATCAGGGGTTCAACCCACTAAAAGAATGCGTGGATCACTTTCACAGGTACTAATTCCTCGCGAGGTCACCACAGAAGCCTCCAGGAGAGAAGAAGAACAAGTAGCCCCATTTACGATTCATCTCCAAGGACCACAATCAAGGGGCATGGTACAACCCACTCCATTAGCCCCTCCACTACCCACGGACGCTGAGTTTGCCTCCATGGCTACTTTGGCAGAGGATCCATCTTTTGACTTTGAAAGCTTCATGCACACAGCCCAATTATCTGAGAGTGAGTTTTTCTCTGAGACCGACGGCCCTGAATCTTCATCCTAGAGAGCACGACCACATGGTGAAGCACGAAGAGTACATTGGCAAGATGAGGCACAACACACTCAGGTTGAAGGCACACATGAACAAGAGGACATGCAGAGGAATGAACCAGAGGAGAGTGAGGAGGAAGCCCCTGCGTACACCGCACAACTCAAATGGCTCTACAAAACGATCAAGCAGGTACAAAAGAGGCATAAGCTATCAGAAGAGGCCAATAGAGCGATGGTGAATCAAATGCTTCAAGCAGAGAACGCGGACCCTCACTTTGTTGAATCATTGAACCTTTTAGCTAAGACATATGGGATTATAGAAGCTATGCGGATCATGTTACATCGCAACCCTCCTCAATACGATCAATGAAGGCTGGATACGCAACCACGAGGGGGAAAAATGATTCAGATGGAAGTGTCTACCTCCTTCCCTACTACAGCTCAAGAAGATGCTCACATGGCTAGCCCGACTAACACTGAGGAACCCTATGACAGCATACAGATACCCTCTCCCCCATCACCTCCCGCCCAACCCACAGAATCCCTAGCCACTAGCATATGGAATAATCCACAGCCATCCCTACGGAGCCTATACCTCACACCCCCATTTTGCCATCCTTACCTATCCCTACCTCTATCAATGCTGGCCAAATTTCCCAACCCCCTATAGGTCACTCCGCCACTTATCAAACTATAATAGGTCACCATTCATATTTTCCAACTCTCAGACAGTCACTGGCCAATACCCAAACCTTAACACACCCATTTTCCGTCACCACTACTCTTCCTCTTTCCCAAACCAGTGAGCCCCAATTAACCTCCTCAGAGCCTACACAAGTCACCCTACCTCCATTCTTGGCAAACCTTGTTGAACAAATTGAGAATTATAAGAGAAAATCCCATTCCCACCCCACCTTCCCCACATTCACGGCCACCACTAACACACCACCCACCATTCCTGTATTCACAATTCACACTTCACACATGATCACGTCCGATCCCATGGACATTTCACCCTCCACAGGTTCACTCACCACCACTTTTGTCTCAACATCACCACTTGTAACTCCATGCACATCTCCACATACAACCACTGTCAGCACAGCATCCACTTTTCCTTCCCCACTTCCCAACCCCTTGCATCTCTCACCTCCACCTCTACATCCACATCATTTATTCATGCACTGGACACTATGTTCGAAGCTGCAGCCCAGCTTAAACAAGAATACAGATTATTGGAAGAAAACAATAAGGACGTGTGTACTCTGTCATCCCATCTCCAGGCACGTGTCAATGCCTTGGAATTGAGTAATGCAGCATTCCAACACGAAGTTACCACCCTCCAACAATCGAATGCAGAGCTTGGAGCCAAGTATACAGAGACGGGTAAGGCTATGGAAGAACAACTCAGAGACCAGCTGGCCCGCAATGCTAGATTACAAAGAAACATGGCCTTACTTCATCGCCACTTAGCAGCTGCTCAAGAAGAGAACAAAAGACTACAGCAACAAAACCAGGAGAACTTAGAAGCAGCCATAGAAAACACTCCAGGGACACCTATAGACCCTGCCAAATTCCAAGCTATTCCCTCAGAACACATTCAGCAGGTGTTAGAAGAGAATGCGACCCTCTTGGATGCACACGACCAGTTGGCAGATCAGGTAAAGGAACTACAGAGATCCCAAGTGCCCCCACCACACCCATCAGAACCTAAAGAGATGGTCAATTCTGCTACTTCACCAGAGCCCGAATCTTCAATGGCCAATGAGGTGCTTCAGCTACGACAACAAATTGCAGAATTAAAGATTAAGTTGCTACAATACGAACAACCCCCCTCTCCACCCGCTGAACACACAGAAGAGGAGGCCATCACCATTCCAGTGGAGGACACATTTGAAGATACTTATGAGCCTCAACCTTTTCTAGGAGGCACAATCACTGACGAGGAATAGGACACTTACGAAGAACCCCCTTCGGCATGGACGAAACAAGTGGAAGAAATGGGGCCAACTCATGACGAGCGTATATCCACGCAGATGCTGGCCATGAAGACCATTGAAGACACCATACTTCAATCAGAATATTTCAGGCACCTTGCCCCTAGAAGACTGATAACCAGCTCCGAGTTACAATATAAGCCATACTTTGTACTGTTGGCAGACTACAATGCTGAGATCAAACATAAAACCAACAAGTACCCTACTTTCGCTACCCAATTTGAACCCGAGGACATTCTAGAGGACGCCCACAAAGGGAACATATACCAACCCACCTGGAGGCAAAAGTTACTGGAGACCTATCCGGAGATGCTACGAACATGGGATCACGCGCCCATGCACTTGAAGTATAACAATTGCTACAGGCCAGTGCAATGAAGAAGATCATGGCATTTGCCATAAAAGTTAAGAACAATGCCAATTGCAAAGAATGGCTCAATTACCCTGCCATTGCACCCCCAACCGGCACACCTACTACAGCTTACATGATGGCTACCATCAGACATTGGATGCCACACCTCCACCCCATGCCTGACGTCGCTGCGCAGATGATGCTCAAGATACTGGACATGATGCAAGTGGTGTTAAAGACTTTCCGAAATGTACGTAATATTCAACCACCAATTCCGGGCTTCATCAACAGTAACTATGACTTACTTTATGATATGAGCATGACCCCGAGTATCCGAGTGGCTTATGCGTGGCATGCACGAATAAGATATCTCCCTGCTTGCTACAAGCAAACGTTTGATGACATGTTCACCACGGGGTTCTGAGAAGCACACTCAGAAGTGTTCGCGTCGCGCCCAACTCATCTGCTACAATTATTGGCTTGCGAACAAACAATGCATTCAGAACTCTACACCACGCCACAACCTGACATACCTAGCGTTGTTAATTGGGATGCCCTGCAGAGAGATTTGGTCAGGGGACTACGCATCAAAGAACAAGAATTGGCAACCGACCTACTGTAGCAGTACATTGATCAAACCGTGGAGCAGAGGTCTATCAGGGACGACAAACGCTAGAGGGGGGAGAGTGTCGGCATCATACGGGAAGAAGCAAGTACGGGCGTACATGCAGATCTAGCACTGAGGCAACCCATCAATTTTTTCCAACCCTTACATCATTTTAAAAGTGATTCTCATCACTAAAAACCCTTGTAAATACCGTTTCACCTTTTTGTAGCTCCATATTGTACAAGTCGAGGAGTCCTCGAGCTTGAGGAGCCTTAGAAGTAAGTGCCTACCAATTTTCATATTTTTTAGACCTCGTTTGAACCCTCAAATAAGCCCTGGAACCTAATTTTTAACTAGGCCGGACATTAGGTCTAGACAAGGCCAAACCTAGTCAAAAACTATAAATAGAGCTAGAGGGCTCATTTTTGGATAGAGCTTCTTGTAGTTTTGATCTTGTATGAGAACTTTGTTGTAATAGAAGTGATTCCATTGTCTTACTCTCTTTGTTCATACCGTGTGTGCGTGTTGCTCTAGCACAATGGTGAGAACCATGTTAAGAAGCTCCACCTCCTTAATGTCAATCCGCGGAAGAGATAGGAGTGATATGAAGATCGTGAATGTGAGATGAAGTGAGAGTGAAGGTGAGAAGCATAGAAATGCACACACGCATGCACACACACTACGAAGAGACAAGCAAGACACAATGGAAGGTGGGAAATTAGCTCTATTACTCAAGAACACTATTACAAGCTCAAAATAGCTCTAAGCTCACACTAGCCAACACTAACCAACCCAAAAATGAGCTCTCTAGCTCTTTTTATAGTTTCTAGATTAGTTTTGATCGGTTTCACATCTAGTGACCGGCATAGTTAAAAATTAGGTCCTAGATGCTATTTGGAAGGGTAAACGATGTCTAAAAATAACGAAAATTGATACGCGTGTTCTACCTAAGCTCCTCAAGCTTGAGGACTCCTCGGCTTGCACAAAATGGAGCTGTGGATTACAAAATGGGGTTTTCTATGTTACATATGTTACAATAGTGATAAGAATCACTGTTGGAGGTTTTTGGAAAGTATTTGAAAACATAATTATTTGAAAAACGATTCGACTGGCTCCCTGCTTTGTCGTTACATGCTTTCGTGTCGTCTGTGCCTCTGGCTGCTTCCAACACCCCCCCTCCCTCTCGCTTCTGTCGTCCCTGACAGAACCTTGCTGTGAGGTCTGCCGGATATAGTTCTGTAGGAGGTCTTGAGCGAGGGTGTGCTCGGAGATACGAATGCCTCGGGCCAGGTCTGCCTCGAGTTTCTCCCAGTCGATTGGTTGCGGTTCTTCCGGTGGCGGGAGTTGATAGTGTGTGGAATAGACCATTCGTTCACAGGCAAATAATTGTAATAAATGTGTAGGCCTGCTTATGAATACCTCTGAATGGTATTCCCAAAAACCGGTTGTGAACATCTCTTCGAATGTCTGCTTGTAGTACGCCGATAGGTACTTTATTCTGCAGTGCCAGGCATAACAAACCCGTAGCGATGGCGTAGTACTCATATCATATACCAGATCGAAATTGCCATGCTCAAAGCCCGGGGTGTTGACATGTGGTGCCTTGACGCGTCGGAAGACTTTAAAAATCATTTGCATCATGTCAAAGATTTTGACAGTCATATGCGCCGCTATATCGTCCATATGCTTTAATCTAGGGAGCCAGTGGCGAATTGTAGCCATCATGTAGCCAACAGTTGGTAACTCAATGGGTGGCTTAAAATAGGGGTAATTCAACCAGTCTTGGCACTGCTTATTGTTTTGTACCTTAATAGCAAAGGCAGTCCAGGAGCGGCGTCGTGGCACTGGTCCCCAACACGGGTTATACTTCAAATGCAAAGGTGCCTTTACCCATGTACTCATCATCTCTGGATACTGCTGTAGTAAATCTTTTCGCCACTCTGGTTGATAGATCCTTCCTTTCTGTGCATCTAGTGGCAAATCAGCGCCTCGAATTGAGTTGCATGCGATGGTTTCTTACCTGTCTCTTTCTCAATGGCTAACTGGTATTCGGCCATTAACATGAAATACGGTTTATACTGTAGCTCATGCCCAGATATGTATCGTCGAGGGGCCAAATGAGCAAAGAATGGAGACTGTAATATTCATTCTTCTATCATCGCCATGGCGTGTAATTGTGCCTCTACTCTCGCTGAGTGCGTTGTTCCAATCTCCTCAATAGTCTTCATCCACGCGGGGGTCGGAAGTTCGTACGTCATCTGACCTTCGGCCGTGACGCGTCCGCCTGGGATAGGTTGTGGCTCGTACGCTTCTTCAAATGTTTCCTCTACCGGGATGGTGACCGTTTCTTCCTCAGCTGGAAGCTCAGGTGGGGAATCTGGCCTTGGTGGCGCTTCGTATACTGCAATCTTTGATTCAAGGGTCGATACCTGGGCCCGTAATGAGTTGAGTTCCTCTAGGAGGTCAGGAGAGGGGTCCACAGGTGCTGGTATGTCTTGGTGTGCCGGTTCTCGTAACTGGAGTAATTTGTGATCTTCTTTGAGTTTCTGTAACTCCTCGTTCATGCGGTCGTATTCATCTAGTAATCTTACATGATCGTCTAGCAGCATTCTCATCGAGTCTGAAGGAATGGCTTTGAACCTGCTAGGACTGAGTGGTTGGTCTGGGTGGTCGAGCGCTGCTTCTAAGTTTTCTCGGTTTTGATCCTGTAAGCGCTGGTTTTCTTCCTTGGCGGCTGCTAGGTGTCTGCGTAGTAAGCCCATGTTTCGTGTTAGTGTTGCATTGCGGACTGTCTGGGCTCTTAATAAGTTATCCAGGTCAGCAGTGGCTTCCTTGGTCTTTTCTTCGCTTTCTAGTTCCAATTTGTGATAAGCCTCGCGTAATTCTTGGTAGTGGGTGTTCAGAGAGGCATTCTCAATAGACAATAAGTTAAGCTGCGACTGTAAGTCATTGGTTGTCCTCTGCAGCTGCTGATAATTATCACCAAGAGATGTGAACTCATCTCTTACTTGTGTCATACACATGAACATCTGTCGGAATGCATTATCTACAGTGGGTGATAGTATTAACGGGGTGCTAAATGAAGATGCAGTTGGTATAGATGCAACGGGAACGGGGAATGGGGATGGGAAGGTGGATGATGTAGTGATTGTTGAAAATTGTGATGTGCCTAAAAATGTTTGTGCCATGAGTGAAGGTAGTGATGGTGCAGTGGGTGGTGAGATGTCCATGTCAGTGGACGTATCTAGTGCGGTGACCGTGAATATGGGTGTGATCGTGGGTGCTCGTGCTGGTGTAAATACGGGATTTACAAAGGTTGAGGGGTAATTTACAGGGGGGCTGGCTGGAGCAGCTTGGTGGAAAGGGGAAAGAGGGGTTACAGTGGGCCGGGGAGGTGAGACGGGGGAGAAGGTTAATGGCGGGGGGAATGGGAAGAGGGGTCTTGGAGTTGTGGGGAAAGATGGAAAAGATTGATGAAGGAATGGGTTGGGTAGAAAGGTGGGTGTGGGTGGGGGTAGACTAGGGTTAATGGGTGCGGGAATTGTGGGGTTAGTGGTCGTAAAGACAATTTCTGCAACACCACCGGCGAATGAAGATGTTGGTCTGGGGGAAGGAGGGTGAAGAGGGGAGGCAGGATGGACGGGTGGTGAGAGAGGAGCGGTTGGGGTGGTCGGTACTTCAGTGACTACTGAGGTTTGTACAGCTGTAGCGCGGGGTGGGGAATCTACAAAGATGGTTTCTATAGCCAACGAACTTTCGGGGACGAGGCGTGCCTCCGTGGCTTGTTCTGAAGACTGTGCTCCTGTTGGTACACGAATGTATTTGCCGGGCTTTGAAAGTAGTCGTACTCTGCGGGGGTCAAACTGTGGTAGTGGCTTTCGTTGCAAGTACCTGAGTGCTTCGTTGGAGCCTACTGATTTGACTAACTCTTTGAATCCTTTGATGTATGCGTCTTCGAATCCGCCTGTGACAAGTTCTTGTTCTATTACTATTTGACTCTCTTCCTCTGTTAGCTTTTTGCGTGCCCAAACTTTTTCCATAGTTCTATACAGCTTCTTGATAGCTAGTGTGTAAGCTGCTGCCTCGTAAGTTTCATCTTCATGGGTACTTGTATCGCCATGTGTGTCTGTTTGTTGGCCTTGGCCATCTGTCTGTTCATGCTCTTGGGATTCCTGTGTTCCCTGGCTAGCTTCGTCATCTCCTTCGTCGTCATCGGTTGCTGTTCTTTCGTCATCAGAGCTGGACACGACCTGTCCTTGTGGCTGATCCCTGGGTGTGGTAGGGTAGCTAGGCCTTTCAAATTCTTGAGAAAACAATTGTCCTTCTGAAAACTGGAACTCATTGGAGAATGCATCAGGCATCTCAAAATCAAAGGTTTGGTCCAGTGGCTCTGCTTGTCCTGGTTCTAAATGCGGTATTGGAAAAGAGAAGGCTTCCGCACCAATAGTGGTGGGAAGTTCAGCTGCTGTGGTGATAGGTTCTGTGGTTGTGGCTGCTTGGGGTGCAACAGTACTAGTGGTGCCCTCCGGCGTAACTGGTCTTGATAACCGTATACGAATTGGTGGTACTGTGTGAGTGGCTGCTGTTGGTGACTGCTCTGGAGATGGTTGTGGCGAGGGTGATTCTGGGACTTGTAGGCATGGGATAGTACCTCTCATCCGCTTTCCGGCTCTGCCTTTGCTAGACTTTCTAGCCTTCCTAGTGGTGCCTTTAAATGCTTTCAGTTCCTCATTGGTCATGGCACGCTCAATTGGTAAGTCATACGCCAAGCACATATATATGATCCTGGTGAGGGCGCAGCATCCATTGATTACCTTCTTTCGTTCCCACCTATGTTGTGCCAAATAGAGCTGATCAATGATCCAGCTGGCTAGATCAACCGTATGAGGTCCAGTACATGCTAAGTATAATCCAAACCAGATTCTCTTGTGGGGCATGGTAAAACGATCCTGAGCTGGGAAAGCAAAGTGCTGCATGCATATCCGTAATGGCTTAGAGAGCTCTGGGGTTATGGCTGAAATATCCTCCCACTTAGTTACGTCACCACGTTTCATCTGCTCTGGGACTAGCCGTTCTTTCTCCGTTGGAGTATGTGTTCCATGTATTTTTAGAGCTGCACGAATTGAATCTTTAGACAAATAGAACCTTCTAAATGGAGGGTCATTTACCAAGGATGGTAACATGAATGTGCCGGGTAGATCCTTGTTCTCTGAAGCCGTTAAGGTGGTTACCAAGTAAAAGCATCTGTAAAAATCGAGTTTAGGCAGAGGGTCGCTAAAATAATCTGTAAATCCCGCTCGTGCCCAAACATGCGTTAAATCTTGTGTATTCTGCAATCCTTCAAATTCTCTTGAAAAGAACTGGTACTTGGTCCATGTGCGTAAATCAAACGCCAAATTGGCCTCAAATATGAAATCAGCGTCTGCTAATGGTCCTGCTAGGCCTTGAAACCAATGAGAATTATGATGAATCTTCTCAGTATATCCTCTAGGAGGATCATCGATTGGCATGGGTCCTGGAAAACCTTGAAACTCTGGTGGTTGCATCGTAGGATAAGATTCTGCTAGTAATTCTCCAATAGTGGCCATCGGTGCACTGGGGCCAGCTTTTGATGGGCCTGCTTCGGTTTGCATGATGACTGATGATCTAATGGAAAAGATCTGCTACAAAAGATTAACACATTAGTATGGAAATTAATTATGATCCCATTAAGGTGAGACCGCAATCCCTTCCCATAACCGATGTGTAACCCGTGTAGCCAAGTGTCGTGAAGTGATTGATGCAATGACTATTTGCAAAACTAATGCAGGTCTCTAGACACCTACATGGTTCAGATTATGCATGCATTTTTTTATGAGCTTTTATTATGCATGATGTGGGGTTTGGGTGAATGAATTTATACAAGGTTTGGTTGAAGGTGAATTATTACAAGGGTGGAGTTTAAACGGGGTGGGAGAATTGTTAGATAAGGGGGTACAAGAAGACGTCTGGATATGTTTAGGTATCCATTTCCTAAGAGTCTTGGAGTGGGTGGTATGTTTCTGCTGAGGACAAAAAGTGGTATCGGGGTTGGTGGTATTGAGGGATGGAAAGATTTCTGAGGGGTATATATTACATGGCTAGAGGGTTGGGCTATAATACATTGTTTGGGTACCCAAATCTGCATGGGTGTGGGTCGATTGATAAGATACTTCTTGGCGATCCAAATCTGCCGAGTATTTGTACTTGGGAAAGAAGATCGAGGGGACTTTGGATGCTGACTCTGCTTCTGTTGAAACTTTGTCCTTCTCTCGTCTGCAGCGTTGCCAATAGCCTGTGGTTGCTGTCCTTTTGGCACCCATATTTGTCTCGTGCCACTTGTTCTGTGATGTTGATACTGCTGCTTTCTTTGCCTTGTCTGGTGTTGTCGTCGGTCTGGGTTCCTCTGTTGTGGTTGACTCTTTCGAGGTTGGGTTTGAGAGGTCCAATGGACGCTCTGCTTTGGAAATGAAGGGAGATCCAACACTTGCGTGACCTGCCCATTAGGAAGTGATTCGTTCTTTATCTTTAATCTAGGCCAGTCCGCAGCAAGTTTGGAAGGATGAGCACCGCAGGGTGTTGTGCTCATTTGGCCGCTGATGCAACCCACCTGACCGCTGATTGTGTTCAACTGCCCTAGCGGTTGGGTAGCTGCCCCTTCTAGTTTGCAGGAAGCCCCAGGAAAGATCTCCTGTCGTCCTTCTGATTGACAATTGTCCCTAGCCAAGCCCGAGTGGGTTGGTGTAGACGTAACGTGACTGGTCTGACCCAAGATCTTCCGGTCTTCCGTCGCATGCGTTTCATAGGGTCTAGGGTGTTTTGTTTTGGACTCCAAGTTGTCCTCTTCAATCATGAAGTAACAAAGAATCAACAAATCATCTTTATTTTGTCAATCCTAGGAATATCCATAAGACCACAGCCCCTTCAAGATAATAGATTCAAGGAAATAAGAGATTGATGGCTGGATTGCTGAGAGAAATTGAAGATGAAGAGAAAATCTTGAGTTTACCATAACTAAGGCAAATCTCCATCATTTTCCATGTTCTTTATGTCAAAACCATGCCATTTCATTAGCAGAATACAAATATGAACTCAAAATTGAAAAATATCACATGTATCACAAAGACGAGACAATCGCGATTCTGTACCAACAGACGATTTTCACAATTTTGGAACTTCCTTCAGTCCTTTTCCACTTATTACAGCAATAGGTCTCTCTCTTCATACAACTTACTCAGTAATACACAAATGTGACTCACAAATCTCCATGATTAAGCAAGAGACAAGCTCACACATCAAAGAAAATACACTCAACAGGAGAAAACACGATTTTTGCAGAAACTCTTTCTTCTCTATTGATAGCTTGAGCAAATGACTAACCAACCTCTCCAAAATAGAGAAAATTGACTTATATACATTTTTCAAGTGTCCCTTTTCACACTTGAAATTAGGTCTTTTTCTCTAATTTTCTAAAAAAATGCTATCTAAGAGTTTCTAAAAATTCTACAAAAATTACATGAGATCCTCAACCACATAAGGAAGACTCTTCCTTATTTTTACAACCATTGCATAAATATTTTACAAGTTTTTTGACTTTTTACTAATTTTTTACATCAAAAATGCTTTTCCAAGAATACACCTTCCAACATCCTTCCCCTCCTAAGCCTTTCGGCTCCTGACGAAAGATTTTTATGATCCTCTACTTTGGTCACTTTTCTTCATTTCTTCTTTCTTTGATATACCTGTGACAGTAAATCATGGCTTTTTCTTTCTGTTATATTCAAATTGTTGACCATCTCGAACAAAGCTTTTCTCCATTGTATCGCAGCTTCAGGTTTGTCAATAACGTCCTTTTTCAAATATTCTGTATAAGCAGCTTCATAGGCAGTAAGTCTTGCTTTTGTAACAACAGATAAGTTTCCAAAAATTTCTGACTCCCTTTCAAAGAATCCATAATCAAAAGCATCTTCAAATATTTGCAAAAAATGACTGCCCAAAAATATTATTCTACTGTAGTAAGCCATCAAACAGATCCTGTCTGGTGTCTCACTCAAATCAAACAAAAGAGCATCTGTTGGCGAATTAAAACCTATGTAGTTCAAAATTCTGACATCTGTATCAGTGTAGGTCTCTATACAGGCTAGAATTAACCTCATAATTCTGACAAGTAATATACAAGCCGGATCATTAACATCTTTATATGTTGTTAAAACTAACTCAGCAGTATTCACCATGTAACTTTTTGTAGGCCAAGTTCCTGCTTTTGGACCTGCTATTTTTGGAAAGTTCAGCCATTTTGCTGGAATCTGCCCTGTTTTTCTTCTTTCCCAAAAAACAGTCCATTCTCTTCTTCTGGCAACTGGGCAATAAGCTGGGTTGATCTTTAAATTCAAAGGTGCCTCTTTCCAGATTTTCCTACATTCCTTATTGGCATCCAACCACTTATTTCTCCATTTAGGATTTGCTCTTTCAAATAACTCCTTCGTGACATTAATATCTTCTTCATACTCAAGGTATTTGTTTGGAGATAGCCCTACTCTGGCCAATTGATAATTCTTTATACTCTCCAAAATCATACAGAAAGGTATTCCCAATCCATCTGCAGCCCAATGATGCTGATTTGGATTAATGCCTTTATTCAGAGCAAAGGTAACTATTTGATCTTCATACTCATCATGCATTTTTCTGATAAATTCCATTCTTGACTCTCTATTGGTCAATAATTTCTGGACAAAATCTTCAGAATACTTTTCCTCTGTTTCTTTGGCTGCTGGTTCCTTATTCTCTTGTTCCCTGTCAAAATCCCCTGTTTCATATTCCCTGTTATCTGTATCTTCTGCCTGTACTTGATCTTGAATTTCTTCTTGAACTTTTGATTTCTCCAACTGTTTCTGTAATTCTTCTATAGTCATCATTGAACTTTTGTTCTGAGCTGCCCATAACTCCTTTTCCTTTCTCCACTCATTTCTTTCTTTCTCCATCTTTGTTTGCCATTCACTTCTTTCCTTCTCTACCTCCATATGTAATTGATGATACCCTCTCATTGATGTGGCAGCATGAGTGTTTGCCTGTTTCTCCATTTCCTTGGCCTCTTTTAATTCTATTTGAAGTCTTTGAATTTCTTTATGCAGCTCCTCCTTTTCTTCCTCTGTCAATTGAACAGGTTTACCTCCATCTTGTAGTTGACCTTCTTCTAACAACACTTTATTAATCTCTTCATGTGCTCTAGTCAGAATTTGATAAGATGTTTGTAAAGTTCTGTATCTTCCTCCTATGGCTTTTAGTTCCATTTCCATTTTGGCATTCTGCTCTGATAACTTTACACTCTTTTCTTCCAAATATTGGATCCTGTTCTGCTTCTGAACCTCAGCTTCTTCCAAAGCAATGATTCTATTGATATATTCTTCATTCTTTTCCTTCATCACCCTTAATTGCTCTGTCATCTGCTCTTTTTCCCTCTTGTGTTCTTTGATAATTAAACTTCCTTTTTCAAATTCTGATTCAGCCACCATTCCTGATATGATCATATTTCTGCTAGATGGTCTGAACTGTTCAATGTTGCTCATAATCATTTGACAAGCTGATCTTATATTTTTGGGTATTCTTTCCAACCCTACTTCTATTTCTGTCTGTCTAACTTCAATTTGCTTATCTTCTTTATCCACATCATCTTCTTCTGCTGCTGTTTCATCTTCTATGTCCTGAATGTCTTGTTCTTCATAACTGTGATCATCATTCTTTGTATCCTGATTGGTATCATCCTCTTCATAAACTAGTGCCTTATCATTTGCATTCTTCTGTTCTGAGAAATCTGAAGCCCACTTCTTTTCTTCCAATACTTGTTGCTTCTCTGTAAAGAGCTGGTCTCCCTTAGTTTGTATCTCCTTCTCTTGAGTTAGGGTTTCCTGACTTCTGTTTGAGTCCTTTCCAACAAGAGTTTGTTGAACTTTCCTGAGTTGCTCTTCCTGTTCCTGTTTTTCCTGGACTTCAACTGATTCAATTTCTTTTGTACAAGCAACCTGGTCATTACTTTTCCCATTTGTGTATTCTTGATCTTGCTCCTCAATGTCCATAAAATCTGCTTCTACCTCTTGTTCTTGATCACTCTTAGATGTAAATTCCCCACTGCTTTTGATATCCTGCAGCACATCCTTTATACTTTGAACAATTCCTTCCTCTATTACTTGTCCCAAGACCTCTTGAACATTCTTTTCTGGTTCTAACTTCTTGCTTTCCTGTTCTTCGGATGCATCCTTCTGCTGATTATTTGAACTGCCGAATACCTTCTTTGCTAGTTCCTCTAAACTTGCAGTCAATCTTGCATTCAATTGGAATTGTGTCTGTGAAGGTTCGGTCCATATTGAATTTCCACCAACATTCATTATTCCAGAGCTATCTTCATCTCTCTTCTGGTTTTCCTCTTCTGTCATTCTTGCCTTTCCTTTTAACAGCCTTCTTTTTTCTTCAGCACTCATCTGTGGAACTATTTCCTCCTGTGTCTGCTTCTCTTGAGATTTCTTACTTGAATCCTCAGGTGTCTTTAGCTTCTCTGTGGCTTGTGTACCCACCTTAGGAGTATTTGGTATTGAAAGATTTAGACTTTTTAACAAGAAGCTTTCAATATCACTATCTGAATCAGATGAGAATCGTGAGGATCCTCCTACTTCTTGTTCTGTAGACTTTGATACTTCCTTTACCATGATTAGCTTCTGTGTTTCTTTTGTAATTACTTGTTCCATTTCTTTTATCACAGGTTCATGTGCCATTTTTCCTTTCCCTTTCTTTATCATCTTCTTCTTTTGGACAGGTTTCCTTGGCAGCTTCTTTTTCACTATCACAGTAGTCCTGGCCTCTGGAGGTCCTTGCAACTCTTTGAAGTATGCCAGCAATTCTACTTCCTTCTTCACAAATATCTCTTCAGTTTCGGCTGCCATCATTTCTTCATGTAATGCTTCATAGTGCTCCACCTCTTCTTGGATCCAATCTGTAGCTTTGCATGAAAAATCTTCCAACATTTTTTGATACTGAGCCTCATATATAGCTCTTTTGTTGTTTCCTTGAGTGAGATAAGTATAAAGCTGTTCTTTACTTGTCTGCGGAGGGTGAGGTTCACTGGAGGATTGTACCTTTTTCTGTGCTGCCACCTGTTCCTCTCTTGTTTCTTCTGCCTGTTCTAATTCTACTTTTCTGGGGTCCAACTTTCTTTTATTTACTGGAATCACTTCCTCAGATATTACTTTTCTCTTCATTCATGTTCCCCTCATGCGAGTTTGTCCTTCTGATTCTCTTCCAAGTGCTTTTCTTGGGGGACTTTTGATTCCTGACATTAGATTTCTGAAGTACTGTGCTTCAGGAGCTAACTTTAACTGTTCTTCCATTCCCAGAATATGATAAATGATTCTTGTCAAATACTGGGCTCCATTCATGAATTTCTTCTGCTCCCAGTGTTTTGCTGCCTCCTTCAACTGTTCATGGATGTATGGTGAGACATCCATCACCCCAAATGGCTTGGTTCTATCTTTGTTATTGAACATCAATAGAGTTACTGCACCTTTTGGCTTCCATATCCATTTTGTTCTAATTTCCTGTTTTGGTGAGCAATAACTGTGCATGACCTGTTTCCATATTCCTCTTGTTCTGATTTGTTGATGTTGCAAATTTGGCAATAATAGTCTTCTTTGTTTTGTCTCCTCATCCACCTTTACCTCTTCAGTCTTTTGCCGGTCTTGAGTGTATGAAGCTTGATCACTTTGTATTGTCAAAATGTTCCTGTCCTCCATTGAGAAAGTAAATCCTTCGAGATCTGGGTCATGAACATCCATATGAACTACCTGTTCTTCATTACTCAGAAAGAACATTAAAAACTTTTTGTCCTTGATGGTCAAATTAAGCTTCATTTTTTCAAAATTTAAGATGACTTTACCTTGTTTGAGCCATGGTTGCCCTAAAATCAGCTTTTCAGCCATTAAATGGTCTGGCCACTCTTCGCAATCTATCTCCATATATTCATTATTAAATTTAACTTTGATAGAAAGTGAAGATATGCTCTGAATTCTTTTCCCTCCCAGGGTTTTGATCAAAATTCTGCTTTCAGCTCTCTTAAGGTTAAACTTATTGATCAAGGCTGAGCTAATTAGACTCACTTGAGCTCCTGAATCTATCAAAACCCTTATGTTTTCATTCTGATAATTCATCATAATCAAAGGCAAATGATCTTTTTGCTTTAGAGTGTTTTCACATAAGCACACTTGTTTCAATTTTCTAATTCTCTCTTTGGCTTCTAGTTGAGCCTCCTTTCTAATACTTTCTTCTTCTTTTTTCCTGTTTTGGGCCTTTTGCAATCTTCTCCATTCCTCAGTAGTTAATGGGCACTCATACCTCTTCACTCTACATCCACTTATGAAATTTGGCATGATTTCCCCATCAATGTTGGCTAATTGAATAGCTCCACTCTTGCTTATCTGATGTATGATATATGGCCCATGACCTTTTTTCTGAAACTTTTTTTGATGTTCCTTGATTGTGTAAGCTAAGACCAGGTCTCCTTCTTGTAGATCTTTGTCTTTTATGTGAACATCATGATAAGCTTTTTGTCTTTTCTTGTTTGTGTATATACTCATCACTGCTTGGAGTCTCGATGCTCCCAGTTTTTCCAAATCTATGACTCTCTCAGATAATTCATGTCCTGTCCAATTGTAATGGCTACCCACCTTCAATGTTGGAATAAGAAATTCCATGGGTAAAACTGCATTCTGGCCATACACCAAATTAAATGGTGTAGTCCCTAAAGCCGTTTTGTATGCCACTCTATAAGCCCAAAGAACATGATTAAGTTGAGAATCCCAGTCATTTCTGTTTGTGTTGACTAATTTGGACAATACATTGCAAAGTACTTTATTAGTACTTTCTGCTAGCCCATTGGCTTGTGGATGATATGGGGCTGACTTATTGTGACTAATCATGAAATAATTGGTCATGTTTTCTATGATCTGATTCAAAAAATGAGTCCCCCTATCACTTACCAATTCAATTGGTAGTCCAAATCTAGTGATAATGTTTTCATACAAAAATCTAGCAGTGGTGTGAGCATCATTTCTTCTAGTAGCTTTGGCCTCAGCCCATTTTGTCAAATAATCTGTAGCTACTAGTATGTATTCTGCATGAGATTGTCTGGCTGGAGGATGTATTGGTCCAATAAAGTCCAATCCCCATTTACAAAAAGCTCTGGCTGAAATTAAAGGAATTAATGGCATGTTATCTCTTTTGTTTGGTTGACTTACCCTTTGACAGACATCACATCTCTTTACATAAGTTCTAGCATCGGGAAATAGGGTTGGCCACCAAAAGCCAGAATATAAGATGAGTTTGGCTGTTCTATCACTTGAGAAATGTCCTCCAGCTACTCCCGAGTGTGCCATTTCCAACATCTCTAAATACTTTTCTTCTGGAACACAAATTCTCAGATATCCATCCATTCCTTTCTTGTATAATTGTTCTCCTATGAGTTGATATTCTTCTGAGATCACTTGTAGATTTCTTGAATCAGCACCAGCTATTACCTGTTTCCCTTTCTCCTCTCTCTTCAACTTCTCAACAATATTTTCACTCCATTAAGGTTTTTCTGAAACCAATATAAAGTTATTAATTCTGATTTCTGTCATGTTTGACATTTTTGACAGTTATCAATATATCTCTCCACATCTTGACCCTTATTTGGCCAATGTACTCCCATCCTATTAAGGTTATTTAGAGTGACAATTGTAGAAGCATGAGTACATGGATTCCAGCAATGAGCTTTTCTTACATATTCATGTTGCTCCTCTTCTGGAGTACAATATTCCAGTATACCTGACTGATTGAGGTGATACAAATGTCCAGCTAACAACATGAAATTCCTGCTTTGTAGCACCAGATGTGTGTTATTTGCTAATGACCTACAAGGTCCCATGGTTAGCAAAGGAATTAATGACATCGACCATTCAGGAACACTTTCCACCTTGAATAAGTATGTATCTGGCAAATCATCATCTATAGGTGAACTAGGTTCTTTTGACTGGATTCTTGATAAATGATCCGCTCTCAAGTGTGTTTTTCCTTGTCTAACCACCACCTCAAATTCAAATTCCATTAGTAAAAGAAACCATCTTACTATTCTTCCTGTATGACATGGTTTATTTACTAAATAGAGTAGAGCTTGGTGATCCACAAAGAATTTAAACTTGTTTGCCAATAGATAATGTCTGTATTTTTTGACAGCAAAGATCATTCCCAATCCTTCTCTCTCAGTGGTTGTGTAATTTTTTTCTGCAATGTTTAATTGTCTACTTGCATATGCTACTGGGAAATCTAATTTGCTTCCTTCTATAGGTTGTGCTAACACACATCCCAGAGCATAATTTGAAGCATCGACATGTACATGAAAGATTTTATCCCACTGAGGTGTTTTTAAAATTGGTGCTGTCACCAAACAAGTTTTTAATGTTTCAAATGCTTGGTCACATTCTTCAGTCCACTCAAACTTTGTGATGAGGGCATATAAGGGCTTGGCTATATCAGCAAATTTGTATACAAATTTTCTGTAGTACCCACAATGTCCCATAAAAGTTTGGAGTTCCTTCACATTTGTAGGTCTAGGAAGCTCTATTATGGCTTTTATTTTCTTCTCATCAGTAGAAATTCCATTTTTTGACACTATGTGACCCAACATTCTTCCTTGTCTGACATAGAATACACACTTTTCAGGGTTTAAGCATACCCTATATGTCCTGCACTTCCTGAATATTCTTTCCAAATCTTGTAAATGATCTTGTCTTTTTAAAGAAAAAGTGCATAAATCATCTACATAGATTTCCATCACATTTCTCAGGAATTCTTTGAAAATATGACACATCAACCTTTGAAAAGTTGCTGGGGCATTGGTCAATCCAAAGGGCATAACCCTAAAAGCATAAACCCCCCATTCTGTAGAAAAGGCAGTCTTATGTTGGTCCTCTAAAGCTATAGGTACTTGATTGTATCCTGAGAAGCCATCTAGAAAACTATAGAGTTCCTTTCCTGCAACTCTCTCAAGAAGATGATATGTTATTGGCAGTGGATAACTATCCCTTATAGTTGCTGCATTCACTTTCTTCAAGTTAATGCATACCCTAAGTTTCCCGTTCTTTTTTGGCACCACAACTATAGGTGATATCCATTCAGTGTACTCTATTTCATAAATGAAATTAGCAGCCAATAACTTGTCAATTTCTTCCTTTATTTTGGCAGAATATTTATCATTAAATGTATAATGTCTCTGTTTGCTTGGTTTTGCATCAGGTGTCATAGGAATCTTATGCTCACAAATTTTTGGATCAATTCCTTTCAAATCTTTATAACTGTAAGCAAATACATCCCTATAGTTCTTTGCCAGGTTCCTTAATGCTTCTTCTTCTTGAGATGTCATGTCATCAGCTATTACTATTTGTCTCTCTTCTCCTTCTTCCTGTGTAATTACAATTTTCTTTGTTTGTTCTTCATTATCATATGCTTCCCCTTTCTTCTTCTCTCTTTTTGGTTTCATTTTCAGAAGTAGTCTGTCTTCTACTTCATAAGTTTTAAAGTTTGCTGGTACATCAAAGTATTGATCTCTGTTTATCTCTTTCTCTTTCTTTTCTTTTCCCTGGTCTCTTTCTATTTCTTTGTGTTTATGTTCCTTGTATTTGCCTGAGATTTTGTCTTTGATTGCATCCTCAGCTTTTACTGTTTCCAAATATTGTGATTTTCCTTCTTTTAATATCATTTCTTGATTTCGATCCTCTTGTGTTTTTGATACTCCTATCATGTGTATGCCAACGTGGAAAATATCAAATCCTTCCTCATTTTGGAATTCCACTCCCACATATTCCTCACTGGCCAAATCCATGGTAGCTAGGATTTGATTCCATCCATAAGGCTCAAACTCTTCATCTTTGAATTGTTGAGGCACATAATTTTCATCTTGTATTTCTCTTTCTTCCACACAATCTTCTCTTCTTAACTTCCTTTTCCTATTTGTGATATTTCTTAATATGTTACACTTCCAAACTGCTGATTCACCCTCTTCCTGATCCTCCCTCTCTGATTCTTCACTTTCTTGTTGATTTTGATGTATTTTATACCATTCTCTAGGAGATATGTCACAATAGTGGCCATTTCTTAAGTTTACTCTTGTTATTCTCCCCTGGTTCTGAAGATACAAACAATCATTACCCCAATCTTGTACAATTTGCATTTGTCTCATGAAGGGTCTTCCTAGGATAATTTCATAAGATGTGGATTGTGGAAATTCTACTATAGCAAAGGTATGCTCTATTTCTATGCCGCATATGTCCACAATCACTTTCTCCCAAATTCCTAGGGGTTTTTCTATATGTCCATCTGCAAGTTGTAATCTCATTTTAGTGGGTAGTAATTCATTTCTTCCCCATTTCTCCCAGGTTTGTTTAGTCATTATAGCCACTCCTGATCCACTATCCAAAATGGCTTTTGCTGAATGTTTTCCATATTGTAATTTTAAGATTGAATTCCCTTCTTCTCCTTCACAATATCCTCCTATTTTGTCAATAGGAATATACCATAGTTCCTCTAATTCTTGTGTTGGTGAATGAAGGTTTCCCGATATTGTTTCTCCTTTGTTCATCTTGTTTTGTAGGTGAGGATTTTGTTTCAACAAATTTTCCCATGTTGTATGACATGTAATACTACAATGTTCATCTAAGATCATTTGGAATGTTATTTGTGGATTTCCTTCTTTATCATCTTCCTTGGTTTTTGTTTTTTCATGCTGATCAAATGTTCTCCGAGAGCTGTCTTCTTCCCCTAATCTGAGTTGTGTTTCCTGGATAATTTGTTTGCATTTTAGCAACCTTTCATGCTCTAAATCCAGTATGGGATAAGCCATTGCATGATCTGCAGGGCTTGGTCCCTCTTGAATCCTTCCTTTATAGGCTTTGATTAGGGTGTCTAGGCTCTGAGAATTTCCTAATTCAGACAGATTCTGGGTCTTTTGAGGAGAAGTATGTTTTGAATTTGTTTGTTCCTGATTGTCTTCTTCCAGACTTTTGCCCACTTTCCTTTTCTTTTCCCATTTCCCTTTTTGTCTATTTTTCTTCCCTTTTGATGTAGAACCCTCATTTTGTTCTTTAATTATTCCTTGTTGTTTGGCTTGTGCCCTTGTTATAACATTAAGTTCAACTTGATCATTGTCACTCAATTCCTCTTGTTCCATAATTTTGACTGTTTTTAAAGGTATGTTATTAGGTGTGTTCTGTTGTTTTTGGGGATTTTTTGGACAGTCCTTGATCAGATGTTCTCTACCACAATCCTTACAGTATGCTCCCTCTATCCTGAATGTTGGAGGTTGTGGACAATCTCTAATGAAATGCTCTCCCCCACACCTATAACATGTTATCTTTGGTCCCCCTTTGAATTGAGGTTTTTGATTGGACATGTAGTTGTTGGTAATGTACATGAATGTTGCTGTGTCCATTTCAATTTTTTCATTTCCCAAATCTAGGGCTTTAAGCTCAGGTTCCCTTATTTCATAATCTTCCCATTCTTCCTAATGTCCCTCACTCCATTGATACTCTTCCTTATAAGGTGATCTGAATCTTGAATTTCCTTCGTCAATGGGTGTATATTTGACTGGTACCACATTAGTTGGAATAGGAGGCTGTTGTCCTAATACTGGCCTTGGTTGCTCAGTATAACCTGATTCCCTCTGAGTCATGTAGTCTCTTTCCTTGACAGGTTGTTTGTTATAGAAGCATTACTCCCTGGTATGGTTTGTCCATTTTCTCTCTAGTGTACAATACTTGAGTGTCTTCCTATCTTGTAAGTGTTGTGGTTTCTGATAAGGGCATTGTTGTGCCAGATGATTTTCTCCACAAATATAACACTTCTTGTTTGTGTTTATCCTAGAGTTTATCAGATTAGTTTTAGTGCTTACCTCTAGGGCTTTAGCAATAGCCTGAGCCAACTCTTCTGCTGGAGGAATTTTGTCTTCATAAGATCTGGGTTGATCAAATGCTAACAAATCTTGACCTCTGTTGTCCTCCAAATCTATTGCTTCCTTAACACAGGCTGCTAAATCAGGACATCTCCTATAGTACACTAGGGTTCTTAATTGGGCACTTCTCAAACCCTCAATGAATAAGGATACTTGTTTTGCCATGGAAGGCACTTCTTCTCTTGGGCATCTATCAATGTACTGTTTAAACCTTCTGGCTGCTTCTCTAACATTTTCCTCCTTTTGTTGTTTGAAGCTGTGTATCAATGTGGCTGTACTATGTTTGATTCCGGTCTTAGAGAATTCACCAATGAAAGCTTCTAAGAAAGATTCAATGTCTAGGTACATTTCTTTTCTCAAAGGAATGAACCATGATAAGGCTGGCCCTGTTAGGGTTAGACCAAATGCCTCAAATTGTACCTTGTAATCTTCTACTTCCTCTGCTGTAATCAGTTGTCTAAATTCTGCAGCATGAGCATGAGGATCTGAATACCCTTCGTATTGGTTCTTCATGCATTTGGCTACTTGGTATGGTCTAAGCATCCTACCCTGAGGTTGCCAATGAGGTCTTCTTCTGAGTGGGAAGTCATTGTATCCTTCTGGTTCTTTGTCAAAGGGATTTGGTGAAGCATGTGTCCTTCTCCCATGATGTTGCTCATTATTAGTGTAGTTTTCATTTGGTCTAGGTATGTCTGGTTGTCCCATGTTATGTTCCCAAGGTCCTTTGTCAGCACATTGCCCTAGATCATTTGAATTTTCTGGGTCTTGAGAGAAGATGTATACACATCCTTGCCTGTCTTCATATCTTCCATCTTTGAATTGGGCTACTGGAGTTATATTCAGGGGAACTTCTAAATTTCTCAGTCTAATGAGGAATTTATGCATTCCATCCTGGTATACATAGGTTCCAAACCTATTTGTATACATGTATTTAAAGATGTTTCTAAAATCCCCAGTTTCTATTGACTCATTTGTTTCATTTAGGTTTTCCATGTTATTTTCTTGGCCTAAACTTCTTTCTGATCTTTTACTACTTCCTGGCTCTTTTTCCTTCCTTGTTAGGTCTTGTTTAGGAAGTGAATTTATTTTATTTCCAGACCTTAGTATCATTCAACTATTTTTGACAAATTTCTAATATTCAAAAGAGTGTTTGTCACAGTTTCCTAACCAATATATTGGTTTTCTACAATTTTCTGTCCAAAATTATGTGTGTTTTAATTTTCTTCCTATGTTTTGTGCTTTTCACAACTTCTTAATGAATTTAGGGTTTTTTCACGATTTTCTACTGCCAGTAGTGTTTTTTTCACGATTTTCAGATGAAAATCGTGTTTTTTCACGATTTTATGATGTAATTAGACTTTTCCACGATTTTCTGATGGATTTGGGGTTTTTCACAATTTTCTGATGAAAATCGTGTTTTTCACGATTTTCTACCTACTTGTGAGTTTTTCACGATTTTCTGTTGAAAATCGTGTTTTTCACGATTTTCTACCTACTTATGAGTTTTTCACGATTTTCTGTTGAAAATCGTGTTTTTCACGTTTTTCTACCTACTTATGAGTTTTTCACGATTTTCTGTTCAAAATCGTGTTTTTCACGATTTTGTGTCAAAATCGTGTTTTTTGCGATTTTGTGTCAAAATCGTGTTTTTTGCGATTTTGTGTCAAAATCGTGTTTTTTGCGATTTTGTGTCAAAATCGTGTTTTTTGCGATTTTGTGTCAAAATCGTGTTTTTACGATTTTGTGTCAAAATCGTGTTTTTGCGATTTTGTGTCAAAATCGTGTTTTTTGCGATTTTGTATCAAAATCGTGTTTTTTGCGATTTTGTGTCAAAATCGTGTTTTTTGCGATTTTGTGTCAAAATCGTGTTTTTTGCGATTTTGTGTCAAAATCGTGTTTTTTGCGATTTTGTGTCAAAATCGTGTTTTTTGCGATTTTGTTCACAAAATCGTGTTTTCCACGATTTTGTTCCCAAACAATCGTGATTGCTCACAGATTGTAAAAAACACGATTTTCTTATGAAAATCGCATTCTGGGAATTGCAATGTCCCAATTGTTCAGAATCGCGATTTTGTGTGTGATTTACAGAATCGCGATTCTGAATGATTTTTTGAATCTTTACAAGTTTTGATTTTTCAAAATTTTCTTTCTCCAACAGAATCGCCTTACTGAAATTTTGACATGCAATAAAAGAAATTTCTTGAAAAACACTTTTTTCTTACTGAAAACCAACAAAAACAGGAAATCGCGATTTCGTGATTTTACTATTTTCCTATTTTTTTGTGTTATTTAATCACTTTTATGCAAAAAATATGTACTCAAAATGCTGCTAGACTTTTTACCTTGCTTGCCAAGTTGAAAATATCTCCAAAGCTTGCTTGTAGCAAAAAATCGCGATTTTGTTCGACTCTGCACACTCTCTCTCTCCCTCACTCTCACTCAAATGAATTTTTCTTTGAATTTCAGGCTTTTATAGTGTTCAGAAAATCGCGATTTTGTGTGATTTCTACTTTTCCTTACTCTTTCACTTGTTCAACTTCACTTACTCAATCTTAATGACTCCCTCTACACTTTCTTATGTCAAGTACCCAAATTTACCACATATTCCAAAAAACTTTCTTTACAGAAAATCGCGATTTTGTGTAGAGAATCGTGTTTTTTCTGTAGATCTTTTCTTGTGCAAATTTTGAGTATTCTATGTCCTTGCCTCCTCTCAATATCCTTCACAACTTCACTACATGAGTCACCTGAAAAGTTATTTCAAAACAACACTTTTTACAGAAAATCGCGATTCTGTTCAGAGAATCGTGTTTTCTAATTTTCTGGGTTTTTTTATCATTTTTTTATTTTTTAAACTTTCTTTCTCTTTGTTTTGCTTCAAATCCTTCTTTTCTTTGTAATTAACTCTGCTCCTGAATTTTTGCACCAAAATCACAATCTTCCTCAGAAAATCGCGACTTTGTGCAGAAAATCGTGTTTTTCTCTATTTTTGATTTTATGCCACTTTGAGTAGTTTTTTCTTCTTGATTACCTTCAAAACCCTTCAACAACTTCAATTCAACTTTCACTTAAAATGTTATTTCAAAATCAATCACTTTTTTCAGAAAGTCGCGATTCTGTGCAGAGAATCGTGTTTTTTAATTTTCTGGTTTTTTGATCATTTTTTGTTTTCTTTTCCAGTTTTCCACAATCACTCCTAACCACAACACCTCACTTCAACTTCTTATCAAGAAAAGAAATTTGTTTGATTGTTTTTGATGAGTTTTGTGAATTTGTTTGGTTTTTTTTTTTTTTTTTTTTTTTGCCCTAAAAATAAAGGTGAACACTTTACTTAGGGTTTCTGGTTTTGGAAATCAACTGATCCTATGGTTCTTGATTGGTTATGAGTTTCTATGTCCTTAGCTATCACTAAAGTACCAAAGAAAGGTTCTCCAATGAAAAAGTGTTATGAAAGGCAATCAAATTTTGTAAAGATAAACTCAATCATATGATTTTTTTCAAAATGCAGCACAACTCAAGATTTAATGCTCAGACTTGGTCAACAACTGAATCCCTCATTCTTACATCTAGCTACTTTAACTGTCCTTTCCTTAATATCACCATGTTATCTTCCCAAGATCACCCATGGTGTCTAGTACTTGGGCAAAAAGAAATCTAGAAATGCAAGAATAGATTCAAGTTACCTCCATCTTCAGCTTCTTGGCTCAAATCCTCCACACACCTGCACTTTTACTTCACCAATATGATGAGCAACTATCAATTTACAAAGATTTCAGCACTTCCACTTCTACAAGACATCCATTGCTTTCTTCTTCCCTAAAGACAAACAATGATATCTACCTATTCATGTGCACTTTTCCTAATTGATGAGCTTTACCTTGTTCACCATCATCAACTGAAGATCCAGCAAAGGTCCAACTTCAAAGAAGTTCTTGGAATGATCCTCGGCAACGGCGCCAAAAAATGTTTTGTTTTGGACTCCAAGTTGTCCTCTTCAATCATGAAGTAACAAAGAATCAACAAATCATCTTTATTTTGTCAATCCTAGGAATATCCATAAGACCACAGCCCCTTCAAGATAATAGATTCAAGGAAATAAGAGATTGATGGCTGGATTGCTGAGAGAAATTGAAGATGAAGAGAAAATCTTGAGTTTACCATAACTAAGGCAAATCTCCATCATTTTCCATGTTCTTTATGTCAAAACCATGCCATTTCATTAGCAGAATACAAATATGAACTCAAAATTGAAAAATATCACCTGTATCACAAAGACGAGACAATCGCGATTCTGTACCAACAGACGATTTTCACAATTTTGGAACTTCCTTCAGTCCTTTTCCACTTATTACAGCAATAGGTCTCTCTCTTCATACAACTTACTCAGTAATACACAAATGTGACTCACAAATCTCCATGATTAAGCAAGAGACAAGCTCACACATCAAAGAAAATACACTCAACAGGAGAAAACACGATTTTTGCAGAAACTCTTTCTTCTCTATTGATAGCTTGAGCAAATGACTAACCAACCTCTCCAAAATAGAGAAAATTGACTTATATACATTTTTCAAGTGTCCCTTTTCACACTTGAAATTAGGTCTTTTTCTCTAATTTTCTAAAAAAATGCTATCTAAGAGTTTCTAAAAATTCTACAAAAATTACATGAGATCCTCAACCACATAAGGAAGACTCTTCCTTATTTTTACAACCATTGCATAAATATTTTACAAGTTTTTTGACTTTTTACTAATTTTTTACATCAAAAATGCTTTTCCAAGAATACACCTTCCAACATAGGGTTACAAACCTCAATCGGAATGCCGTTAGGGAAGTCAAGCGGTATCACTCGCTTCTACTCTAAGGTTCCAATCTGTATGGAGCCTTGTCTAAGATTTAGGTCCACTGAGTGATCGTATAGCCAATCTTGGCCAAGGATTAGGGGTTCTATCAGGTCGTCATCATGGCACACTAGTAGCTTCGCTGTCATGGTCACATCCTTAATGAGGATAGAAAGGTCCACCTCACCCATGCAAGGGGTTTCCATGCCTCCTAGGCCTATGAGGTATGCCTCAATTGGCCGCATTTCTATGCCTGAATCCTTATAGTGGGACCATCTAATCGCACTAGTCGCAGCACCGGAGTCAATTAAAGCCCTGAGCTCTTGGCAAGGGTTGCCGTGCTCTAGCCTGACTGTAATGAATGGTCTCCTGTCCACTATACTAGGATGAGTGGTTGACTTTACTTGACACATGGCTATGGGATATCTGGGTGTAGTTTCCAGATGGTTATAATGTTCTCTCCCTAGTCCTTGTCTTCTTAACTTATGCGTTTAATGCGTTCTATTGCTTCTGCCTGAGCTTTCGCTCGTATTCTATTTTCTTCCTCCTTACGCTTCTTTGCCAACATGAGTCGTCTAAGCATATCCTCAGTAAGAGGTTCCTGATATAACTTGACTCTACAGCCACTAATGTAATTAGGCATTATATCTCCTTCTAAAGTGGCTAACTGTACCGCTCCACTTGTTGAGAGTCTGTTAATGATCATAGGTTCATAACCTCGCTTTTGTAACTTACGTGCGTGTTGCTTTAGCGTATATACTAGAACTAAATCTCCTTCTCTTAGGCCTTTATCTTTCACATGTGCATCAAAATATGCTTTCTGTCGTTTCTTTGTTGCATATATTCCTGCTGCTGCCTTGAGCCTGGTTTCTCCTAATCGTTCCAAGTCCATTATTCTCGCTGATAATTCATGGCCGGTCCACTGATGTTCTTGTGCAACCTTAAGGGTCGGTATCAAGAAGTCCAAAGGAAGCACAGCATTCTGACCAAAAAACATCTGAAAGGGAGTTGCATTGAGTACGGTCTTGTAGGCCACTCGATATGCCCAAACAGCGTGGTGTAACTGTTTGTCCCAATCTGAACGTTTGTTGTTCACGAGTTTCGTCAGTACGTTACAAAGGATCCTATTAGTGCTTTCAGCCTGACCATTGGCCTGAGGATGATATGGTGCGGATTTCTTGTGAATCACCATAAAATCCTGTAACAGATATTCAATGACTTGGTTTAGAAAGTGAGTGCCTCGATCGCTCACTAACTCTATAGGCAGTCCATATCTTGTAAAGACATTCTCAAATAAGAATTTTGCAGTTGTGTGTGCATCATTCTCTTTCGTGGCTTTTGCCTCTACCCATTTCGTAAGATAATCTGTGGCAACAATAATGTATTCAGCATGTGTACCTTTTGCAGGGGGGTTAATGGGTCCTACAAAGTCTATACCCCACTTAGAAAATGCACGTCCGCCCATCATGGGTTTCAATGGCATTTCATCTCTACGAGTAGGAAACTGAGTTCTTTGGCACACATCACATCTCTTTACATAGGTATGAGCATCCATGTGAAGAGTGGGCCACCATAATCCTGCAAAGAGGATGGCTTTGATTATCCTAACGGGTCCAAAATGACCTCCTGCAACACCTTGGTGTGCAGTCTCTAGTATGCTCAGATAATCGCTCTCATGAACACATTGTCTTAGATATCCATCTCGTCCTCTTTTGTATAGATTATCGCCAATAAGTGAATAGTCTTGAGCATCCTGCTCCAGACTACGTTGTCGTGCTAAAGTCATTCCTTGAGGGAATGTGTTCGTCCTCAAGTATGTCACTAATTGTTCACTCCAGTCTGGTGTGAGAGATACGTGATATAATGTAGCATGTTCTACTGGTGGTCTTTCACAACAAGCATGGCATTCTTTACACAACTTGTAGACATCTGCTTCCATCGAAGGCCAATATACTCCTAGTCTATGCAGAGTCTGTAATGTTCGATGTTTTGAATGATGTTGCTTTAATGCACCTATGTGTGCTAATTGCAACCAATTCGCATGTTCTGATTCATCTACACAACAAGCAAGAATCCTTTGATTATCCTGTTTATATATGCTTCCTGCCATTATTTGGCATCTCTGAGACTTGGTAATCTCTCCTTCTTTGATCTTTATCCTAGGATTCTTGGGTCCATATGTGAGAATAGGGACGATAGGCTTAGCCCATTCTGGTGCTATCTCAAGGTTAAACAAGTATGCATCTGGTAGATCATCCGCTACTCCTTGAGGAGCTTCTCCTGAGGTTAATCTTGAAAGATGGTCAGCTCTGAGATGTGTCTTTCCTTTCCTAACCACAACTTCAAAATCATATTCCATGAGTAATAGAAACCAACGTATTAGTCGTCCTGTGTTACATGGCTTGTTGACTAAGTACAATAGGGCTTGATGATCTGTAAAGAACTTGAATTTGTTGGCCAACAAGTAGTGCCTAAACTTCTTTACTGCGTAGATCATCCCTAATCCTTCTCGTTCCGTCGTGGTGTAATTTCTTTCTGCTGCGTTCAATTGTCTGCTCGCGTAAGCTATGGGGAGATCTATGGTACCTTCATTCGTGGGTTGTGCTAACACACATCCTATGGCATAATTGGATGCATCCACATGTACATGGAATGGCTTACTCCAATCTGGGGTAGTCAATATAGGTGCTGAGCACAAGCGTCGTTTAAGTTCATTGAATGAATTTTCACATTCATCTGTCCATTCAAAGTTGGTTAAAAGAGAGTACAAAGGCTTGGCTATGATTGCATACATGTGTATGAATCTCCTATAATATCCACAATGGCCCATAAATGCCTGTACCTCCTTCACATTAGTTGGTCTATGTAATTCTGCAATTACCTTCACTTTTTCCTCATCCGTAGAGATTCCATTTTTTGACACAATGTGTCCTAGAATTTTGCCTTGTCTGACCATGAAAACGCATTTTTCTGGGTTCAAACAAACCTGATATTCTCGACATTTGTCAAATATTTGTCTTAACTCTGGGATATGTGTCTGTCTTACATTTGAATGTGCACATAAGTCATCGACATATACTTCCAAACTCTTGCGTAAGAATTCCTTAAAAACATGACACATGAGTCGCTGGAAAGTGGCGGGTGCATTTGTTAAGCCAAATGGCATTACACGAAATGCAAATATGCCCCATTCAGTGGCAAATGCCATCTTGTGTTGATCTTCTGGAGCAATGGCTACTTGATTATAGCCTGAAAAACCATCAAGAAAGCTGTAAACTTCCTTGCCCGCAACTCTTTCCAATAGATGTTCTGTGATAGGAAGAGGATAACTGTCTCTAATCGTGGCGGCATTAACTTTTTTAAGGTTAATACACACATGCAATTTTCCATTCTTCTTGGGCACAACCACAATGGGGGATACCCATTCGGTATGCTCAATTTCGTAAATGAAACCTGCTTCTATCAAGCGATCTATCTCCTCTTTAATCTTCGCAGCGTAGTTATCATTATACGTGTACGGTTTCTGTTTTGTCGGTTTTGCATCTGGAGTCATAGGGATTCTGTGAGAACATACATCTGGATCTACTCCTTTCAAATCTTTATAACTCCAAGCAAAAACATCTCTATATTCGCGCAATAAGGCAACTAATTCTTCTTCTTCTTCCTTCGTCAAATCATGCCCTATGTATGTACATTTTTCTTCTTCTCCTTCTATGGCAACTATTATTTTCTTGGTTTTCTCTCGGTTATCATATACTTGTCCGTCATTCGCCTTTCTATTGGGCATTCGTACCATGATTCTTCTATCTTCGATTTCATATTTCTTGAAATTCTCGGGTACTTCAAATAAAGATTCTTCTTTTTCTGTCATGGTGTCTTTCTTCTTTCTTTTCTTGCCTTCACTCTTGTTAGTCACTTCCGTGGCTAACCTCACCTCATTCGTAATTTCCTCGTGTCTCTGAGTGTGAGTCTCTACTTTGAAAAAATATTCTTCCTCTGATGCAAAGGGTGGGTCCATGATAATTGATTCTAAATCAAAATCGCTTGCATCCTCAAAAGCATCAGTGTTAGGTTCACACTCTTCTAAAATCGCATCGCACATGATTGGCTCTATCGTGAAAACTGAAATGTCATAGCCATCCTCGTCACAGTGGGGTGTCCATTGTTCTTCATTGATGGCTACATCCATGGTTGCTAGGATTTCTGCCCAACCATGGGGTTCAAACTCTTCGTCTGGGAATACTACAGGCGCGTAGGCTGGATCTTGAAGGGTTCGTGGATTTTGTTCTGCACCTAAGGTCCTGGCTTCTAACCTTTCTTCTTCCTGTTTTGCTACTTTACACATCCATAAATGAGTATCCTCATGCAACCAAGAAGGATCTGATTCTAATGAGTGCACGGATTCCGTCTCTACTGGTGTCTTATGGATGGTATTCCATTGTATTGGGGGTACATCTCTATGTGAATAGTCTTTAAGATTGACTTTGGTAGTCACTCCTAAATGTTGCAAGTACAACGAATTAGTTCCCCAATCTTGTACAATTTGCAACTGACGCATGAATGGTCGTCCCAATATCATCTCATAAGCATGGTTTTTTGCAAAGTCACAAATGGCAAAGGTATGCTCAAATTCTACACCACAAGTGGTGAGAGATATGCCTTCTAGTAAGCCTAATGGTTTTTCTATGTGTCCATCAGCCATTTGTAGCTTCATCCTGGTGGGTCTTAATGCTGGCTTACCCCAACGTTTCCATAAAGCGGTGGTAGCGATGGCTACTCCGGCTCCTGAATCTAAGATGGCTTTCGTGGTGTAGCCCTGATGGGTTATCGGAAGATAAGTGTTACCTTCCTCTCCTTCGCTTACATCTCCAATCTTTTCTACGGGTATCTCTGGTACCTTATCTTGTGATCCTATTTGTGAGGGAGTAGTAGCAAGCTCGGGGAATTGATTTGCTACATGTTTCCACAATTCTGGTTTTACCTTCAACAATTCCTCTAGAGTGAGATTACATTGTACTTTAGTATTCTTGATCACTTCCGTGTTTCTAGGGATTACTGATTCTTCATTCCTCACTATTATCGTGGCTGCTCTCATACTAATAGACTTTGCTTCCCAAGGTCCTGTGAACTGAGGTAATTCTTGTAAAGAATTAGATCCAAATCTTGTGTGTTCACTCAGTTGTTCTTCCTCTACATCATCGTAAATAGAGGGAATGTCTTGGGGAAATTGTTCCTGCAAGTCATCTATTTCTTGAATAGGAGGATGGGTTCCTTGTTCCTTTCTCCATTTCTCTTCTTGGATCTCTCTCAAAAATTCATGTGAATATTTATGTATGGAAGACAAATTGTCTTGACTTTCTGAGTTGGGTACTTGAGATAGGGATGGCGCATTCCTTTCCTGTGTCTCTGGGACAATAGGGTTCCTAGGCTGATTTTTTTTCTCTTTGCTCTCTATCAAGTATTCTAGCCTCTCCATTAGTCCTTGAAAGTGTAATTCCGGTTTTGCCATGTTATTCCAATTAAGATATCTAGAGGCTTCGAACAAAGCTTGTGCTAGTTCTACCATCTTCATGCAAAGTCTAGTTCTCTCAATTTCTAGATCAGCTCGAGGGTAGTTTTTGCTCATTTCAGCTACCTGAGGTCCCTCTTTTAATCTAGCCTGATATGCACGAAACATCATGTCTAGATTTTCTGGTATGGGTTCCGCTAAAACTGATCCTGATTTTTGAGCTGGATTCTCTTGATTTAAGTCCTGTGAAGTCAATTCTAGGATTTTGGCTCTAGATTCCTTTAAACTTCCTTCCAACTCAGTTATCTTTTTACTCCATTTTCTCTTAATTCTTTCTCTAGAATCTTTCCAAGATTTTGTCTTTTTACTGCTAGATTCTGCAACTTCACTACTTCCGACTACTTTCTCCTGATTAAGCTTTTGGTTTTGTAAGAGCGCCTGGGCTCTTGTTATAGCTTGGATAGGCACGTATGTAGGGCTGGATCCATCTGCGTTATTTACAATACCTATCACGTTGATCGGTGTCACATTCGAAGCGTTAACTGGATTCTTGGGGCAATCTTTGATTATGTGCTCTTTGCCACAATCGGCACAAAAGCCTTGGATGTTATAGTACTGTGATTGTCCTGTTATCGGAGGATGTGGACAATCCTTTATGAAATGATCTCCTTGGCACCTAAAACATGGTCCTCTAGGGCCCTGTGGTCTCTGTTGTCTTACTTGGGGCCGTGGATTTGGGTTTGTGTACATCACATGAGCGTAGTCGGGCTCCCAACTAGGTTCCACTGGTGGACTATCATAATGATATGTTTCTACGTGTTCTGGTGACTCTGTGTAATATGCGGGTGGACTATCTACATGCATAGAGTCAAAGCTGTTCGAATTCGGGTCACCCTCTGTGATCAAAGGTGAAGAAGGCACTAAGGCCCTACTTAGATTCTCTTCTGCAGCAGCGTATTTGATTGAGATGACAATAGCTGGTGGGGGTGGCTGTTGAGCTAAGACAGGTTGAGGTCTCTGTTGAGCCTGGTATGGGTAGTTCTAAGGAGGCCTATAGTAATAAGGCTGAGCATTGTATTGGCCTTGATACCTACCTGGCTGCGGGTATGCTTGCGGGTAGTTCTGTCTCACGGTTTGTTTGTTGTACGGGCAGTCCTGAGCCGTATGATTCGTGTATCTTCTCTCAATTGTACAGTATTGGCCACTAGGGTTGGCTTGTGGTTGTGGTGCATTGGGGCACACATTTGCCATATGGTCACCACCACAGGTGTAACAACGCTTGTTCATTAGTACCCTAGGTTTACTAGAAACTCCTAGTTTCTGGGCCACTTTTTCTGCGAGGTCTTCTATCGAGCTAGACAATTTTGTGGATGCTAGAGATGAACAGTCTGAGTCCTTATAGACCTTTGAGAGTTCCAACTCGTCTCCTAAGTTGTCCTCAATGTCTATACAAATTCTTATACATTGCTCTAGCGTTCTGGGTTCTTTTAGGTACACGTAGGAGCGTAGTTTAGAGCTCAGCAAGCCATCTAGAAACAATGACACTTGCTTAGCTTGTGAGGGTAGCTCTTGCATTGGACATCGTTCAACATATTGTCTAAACCTACGTCCTGCCAGTCTTACTGTTTCTTGAGGGGTCTGTTTAAAGCTATGAATCAACGAAGACGTGTCATGTCTAATCCCACTTTTAGAGAATTCGGTGATGAATGACTCTAAAAAGTGATGGATGTCTCTAAATTGCCTCTGTTGCAATGGTTGGAACCAAGTTAAAGCTGTATTCTTTAACGTTAGTCCAAATGCATTGTATTGCGTGAACATGTCTTCAACTTGTTCGGCTCTTAGTACTTGCTTGAATTCTGCGACGTGGTCATAGGGATCTCCTGTCCCATCAAAGTAATTCTTCATTGATTTTACTAACTGAGTGGGTCTCAGTATTCTTGCGTGTTCACGTGGTCTAGGTAGAGGAAAATCGTCTCTACCACCTAGTATTCCATGATCTCTTTGTCTATCCGCTCTATTAGTGTCTGTGGTTGTTCTATCTCTCCCTATGGGGTGATTAAAGCTTACTTCCGGTCTCTCTTTATTTCCCTCTCTTTGATTTCCACGGGCTGAGGATGTTCCTGCCCCTTGTTGACTTGTATTCATGTTCGTTCTAGATGGAGGGAATACCAATTCACCTCTCCATGTGTATGTGTTTTTAGCGCGGTCAGGTACCACAAAGACTCTTTTTGAAGTCTCATCCAGGTATACAACCTTTCCAGGTGTATCCGGGTCCTTGAACTCGTATATCGTGATGATACCTACCTCACTAAGTAGTTCTGTCTTGTATCTCCAAAAGGCTTCATCAGTTTCTTTATTTACAAACAACTCTATGCTTCTGTTGTCTTGAGGGATCCATTCCGGGATTAGTACTCGTGTCAGTACAGATTTCCCTCTAGGTGTTCTAGGCTCTTCTAATGGTTCTTTTCCTTGAGATTTAGTTTCCGTCTCTGGTTGAATCACGCCAAACTCGTTGGTATTGTTTGGCTGCGTACTTAAGATGTACATTGTTCCTTCCTTGTCTATGTACGCGTCTCTCTCAAATTTCACCACTGGATGTTCCAATCCAATGGGTTGATCGGGGTTGTGCATTTGCACCACTTGCCTTCGCAAACCATCCTCATAGATGCGAGCACCTAATCGGTTGGTTCGGAGAAACTCTAGTTGCGTTCTATAGGGTCCTTCTGGTTTTTCTAAATAGGCTACATTCGACCCTCCTTCTGGTTTTTCCGTGCTACATGCCATTTCTGATTCACTAGTATCTGAGCTCTCGTAGGAATAACTAGTGTTCAATTGTTGAGCCCACGATCGTGCAGTAGTTCTTACACTTGCCTCTGATGATCTAAGGCTTCGCCGGTCTGACTTACCTATATGTTTGCCCGATCTAAGGTTCATTAATTTTCTTCCTTGCACACTCAGTACACGCTCAGATCGTCAATGATTCTTTGTTATTACTTTCTTGATTCTTTTTAAATTTCTTTAGATTCTTGTCTTAATGTATGCGTTAGGAATTCGACTTTCCGTGGTACTTTGAGTTCTCGTTCCGTCAGACTTATGTTCTTTCCTTTAGGTTTTCGTGTCACACACCTTTACTTTAGCCTTGAACTTGATAAATTTAACTCTCTTGAACTTGAGGCGTTCCTATCATCTAAAATCCACAAAAGCTACTGTTTAGCCTAAGCTAAGAATTGACTGAGGGGGTTGAGTAATCTTCCAACCTCAAGTCAGCCTTTCTGGTTGCTCTGATGCCCAAGAGGCCGCGCTTCCCAAGCTTTATGCCCTTCACTGCCTTGCTTTGGTTGCCTTCAATTGCCCTTGCTAGACCTGGAAAAATCCAATATTATACCAATTCACAGTTGGATGATCAAGCACTTGAGTATATACACCTTTTAAGTCCCTTCCCTTTTGCCCAAATTTTCAATGTTTGCCCCCTGGCTTTCTAGTCCCAAACTAGGTCAACCTCAAAATAGCTTATCTAAAAATAGATGTATCCTTTAAAAAAAAAACAGCTGAGGTCACGTAGTACTCGTCAAGAGCTTTCTAATGAGCTATTAAGCTCAAAAAATGGACTTCGGATGAGAAAGTTATGACCGTTCAGGCCCTGGGGGGTAAAAACTGACAAACAAGTTTTTCTCCAAATATGAGCTAAGGGGTCTCCTATGAGTCTAATCACCCAAAAATTTCCCAAAAATAGCCCGAAAATTGGCCAAAAAATGAAACCCTAAAATTTGCGATGGGGGTGCACAATGGCGATGGTCTGAGATGATCGCGATGGTCTGGGACCGTCGCGATGGCGTGAGGGTGCACCGTCGCGATGGCGTGAAATTGCACTATCACGATGGCGTGAAAGTGCACCGTCGCGATGGCGTGAAATTGCACAATCGCGATGGTCTGAAAGTGCACCGTCGCGATGGCGTGAAATTGCACAATCGCGATGGCGTCAGTCAACGGTCAACGTGCACAATCGCGATGGTCTGAAAGTGCACAATCGCGATGGCGTGAAATTGGACAATCGCGATGGCGTCAGTCAACGGTCAACGTGCACAATCGCGATGGTCCAAAGTGAACCGTCGCAATGGTCACAGATGTGATGGCTTGAGCCAATCGCGATGGTCTGGGCGCGATGGCGTGAGCCAATCGCGATGGTCTGAATTTTTGAAGTGTCGCGATGGTGTGAGGGTGTCGTCGCGATGGTCCGAAAAATGAACCGTCGCGATGGTCTAGATTGCCACGTGGCACCGTCGGCGCGATGGCGTGAGCCAATCGCGATGGCGTGACACAATCGCGATGGTCAGAGACCGTCGCGATGGTCCGGCCAAGCCGTCGCGATGGCGTGAGCCAATCGCGATGGTGTGACACAATCGCGATGGTCAGGGACCGTCGCGATGGTCCACCAAAATGCAAATTTTGTGAATGTAGCTATGGATTCCTGTAGGCGCAGGTGTGCTCTTCACGCTGGTGTGGTCGCCTTCTCCAAATTCCGAACTTTGCAGACCATCGCGATGGTCTGACACAGACGGAAATTTCTGACAGAAACTGAAGTTTTTACCTTTTTGCAGCCTTCCTGATGCACTGGAGCTCTGTACCTGCAAGAAAACTCAAGAAAACAAAAGTACACACAAGCACAAAAGCTCTCTCTCACTCTCTCGCATGCACAAATGAGGGGAAATGAGGAGAATGGGTGGATATGGTGAATTTTCTGATTTTTTTGGAGATGAAGATGATGATGCGGTGATGAAGATGGAGTGTGGGGGAGGTGAAAAACACTAAAAACTAAGTAAAAACAACAACAAAAACTGAAATTTTTACCTTCCAACGCCACTTCTTGCTATACTCTTACCATCACACATTCGTCCTAGACTCGATCCCCGGCAACGGCGCCAAATTTGGTGTTGCTCTAGCACAATGGTGAGAACCACGTTAAGAAGCTCCACCTCCTTAATGTCAATCCGCGGAAGAGATAGGAGTGATATGAAGATCGTGAATGTGAGATGAAGTGAGAGTGAAGGTGAGAAGCATAGAAATGCACACACGCATGCACACACACTACGAAGAGACAAGCAAGACACAATGGAAGGTGGGAAATTAGCTCTATTACTCAAGAACACTATTCCAAGCTCAAAATAGCTCTAAGCTCACACTAGCCAACACTAACCAACCCAAAAATGAGCTCTCTAGCTCTTTTTATAGTTTCTAGACTAGTTTTGACCGATTTCACATCTAGTGACCGGCATAGTTAAAAATTAGGTCCTAGATGCTATTTGGAAGGGTAAACGATGTCTAAAAATAACGAAAATTGATACGCTTGTTCTACCTAAGCTCCTCAAGCTCGAGGACTCCTCGGCTTGCACAAAATGGAGCTGTGGATTACAAAATGGGGTTTTCTATGTTACATATGTTACAATAGTGATAAGAATCACTGTTGGAGGTTTTTGGAAAGTATTTGAAAACATAATTATTTGAAAAACGATTCGACTGGCTCTCTGCTTTGTCGTTACATGCTTCCGTGTCGTCTGTGCCTCTGGCTGCTTCCAACAGTGCGTGTGTGTGCATGTTGGTGTGCTTCTCACTCACACATTTGTGCCTTCACTTGCTCGAGGTCTCCATACCATCCTCATGTCTTCCCAGATTGACATTAAAGGAGGTGCTACTCATCACTGAGCTATAGAGAGTTGATTGAAGAAGATTCCATAATGAGGAAGATTTTAAATAGAATTAGAAGTGATAAGTAAAGGAAATCCTTCACCGTAGCTTATGTTCTCATCATGGATGTGAAAACTCATGATTTCAACATATTCCTTCCAAAACTCTTCAACCAAGAGGCCAAAACCAATATGAAGGAAGGTAACTCTTATTAAGGTAAGACAAGAAGTGCTCTTTATGGAGATAAGAAAGATCAGAACACAAAGGAAAGAAGAAGGAAGATGATGAAGAAGGGATTTCCCAAGCCAACTATGCAAGCAAGAGTAAGTGGAAAGGGAAGAAGAAAGGTGAAAAGCATGAAAAATCAAAAGGTGAAAGTGCTCAACCTTGTGCTATCTATGATAAGACCAACCACACCACTCAAAATTTTTTATTCAATCGAAAGACTCAGAAAAGATGTGAAAGAGGTGGATTTGGCAACAATAGAGGTAGAGGCAACAATAACAATAGAAGTCATAACAGAAGGGACTTCAACAATTATATAGAAGATCAACCACATGAAGACTCCTTGATTCTAATGAATCTCAGCCACAAAGAAGGTAAAGAAAATGATGATTTATTCTATAGAGATTCAAGATGTTAAAATCATGTTGCACACAACATTGTTCTTCTATTTGACTTGGAAAGTCCAAATCATAGACATGAACTACAAACAGGGGATGATACTAAGCATAATGTGGAGAACATTGGTAATGTCAAAGCTTCAAATGGAATGACAAACATTCTAAGTAAGGTTCTCTATGTACACACTATCATTAAAAACCTAATAATTGTAGGCCAAACAGTTGAGAAAGGCTTGCAAGTAAGGTTACCAAACATGGAGCTTTTGTGGAAGATCCATGTCAAGGCTTCAAAAAGATAGTGAAAGGCGAGAAGCATGGTAGGGTCTTTACTTTTGAAGTAGGAGAAACCAGGAACATAGCTCTCTTCAATTTTGGATCTCAAACCCTAAGTGAGTTTGAAGTGTGGAATAAGAGACTTGCTCATGTGAATGAAAGAACCTTGAAGGATATATGCAAGGCTCAAATTGTTCTAGGGCTGCCAAGCATATCAAAGCAATAGATGATCAATAGATGTGATGCTTGTCAGATTAGGAAGGCACAACCAAAACCATTCAACCACAAAGGCTACATCTACAACAACCTATTGGGATCAGTACACACTAATGTGTGGGGACCAAGTCAAGAACCTCCACTGGGAGGCTCAAGGAATTATGTTTCCTTTGTTGATGGTCATAGTAGATGGACCATTCTGTACTTTCTGAAGAATGAGAATGAATTATTTGAATGCTCTAGGAATTACCTAGCACATGTGGAGAACCAAACATGTAGATCCTTGAAGAAACGTAGATCTAATGGAGGAAAATACTTTTCCAAAGATTTTGATGAGTTCTTACAAGATAAATGCATCAAAAGGGAAGTGACTACTAGGTATTCTCCTCAATCAAATGGAATTGTAGAGAGAAGAAATAAGAATCTGGTTCGATCAGCTAGAACAATTCTTGAATAGAAGAAGTTGACACACTATTTATGGGTAGAAGCAATCTCAATAGTTGTATATCTTGTGAACAGACTTCCATCCAAATCTCTAGGTATGACTCCTTATGAAGCATGGAATGGTAGAAAACCAAGTCTAGGTCATTGCAAGGTATTTGGTTGTTTAGCTTTTATACATGTACCTTCACAAATTAGAGGTAAACTAGATGAAAGAGCAACCAAGGCAATATTCATTGGCTATTATTCAATTTTAATCCTTCGACCAAGAAATTTTGTTTGAGGAACACATGCCTTGGTATGATGAGGAAAAGCAGAAGGTAAATCTACCATATGATCTTAACTCTGATTTCCATCCATTAGGTAGCAAGCATGATACAAAGGTCCAAAATCCAAGAAGTGAATCTGATGATGATCAAGATGAGAAAGAAAGAGAAAATAAGCAGAAGTTAAGAAGCTATGAAAAATTGCAAGAATGTGGAGAATGCTCCAAGCATACTCCTAGAAGGTCAACAAGGGAGAGAAAGCAGCCTGAAAAGGTGTGGATATGATTCTACATTTGTTACAAAGCATTCAATTTACTTGGCCAAAGACTCAATTTCAATGGAACCTTCAACATATGAAGAAGCAAAGGGTAATCCTAATTAGAAGAAAGCTATGAAAGAGGAGATAGAAGCCTTAAAAGAAATGGAAACTTGGGAGTTAGTTCTAATGCAAACTATCCAAAAGGTAATAGGTTTCATATGGGTCTATAAGTTAAAGAGACATTCAGATAGATCAATTTGTAGGTACACAGCCATATTAGTTTCTAAAGAATGTGCTCAAACTCATGGCATAGACTATGAGGAGACCTTTTCACTAGTTGCAAAGATGAATAAAATTAGGACATTGCTAAGTGTAGCAATTGCAAAAAAATTGGAGACTACTTCAACTTGATGTGAAGAATGCCTTTCCCAATGGATGGATTAATAAGATATACATGTCACAAGCTCCTCGATTTCAAGACCCTAATTGCACATCTTATGTATGTAGAGCCAAAAAGGCATTGTATGGATTAGAACAAGCTCCTAGAGCTCAAAATTTTAGATTGGTAACCTATCTACAAGATCAAGGTTTTAGGTCAAGCAATGCAGACCCTTCCTTGTTCATCAAGAGGGATCACAATGAAGTTATATGTTTGTGTGTATATGTAGATGAAAATTGTGACAATGATTTCAATGGCATACATAGGATTAAAAGGCATATGCAAGAGGACTTCGAAATTAGTGATTTAGGTGAGCGCACATTCTTCTTAGGTATGCACGTCATATAGAGAGATCAAGGGATGTTTTTAACTTAGAGGAGATACATTCAAAATCTAATCCTAAAGTTCAAGATGGAGCATACTAAATCTGTGTTAAAAGATATGCATTTCTAGGGCAAGCTCAAGTTTTGTTTTTCATAAAATAACTCCATTTGAAGGCTTTTGAACCTTAGAAAAGTCAAAGAATAAAGTTGAAGGTGCAACCTTATCCAAAAGGAGGCATTGGACCACCAAAAGCCACTCCCATGAAGAGACAAAGTCACAAGGCAAGTGAAGAGACAAGGAGGGCATGTGGAGAGACATGGAGTACATATGAAGAGTCATAGAAGGCTCCCATGGCTATATAAAGACCATCCAAACTCATTCAAGGTGTTTGTGGATGCTAAGAAGTTGGAGTGCTGCATATATATGTGCCATTGAGCCATAGGCTCTCATAGATGCACTTATTCTCTTGTATATCTCTCCTACCCTTTCCAAAGGGTGCTCCATTTCTGTAGCAGCATGTTAGGACTTCAATTTCTCTTTGTAGGAAGCTCCGTTCTGAGAGTTCTTGTACTTTCTAGAAATATTATAATGCAAGGCTCCTAGTACAAAAAGAAGTTTAGCAAAAATATTCTTTTACTGTGAGATATTGCTATTTCTTTGTCTGTTGTTCTGTCCTGAAACCTACTAGGAAAACTAGGCTGCCTTGTGGGACTCAGTTGACAGGTTTAATTGTGTCCAAATCTAGTGATTGATAGCTTATTGGAAAGCTCTTAATCTCTAGTTTTTGTGGCTAAAATTGTTTTTGGATTGAATTCGAGAATTGTGAAATATACCAGTTTTAATGAGTATTGGTCTGATGGCATATAGGCCTTGGGAAGGGTCCAAGCTTCTTGTTGTGCATTTGGAGGAGAAATCTTCCAAGTACACCCTTTGAGATTAGAAATTAAAGAGTTTCAAATCTTGGTTGGTAGCTTGATCTATGCTACTCATATAAGGGAAAATATCTCATTTATTGTACGAGTGCTAATCCAATCCATGCATAGATGAGTATAAGTATACAAACTATACGTCCCATTTGATGGGCATGTTACATGATGTAAAAATACTATGCAAGATCATGAATCAAATAACCCCCATCAAGTGACAAGAGTGTTGAAAGCTATCTTGTGGTAGAGCTTTAGTCAAAGCATTTGCAACATTATCTAGAGTATGAATCTGCTCAAGAATAATGTGTTAAGTGGCTAACCAATCTCTAATGAAGTGATACCTCACCTCAATGTGCTTTCTCTTTGCATGATAGAACATATTCTTAGCGAGGGTGATGGCACTCTCACTATCATTAAGAAAATGAGGTACATGCTGAGCTATGCCCATACCACAAGCAAGATGAGAATAGCCAGAATGCTTCCATACATGCCTAACTTGTTGCAAAATACTCTACTTACATTCTAGACAAGATTTTTGAGAGATAGCACCTCCAACAAAGTGAAAAATGTAACTTAATGTAGACTTTCAATTGTCTACACAACCAGCATAATCAAAATCTTTATAAGTAACAATGGATGCGGCTCCTCTGCCCAATCATAGAAACTTTTCTTAGTGCCACTCAGATATCTCAAAATTATCTTGAATGTCTCTCCTTTGCCCAATCATAGACACTTTTCTTAGTGCCACTCAGATATCTCAAAATCATCTTGGTCGCTTCCCGATGCTTCTTGCAAGGACTAGACATATATCTTCTCACAACTCCCACTAGAAATGCAATGTTTGGTCTCGTAGCTACCATAACATACATGAGACTACCAACACGAGATTGATAAGGAATTTTGGTCATGAATTCATTTCCTCATCTGATTTGGGGTAATACTCCTTGCTCAATTTCACAAATGTAGTTAAAGGTGTAATTAATGCATCGCCACGTTGCTAATGGAACCTATGAAGTACTTTGGATATGTACTCACTTTGAGACAAGTACATGCATCTTTCACTCCTATGATGAGTATTGTGCATGCCAATAATATTTGTTTTTTAATAAAAGGAAGTTCGGTTTTAGCCTACTCTCCCAGACTTGTATTATATGAAGAAAAAGAAAGGTACAAATGAAGGCGACTAATGCCCACGGGACCCCCCAAGTCCCACAAAGCAGGGGTAGATCTTATAGAGTTTAGATGGCATTACAAAGGAGGTTAATCACTCTCTCATCGCCCTCATGTGGGGCCCACTTGGGTTTAAGCTTGTTGTTGTTTAGGAGAAGCACTTTGATGCCTGAAGGGGGGGGGGGATTTCTTACAGTTGGCGATTCTTTTACCGAGGAGGAACAATGATTTCTCAATCGACCATTCTTTGGGGGAGTCTCCGAAGTTATAAGCACATCTTTCCCGCCAGATCTTCCAAAGGACCTCCCCTCTGATGGCATTCCAGAGGGTCGCTGAGCAGCCAATGGCTTCACCCAAAAGAGCTTGTTTCTAGTTGATATTCTTCTGAAGTCTTATTTTCTTTCCGACAATCTACCAATGCCTATTGGAGTTGGGACAAGTAAAGAAGATATGGCCAACATCTTCAATGGACCGGTAACAACGCTTGCACCAAGTAGATGCCCCATAAATTTTGCTAGCCTTTAGGTTGGTCCAAATTCCTTGATGAAGAATTTTCCATAAGAGGACAGACTTTTTGTTTTCGACAAGAGGGTGCCAGATAGCCATGAACTTCATTTCCCACCGCTTCTTGTTAAGGTTGACCTGATACTCAATGTTTCCTTTGATATTTGGGATATCAATTAGGCAATTGTCGTTATGCCATCTGAGACCCAGCGAGCACGGCGAATCGTGTCCGATGAGAAGATGGACTTTGGAATGGTCCCAGGCAAGACGTCTGCTTTGTAAAATATTCCATTCTTCATAGGTAATGTTGATGCAAGGGTCGATATCCTCGAAGTTGACTCATTGGTTGGTGTCTTGATTCTAGAGATGTTTCCATTCTTTGAAGCCCTTGTTGCAAAGCATGTTTGAATTTTGAGTGTTCCAAGATTCCACATTCCTGATACCATGGATCGAGAACCAAATAGAGTCGTTTTGTCTGATACCGGTAGCCCACTTCCATTCCTTGCTGATTCTTATAAAGCTTTTGACTTTATTCCAACTCTTCCATAGGGAGCACACCAGGTTCGAACCTTTTGGGAACAAAAGGGTCAGAATGTTGAGATTCTTTCAATTCGGGAATCCCACCAAAGTCAATGTGTTCTTGTATCTGAAGATCTGTTTGGCCCACAAAGTCTCACCGTTGCACCAGGCCTTGATCATCCATTTTGCTACGAGTTTGTTAGCCATGCAACCCATGTCCAAAATACCAAGGCCTCCTCTGTCCCTTTGGCTAGTGCAAATGGACCACTTAATTTTAGGAACCCCCCTCCTGTTGTGATCTCCCATCCAGAGGAAATTTCTGCAAATATTTTCCAATTTGGATAGCTCCTACTCTTTTGGTCTCCAACAAGAGAGAAAGTAGATGGTCGACGAAATGAGGAATGTGTTAATAACCATCGCAGGACCAGCCAAATTGATTTGCATACTTCTCCAATAGTTTAGCTTGCTCTCAAGATTGGCTAGGACCGAGTTCCATCGCTGCTCCATAAGAATACCAAAGCCCAAGGGAATCCCAAGAAGCCGGAAGACTTGACCTGGGGGAATGTTTTGGCATCCATGTTCAATGAGAAGGTCAGGTTGGATCCCGATAATGGCTTTGAAAGCGGTCTTTGAATGGTTGATTTTGGATCCTGAGGCTTCACAAAAAGTGTCCAGGCACCTCCAAAACATCTCTAAGCTAGAATAGTCATTGTGGACAAATGCGTTCATATCATCGACAAAAAGTCTCATGGTGATCTGGCCATGGTTATGAGGCAACGAGAGACCTTTGATATTGCCAACTTCCACTTGTTGCACAACCAGCCGACTAAGCCCTTTTGTGGTGATGGCAAAGAGAAGGGGAGCCAATTGGCACCCTTGTCTGATCGAACGTTTTAATTTGATCACCTTTGAAAGTTGGCCGTTAACGTTAATCTGAGTCGATGCATTTCCCAAAAGAGTCGAGATCATCTTGGTGAATTTTTGGCTGCAACCAAGATCTTTAAGTGATTGCAAAATATAGTCCCATTCTAGTCTATCATAGGCTTTGTCAAAATCAATCTTGAGGAAAACCACATCTTGTTTAGACTCTTCTGCGAAGTCGAGACCTTCCCAAATATCAATAATGGCTTCCAAAATAGATCTATCTTTGATAAAACCCTTTTGGTCCTCGCTTAACCAAGCTCTTAGGAGGCTTGAAATTCTGTTGGCTATGACTTTAGCAATGTTCTTGTACCCCGTTTGAAGCATCGTAATCGAACGCCAGTTCTCAATTCTATTATTTTCCCCTTTTTTGTGGATTAAGTTGATGATGCTATTGTTGAGGCAAGCCGGAAGCATGCCAAAATCGAGTGCCTCTTGCCAGACCAAGCAAAGAGGGGTGGCCAAAACCAACTTGAAGGACTTAAAGAACTTGTTAGTCAGCCCATCCGGCCCTGGGCTTTTCCCACTAGGAAGGGCATCAATGATGGCAATGATTTCTTCTTCTGAGATAGGGACGTCAAGCAAGGATTGAAGGTTGTGTGGGATCCTATGGGAGGAAACCCTACCGATGGCCGCCATGCAGTCACGTCTATGAGGTGAGAGAGGAGTCGAAATCCCCAATGGTCTTCAATGATTCTGATATTATCTTCTTCCATATTGCAAGCGACACCATTTGAGTCAAGCAATAGGGGGATCGATTCCCTGTTTTCTTTCCTTTTAAGGATGCTACACATCTCTTTGGTGGGCTTGTCAGCTTTTCCAGACCACCACTCATTAAAGAATAATTGTAAATTTTCCCTTTTTATTTCTTCCTCGTATCTCAGAAGAGCTCTGATTCTTCGAAGACCCTTCTCGGATTGGGCTTTTCCTTTGTTCACTTCCTCTTCAATTCTCCGGAGTCCCCAAAGTCCTTCATATTAAATGTCTCACTCAACTTCTTTTTAAGCAATGACAAGTCATTAGAGGACTTCCCAATAATACATAAGGTATTAAGCATATCGAGCTCCCATTTGAGCATTTTGTTGTGTAGAGAAAATTATCCTCATTGCTTTGAGAGTGGCATTGAGACTTCATAAAAGCATCAAAATTTTGGTACCATTGTCTTCGGGATTGTTTAAGTTCATATAAGCTCTTCTTTAGCTTACAAACCAGATTGTCTTTGCAAGGAACTACATAACCTTCTAGTTTTTCCATATAGATCTCATATGTAAGATCTCCATGCAAAAACATAGTTTGTACATCCATTTGGACGAGCTCTAAGTCCTCCATTGCAATGAATCCAAACAACATGCACACTGTAGACATCTTTACTATTGTAGAGAAGAATCTCTCGAAATCAACACCATGTTGTTGCTTATAATCCTTTGCGACCAATCTTTGTGATTTATACTTTGGAGAAGCACTATCCGATGCGAATTTTAGATTATATACCCATTTACATGGTAAAGCTTTTGTGCCCTTTGGAAAAGTTACCAAATTCCAAGTACCATTCTTGATAATAGAATCTAATTTATTCTTCATGGCATGCTATCACTTGACATGATCCTTTGTTTTCATAGCCTTGTTGTAGCAAGGAGGCTCACCAACATCTGTTAGCATAACAAAATCCAAACCTAGAACATATCAATTGCGTAGATGCAAGACACATGTAGAACATCTCAATAGTTGCTATTGGAGCATTTGCGATAGGAGTTGCCAGCCATTCAATGATTGACATAGACATAGAGTGAGTGGGAGGTTTGTAGGAACTTCTTCAGTTCTTGCATCATTCAGATGTTAGCTCGACTCTTGTTGATATGAGTCTAGAGTAGTTTGAGGTGCATGGATACACCTTGTTTGAGGTAGGCATAGACTATAGCTATATGGAAGTACTTGTGCATTTAAGGGTGGTACTACCCACATAGAGCTCGCAAGCAAAGAGTTATTTTTTTGGATTCAATATTTTTTTTTTGCTTCAAGAGTTTTTAGCCTTAAAACTATTGGTGAAGATTAAAATTTTTATACACTGTATAATTTTGTTTACACCCTTTTGTGGAATCCTACTTAATCCCTTGTTAAAAGCTCAGTTTTTTTTTTGTTCTGAAACATTTATCTAAAGTTCTCACTTGATGAGCGCTATTTAATTTTTCCATCATCTATGAGTAATTTTCTTGTCTTGTCAACTTTGATTTTGTGGTAATAAAAAAAGCCCTTGGTTTCAAGTTAATTATTTTAATATTACTCATATAATCATTATATGTGTATTATAGGTTAAGATGTTGATAAATGATTGTAGCTTATTTGTCTCTTAATTTTGAGAGCTTAAATTTTGAACCCATTTGGATAAATAGCTAATCCTATATCTATTTACTAAAACTATCTAAATTTTTTGAATTGTGCAAGTTAGTCCATATGATATGAACTAGCTTATTGTTCATGGTCTTTTGTTTAGAACCATCAATTTAACAACCTAGTCTATGACTTGGTTCAACTCAAATGACTTTTTGGTGCCAATTCTGGTAATGTTACTCAAGGGTTACCATTTAATATATCATTTACTATTGAAAAGTCCTTATAAAATCATGGGCCTTTATGGCTCTACCATTCTCATGGAGTTAAAGATTTTCAACTTCAATGCTATGACACTTTGCATGTTCTATCCATCTTCCTTTTGGATGATTTTTTTAGAAACTTTTGTATGTACGTGCTATGTATGTGTTTGGGTATGGAGTAGTCTACATACAAACCTTTATCTATTGTTGTGCATAACGAAGATTGTGTTTCCACAATCTTTCTATGAATTTTTTCTATGGGTTATGGTTGTTTAGAGTCTGCATGTGTTTTTTCATTAATATAATCTCTATAAAGACATTGTTTTTTTTAATGATACTCATATAATATGTATTCACAACCGCTATGGAGCTTTCAGAAAATCCTTGAGAATATAGTCATGCTCTGGATTTGGAAATCTGGCAAAACTAATAGGGGCTCTCTATACTTTAACACATCATCCTTATTTATATGATCATCAATGCTCCATTTGGTTTTTCTGTCTAGCATATGAGTTTGTTACCATTCTAATATACATTGCTCCATTGTGTTCATCAAATAATATGTGATGGTGTCTTCCTCCAACTTTTTTGGTGATTCAATGGTTTTTTTTTTGTGGAGAACCCCACTCCTCATGTATTGATTAACTACAAAGATGTGTATTGATACTATTGTTTAATACTTTCTTTAACATGAAACAACTAGTCGAATAAATTTTTATGCTACACCCTAAAAATTTTGAGGTGAAAATAGATGTCTTTCCCATGGCATAGACCACTCAAATAATTAAATGTATTACCAAAGTCCCTCAAACAGATTGCTTGATGCCCCATACTAAGGTATGAGATATCAAAGCTCATTATAATGCATGTAATCAGTTTGGGATGATGTTTGTTTGATCTTTATTTCAATTTCTATTATACCTTTTACTTTACCAATAATTATAATGCTCTAGGTATATTTTTATAGCATATCTATAATCTATCTTAAATAAAAGAAGCTCTAAGCAGTTGTTATAGTATACATGGATGAAAACTTTCGTTTTGGAAAAAGAAGTAAGTGTAGTAGCACTTTCTTTTGGTTCTCTTAGCACAACTCTCACATTTTTTGACAATATAGATGCAATCATTTTATTCTTTTGTTATTTTGTAAAAAACGTCAAATTGGTTTTCGAAGATTGTTACAAGAATAATACATATATTCTTGGTCTTCAAATTCATTGTATGTTCTAAGCATGGAATTATATAACTAATATAAAATATGATAAATTGATGTTTTGAGTACTTTATCACTTGATATGAGCTATCAGCATAAATAAACTTGGAATCAACTAGAACTAGGGCATTAAAAAGAGCTAAGTATGCTTTTCTTTTCTATATAATTTGGTACAATGAACCTGCTAAAAGAATTTAGGTGAGAAAAATATGACAAATCAATTGAAAGTTTGGTTTACTCCTTGATTATACCATAAAAATAAATGGTTCATGGTTTGAGCTTATTGATAAGCTATTCGATGTAATATGCACAATGCATTGTAACTCTCTTCTATCTCTTATTTGAATTTTGGAAGATAAATTTAATTGACTTGCCTGAAAATGTATCACAAATTTTTAAAACATTGAGCTGAAGTCATTATAAAAAAAGGGCATGTTAATCCCTCGACAAAATTCAACCATGTTGAGTTTCCTTTTAGAAATTGTTGTTTAACTTAATTAAAAATGAGCTTTCCAAACTCAAGTTAACATATTCAAGAATATTAGGCTCTATTCCTACAAAAACGAGCCCCCTCTCTTAAAAAATGAGGTATCAAAGTAGGTTTCTATGGTTATGATGACTATTTGCTTCTTATATTTGACTCTATGTTCTTTATTACTTACAAAAGAAAAAAGAGAACTTAAAAAGGTTGGCATGGTAAATGCATTAGATGTAATGGGAGTATTCTAGTATTTTAGCATTTCATCTAATCTTAATCTTTCCACGAAATCTTAATCCCAACAAAATTCCAAGCAATCTAACTTATTTGATATCATAGAATTGTGTTGTAGGTATAGCTTGATCTTGATTCGCCACCTTCGCATTGAGTTTCAGTGAGTATTGAGAATTGTAACCATTAAGTTTTTGTTTTGGCAAGAAAAAAACTAACCTTGAAATCATGAATGAAGTAATGTGTTTATTGGGAAAGATCCACATTTTGGTTGCTTATAGTTATATGCATACATTATGAACATTTCCAAAAGTTAAAAGCATTTTGGCAATCAAGAGGGTACATTATAAATTATGATGACATTGTTTTGAATTGATCCAAAGATGTAAGAGTATGACACAAGGGGAAACTTACCTTTAATCTTGGATGTAAATTGATCAGTCTAAGAAAAACATACATGATAAAGGTATATCAATTTTGCTTTTCATCATTTGTGAGATTAAGAATGCCTTTTTCAGGCAACTATGCTATATTTTTTTTTGTTAGCACCTAGGTGATGCCTTAAACTCCTCTTAGGAAATTTTTATTCTTCCCTATGGTCTTTTGTTTAAAATCTGTAAGCCGCCGGATTGGCAATGGGTTAGAAGCAATTGCTCCAATGGAAGTTGTAGTGCCTAGTTTACGTGTAGCCATAACTCAGAAGTTGATACCCGAAGATTCTTTGCCATTTCGGTTGGACACACTCAGAGAACTAGATGAGCATCACTGGGAAAGTTTTCTGACTCTTCAAGAAGTACAGTTGCGGCAAGCTCGTACTCATGATCGGTATCTCAAAACTCCAGTTTTTACGGTGGGACAACTTGTGCTGTTTTATAATGCTAAATCAAGTGCGGCTGGAAAATTCAAATTACGATGGTTTGGTCCTTACCGGATTAGTGAACAAGTGCGACCAACTACTTTTCGGTTGACTACTTTGATCGGAATTCCTCTTCCTAAAGTGATAAATGGTTCAAAGTTGCGGCCGTATCATCAAGCACCTGATTCGCACTGAAGTGTTATGCGGTTGCCCGCGTATTTTTTTCTTTTTTCTTTTTTTCTTTTCTTTTCTTTTCCTTTTTTTACTTTTGCGCGTTAGTTGAATAAAGACAATAAACTCCTCGTTTTGCTACATAACCATGAATAATCGCCGCCTTTTGTTATTGATTCTACTCATGCATGCACACTGTAGTTATGAAGGTTATCATCTCAACATCGCGCGATGATTAGCATTTTTGATCGCCTCCCGTTACCAAGTATATACTTAATCTTCTTCTTTCCGTTGTTAATCGCTATTGTGTCTACGTGTTCTGTGTGCTTTGCCTTTTCTGTAATCACTATGTATTCGTGCTACTTCGCGTGCGCATCATGGAAGCTTTAGCAAACTTTGCTACCTTCCGTGACGGACTCCCTCAGGACGTAAGTGAATTCTTGTGTATCCGAGGTTTGTCCAACTTTGCTGAATTGCCTTGGCATTCAGTGGAGTGCCATCCGTATTACACGCAAATTATTGCTGCTATTGCCGCCACACCTACTACAGAGCAGAGTTGGCCTATTATGTGTTTACCATCTCGTATCGTAATCACCCTACGGTCATTTGCTGCCGCTTTCCAACTCTCTCTGGAAGGACGAGAAAATGGTCCTAACCTTCCGATTGAGACTATGATTCAATTGTTCCCAAGGCACTCATCGAATGAGTATGCCATACTCTATCGCCCTGATCCTGAATGGACCGCTCTTCAATTTTTAGTAGCCATACTAAACCTGCAGAAATGCACTTACGGAATTTCACGCCCATTTTACTCTATGCTTCACATGGCTTCTCAGGAGCCTGTCAAATTTGCTTCTTACTATTTCCGGTGCATTCACCGTGAATGCGTTACGGTTATTAAACATGTGAATAAGGGAGAACTTCCGCGTTCACGTTTACCGCATATCATTACCTTTTTGTTTCCGGCACCTCCAAGAGCTCCAATCTTATATCATGAAGAATCTACTCAAATACTTGAAGACGACGAAGAAGATGATGAAGAAATCTTCCAGCTCCTCTGCCGAAAACGCATACGGATAAGTTCTTCTGACAGTCAAGTGCAAGGGTTTGCCGCTGGAAATAACGCCGACAAAAATGAAGAAGAGATTTTCCACGACACTACCACCTCGATTCACCATGATTCGTCCGCTCAGTCTTCTCCAAACCAGCAACGAGATCAAAGTGTTACTACCGATTCTGAAGACAGATCTTCTAAGGAAGAATCTCAACAGCATTCCCAACAAGATGTGCAAGAAGATACGCAGGTTATTGTTGCAAAAGTTTTGGCACAATTAATTGCGACAGTAGATTCTGCATTTGCCCAATCTCAAGTGACTTCGCAGCAACTTGATGAAAAATTGTTGGTGGCTAACGATCTGCAACCCACTCCTCCACCCATACATCCAATTAAACCCATTGACCCCATTCCACCTATTGTACCTGAAGCACCGGATTCCACATCCTCGTCACCTAACTATTCTCCACCCACTTCCCATCAACTCTTGACAGCTTCTTCATCTCAACCACGTCCTCCTATTCTGTTTCCTTCGATACCTATGTTTACTGAGCTAGCATCTATGGGTCATATGTTGATCCAACTATCACAGCAACTACCAAAACAGCTGAAAGAGGTTATTGATAATCTCAGAGAAGAATTCCAGCATAAAGTCGATGTTCTTGAGGCAGATATTAATCCACTCCAGGAAGAAGCGGATGTAGTAAAGGCAGAAAATCATGCTCTGCACATACAGATTCAACAGCTCTAGGCCAGACTTGCCGAACAGGAATCATTAATTAGTCAAAGAGATGCCATGCCCGTATAGCACTGGGAAACTTGTTAGAAGAAACTAGAGAACAATTGAATGAAGTCGTGTAGCGAGGACAGGAGATGGCGGACTTGGCTAAGCGGACTAATGAAGAACTCCAACGAACAGAAGCCAATTTATTTGAATCAAATTCTGCTCTTAAAACGCAGATGACTTTGGTCGCTCAACTACAAAAGGAGATAGCAGGGATAAGAAGAGAAAGAGATGCATATTACCGAACCATTCAATATCAGGCTCAGGAATTGGAGAGAAGAGAGAACCAATTGGATGCTCAAGCAGAAAAATTATCCTGAATAGATAAAAGAATCGAAGACATGAAAGTAAGCCGTGATGCAGCTCTAGCGAATGATTTTTATTTACAGGAAGCATTTTTGCAGACACAAGCTGACATTTTCATGACACAAGTAATTATAGCTAGCTCTGTTCGTACTGATGCTCAGTTAGTCGAACCAGACATTTTGAAGAAAATGTTGGATAGCATGAAGCAGAAAATTGCCAGAACATTCAAATTAGCTAGAACAATGTATCTACAAGGTATAATAGATGAGCCATAAAATATTGTATACCTACGGGTTCAAGTCCACTGTGCGTGCCAGTGTAATCCGCCGGATTGGCAATTGTAAATCTTTTTCTTTTCATATTCCGCACGAATCGAAAGGTCGTTGCAAAGAATTGTAATTACTTATAAATCAATGAAAGGACGCTTCGGTGAAAACCAGAAGAATCGCCAGACTGTCTGTCTGGGCGATACGTTCTGTGGAGTTTCTGTAGTGTTGTGTCTGAGAATTCTGAATAGTACTGTGTTTTTTTCGTCGTCGTTGTTTGATTACCTTAACTTGTGGTTAGCACTTTTCCATTAAGTTAAGTGTTGTAAGTCTGGGTTACGGTAATGTTTACTTTTTGCGTTATGTACTGAGAAAGTCTTAATCTGTGTACGAGCCGAAAATCTGTGAGAGAACAAACCAGAGTAGCGATAGTAATTTGTGTTAACAGAGTTCTTTGAACACTCGTGTACTGCTTTGTGAATGAGTTAATCGGGAAAATCAAGTCTTAGGGCCTCTGATTAGCAGACCCCTACCACTCCCAAGAACCCGAAAAGAGCTTAAACGCGTCTCTAGCGGCAACGCGCGTTTAACAAATCTTAAGTACGCATTCCTAGAATGGTCCATTCCTCGATCCATACTAAGAAAATTTATTTGAACTATCATGAGAAGTTGTTTATGTTACATACATTTCTTTGGAAATGATGTAATGTATGGGTTAACATGACCACATTTCTTGTAAGGAACTTACTTAATGTAAGAATTTATTCCGAAATATAAAGATATCACATTCTTTGCCCCCATCAAATCCTTATAGCCTAAACATTCTTCCTTTGGTATATGGAATGTTCAGCATTACAATTAATGATTTGTTGGTTGCTTGATCAGAAGTGAAAGGGCCTCTCAGGCTCCAATTATTTATGCGCTAAGCAAGAAATTACGTTTTATGATAGTATATTACTTGTTATGCTCTAGTTGCACTCTTATTTCTTTGGTCTTGTTGATTTATGTTTTGTTGACAAAATACAAAATACACAATCTTTTAAGGTGATTTTATGGCCTTCACACCTTCTCTTAATTATGA
>CM035432.1:79036196-79138696 GCA_020310875.1 Ceratopteris richardii | reverse complement strand
ATTATAATGAATACCATACAGTTGTATTCCCAACTATGCTATATAATTGATGTTTTGGATCCTGCCGAAGTATTGATTCGAGCTAATGAAACATCCATCGGATAGCTCCCAAGAACGCGCAAAAATGTCGCAAATTCCTGCAATCACATGATATAGTTTATCGCATAGCCACCACTAAACAACATTCGAGAAACATTGTCTGCATCCAACATAAAGTTCTACTCGAAAGTTTCAATGATACCGATGGATCAATTTACTAGACATCGGCCTCACCTGCAGGTGTCCAAGAGCATTTTGCGCTCTCGGATCAGCCATTGAAGCCTCAAAATCAATGTAGAAAAGGTAATCAAAGTACCTGCAAACATTCATCCATAAACATATTCACGCATCCACACTTTTCTTATTCAAGCGGAATTGAGCACAACATTCTCTGAAGTTAGAATGTAGAGAAACGGATGTACTTGGCAACACCGAAATTGCTGCCGTCGACCACTCGCAAGGGTTTTTTCCGCTGCGGGCGGCTTTCAATCTGAGAGGAATGCAAAGGAATATAGTGCAGCTCAGCCTAATTACGATAAAGCGCATGTGATGTAAGAATTTGTGTGCAAGTCTCAGAAAATATAAAAACAAAATCCGCAACTCATTAACTGTAAATTGTATGAAACATGTGAATGATCGAACATAGACGTCAGTTTAAGATTTACAATGCACAATGAAAAATGTAAACCATATGAAACATGTGAATGAATGAGCATGAACCTTAGTAAGATTTATATTGCGCAACGAAAACACTGCAAGTGCTTTGAAAAGTACCCCTGGTCCTTCTTCCAGAGTGAATACTATGCTCGTCTAAAAAGGGGGCGGGGAGTGAAAAGAGTGAGTATATTCGAAAAGATCAAAATCCCTCATTGTTAAATGGCCATACCTTGAAGGGTCTATCAGCCCGCGGAATGATAGGCTCGCGCGCTAGCATGAGAAAGCGAGTTACATTGTCCACATCGTCCTGAGTAAACGATGATAATTCTTGAATTCATGACAGTTTATTATGTATTGTTTCAATGACATGGTACTTTTGGTAATGACATGGTACTTTTAGTAATGGCTGGCTGTGCACGAGTGCGTATGCATATGTGCGTGCATACGTGCCTCGATCACATTCACGATGCCACTATGTTGTATAAAAGGGATATGGAATAGATCCATCTGAGCATGATACAGATGGAAGCGTGGACAAACCTGAATGCCCTCAGCAAGTACTTGTAAACCATAAATCTTCGCCGCCTTTGCACTTGCAACAGCTCCTGTTTGGCGAAGATTATTCTGTGCTATGAACTGAAATTTTGCGGTTGAGAAACATTCAATACAAGAAGCTTAAGTTTTGACACTTAAACTTCAGAAGGAACAAACATTTTGACATTTGAAGCTCAAAAAGATCATGGACATTTGGCATAAAGGAATGACACCCCGGTTTGGAATAAATAATCTAGCGATACTGTTCGGTGGAATGCTTACTCTCCCTGAAAGTTTCAATTAGTTATTACCTGAAAGTATAGGTGAAGATGGAGTTACTATCATCGACCCCTATCTATCTCACAAACCGGGGGGGCGGGGGGGGGGGGGGGGACCTGGATAGACAAGCCCAAAGGCATACAACTGGGAGACGCCTGAAAGCTTACAACTAAATTAAATGTGACCTCAGACCAAGATGCTATGTAGCGGCAGACGAAGGGTTGAAGTTTGAACCCTCGCCCGCCTTCAGAAGGTAAGCGGCCCAAGCGGCTGTCCCATCGCAGTGGACCGTGGTTAGCTTTCTATGAAAGTTAGTTCTAGATTACAGAATGATAAGCAATGCATATTTACAAACAAACCTGAGCAGCAGCTGCCGTGTCGTCAACTGCCTCACGGACTACGCCAAGCTTTGTTAGGCTTCCTTCACATTGCGCCAAGGCCTAATTAAAGCACAAAAAATAATTAACACATTCGTGTAAGATAACTCCTACATTCACAAAGTGACGTTGAAGTGCAGTGGATGACCGGGTGTTACCAAGTGAGTAAGACCACATAACCTTTAAAGTGAGTTCACATCATAATGTCGGCTGCATTAGCCAGACATTCAAATCACTAGTCAAGACGTAAACTAAAAAACAACCTGCCTTCTGCATTAAAGTATCTATGGCTGCTGAACTACAAGGTCATTTATCTGATTCAAACTTGCATACTTTGAAGAGAACCTGGAGGAGAGATCAGGGAGACTGACGCTATAAAGGATGAGTTTCTATACAGATACTTTTCAATACCTGCTGATGACTAAGAACTCTCTTGACTTCCTCCTTCTTGACACCGGGTAGGGCAAGAAGGCAGTGATTCACGGGTAGCTGTACTTCTCCGACGATATGAAGGCGATGTCTGAGTAGTAAATCATAATTCCTGTGTATGCTTCCCCCCAATGAATTTTCAATCGGAAGAACTGCCCGATCCACGAGCCAGAGTTCTACGGCCTGCTTTACCAAACGCACAGAAACCAAAGTAACTTTGGAGGACCGCATATGGATGGTAATCGTATATTCAGTGGAACCTGAAAGGCCGCTTCAAATTGCTCGCATGGAACTGCCTCACATTCGGGAAACGCCTTGTTGGCTGCAGCTTCACTGTATGCACCAGGAACTCCCTGTGGTGTAAGGACAAGGTGGAAAGCTACTCAGAATGCAACAGTGTTTCACTTCCGATGAGTCCTCATGAAATTGTCCGCACCTGATAAGCTACACGAACAGAAGATCCATGTGAAGGAGGGCTTGTGAGATCTATCACTGATAATGGCTCTGCAATAGAGGCAAAAATAAATAATGAAAATGAGAAAAACGAAATATCGTTCTGCTGCTTTTGTAAGCTGCATGAATTCAATGCACAGAATTACATTTTCTTTCCGTCTTAGATTCTTTTTTCTCTGGGTCGATTTTTAGAATAACAAAACTAGTATGAGATGATCGAGACTAGTTGTAAGGGTACATATGCGATACGTTATCCACGAGTTAATTTTGCCAATGGGAACTCTTAGATAACTTATTCTGCATAATATCCTGATAACCTCCTCATATCCAAGACGATCGATTTTTATATGATTTAAAGTTTTATGTTTTGAGATACACACTTAAAATGTCTAAGCATGACATTCGCTTCTCAAATTAACTTCAACTGCTTAGCGAAAAGCTATCATGCGTTCATAAATGGTAACCTCTTCCCATTGTCTAAAATGGCCGTGCTTTTCTGCACGTTAACCTATCTTCTTATAGGGTTCCTTTGAGCGTTCCATCCCACCGATTCTCAAGGATAGATTGCTTCCGTTAAAAATATGGCTCAGTATTGAAGGCTGAGTGGCTTAATGCGAGCAGAAGATGAAATTAGGTGAGTAAAGGACACACTACAGACATCTGCACCATTGCATGAATAGAGATAATGACTGCTCAGTAATAACTAGTCTTCCGGAGCCTAAATGCCAACTTGAATTTAAAGAATTGTCCGCCCGGCTATGGAATCAGGAGATTAATATGTCGCGGCGAATACTATCTAACACGGCGAATACTATCTAACACGGCGATTCGCAAATAAATCAGGTGTATTGGAAAAATTCCATTTTCATGTGAAAATAATTACATATAAAATTCCATTTTCATGTGAAAATAATTAAATATGCAGGCATAAGAAATTCCAATGTTGAACGTGCGTTTCCTTGAAGGCTCATGTTTATTTTCAGCGTACGTTTAGTAGGCGCTGCAGAAGCTAAAACTTGCGCGTCCTTCAAAATCACCGGCGCAACAGTAACAGAACAGACTTGGCCGATACAACGTTGCCATACTGCCGTTTCTACCCTAAAATGTATAAAATCATGAACACAATTCGCTAGGATTGAGGAAAGCGAGGGAAACTTTAATATCAGTGTTACCACGAGAGTCTTAAAGATTTCAAGGCCTCTAGAAGACTTCCTACACAAAGCATAAATGAAAATAATCATTCTTCATCTTTTGATACTATATACAGGCTGCAATGGGGCTTCAGTGCTGCCGCTACAGCTTTACGGAAAAGAGATGACGTTATGACAGATAGCCCTAGGAGAGCATGGAAATCGCATACTTGGAAGAGCGAGCGAATTCGATAATGTGGACTCGGATTCAAACATCGCACCAGAAGGATCTTCCATGATACTGAGCCCAAAGTTGGAAGAACGCGACGTTTCCATCTGTGTTTCCCACTGGCTAGAGATGACCGAACACACACTTCGCCACTGTGTGCCATTACCAGCGTACTCCAAAGAATGCTGCGAAGCTGAGCATGGCGGTTGTTCGAATAAAGCCCCGCTATAGCTAGCCTCAGCATGCAATCTTGCGCTACCTTGGCCTATGCATTTATACATAGTATAATACAGCCTACCTCTATATGTACAATATTCTGCACTCCCCCATGGCCTCCTTGTACTCGTCAATTTCCGCAAATCCTGATTCGTGATTATATCTCGCAGATTGAAGACTTTGGAAAGGGCAGTGGCATCAACAAGTGGGTACATCTCTCTCTCTCTCTCTCTCTCTCTCTCTCTCTCTCTCTCTCTCTCTCTCTCTCTCTCTCTCTCTCTCTCTCTCTCTCTCTCTCTATACTTGGTATGAAGATAACTTAGAGCGTCTCAGGGATGTAAAGAGTAGATCCAAGAGACGTTCTAGTAAGTTCACTGAAAGCGGGAGTGTCCCTTTGAATGGAGCGCTCTTGTATGTGCGTATGCTTTTGAGCACGTCTTTGAACTACTGAAAAATTGCCCAGTTATGGAGCAGGAGATGGCTTCTATGGCAAGCTCTGAAGAGAACGACAAACCTGATTTCCTTGCTTCGATATAGACGAAAGTGCAGACGAAACTAAAGCGTTTATGTAGAGGATTGGTAACGTAGGTTTTAGCATAAAGAGAAGGAAATGTATATATGGTGCGTCTGTCACACAGAGAGAGAGAGAAGGTGGTGGTTGTTGGATCGTGATCAAGCAGGCCCCGCCCCCCCTCCTCCGCTGGAAACTCCAAAATGACAGCAAACAGAAAATCCCACAACATCACAGCTGGAGGGAAGCAGCGAAAGTTGGAACGGATTTGGAGAACTGGGCATTGTAGAGAGACAATCTGACCAGCAGATTTCATAGAAAGCTCCTACTGGGCAAATAGGCGATCCGATAGCAGGAGAATATGACTAGATTGGAGAGAGAGAGAGAGAGAGAGAGAGAGAGAGAGAATACATCAAGCGTACTTTGCAGAGGTTGAAGCAGGTCCGTCACCCCCGCAGAAGAGGAACATAGCTTGGGGGAAAACGATGTCTCAAAAAACGTCACCTAACACCATCATTACTACAATACCTACAGTTTTGTGCGCTTTTCTTCGCCCCTCGTCTCGCTTGCACGCTCACAGTGGGGTTCTTTTCTCCTGAATTTTGTTTACCAAATTCGCCAACCAGTTTTCTTTTGCTTACGAAAATGTTGAGCTACCTCACCTATCAACAAATATTTAAGGTAATCATGCATATACATATATACTTGTATATCTAATACACCGAACCTCCAGGCTCCATAAACCTCTTACTCCACACAGAGTTCTCACAATGCCTAGGCCTTATCATCATCATCATTGCAGGGAATGTAGAGGCTGGGATCAGTTTGTACTTACAATGGACATCCAATAGCTAGTGCAGAGATTGTTTTTCCATTGCTTTCCCATTCGAATGCTAGTGAGTGCAAGAGTTTTGCCCCTCGTATGCACGAGTTATGATTTCAATTGCCTCTTTTTTCTTTTTTAGAGCGTTATTGAGTGCAAGAGTATTGCCCCTCGTATGCACGAGTTATGATTTCAATTGCCTCTTTTTTCTTTTTTAGAGCGTTATTGATTCCTCTCTTTCTTTCTTGTTGTAAGGTTTGAACTACACACAAAAGATAATTAGTGATGACAAGCTTTACCTTTAATCAAAACAGCAAGAAGTAATGAAATATTATATTCATATATCATTGAGGTTTTTCTCTTAGAAAAAAAGGATAAAAAAACAGAGGAAAAAGGTTCAGGAGCTCATATGAGGGGGATAAGGCACCCCTTACAAAGAATTATATATCCTTTATGTACTGATACATAACCAATCTACTAGAAGGGTACCAAGGAAGACCCATATCTCTTAGCTCAAAGGGTTTATAGTGTTTATAGATATTTATCCCCGAGGGACCATGGATAGTGCATTTGTGAAAAACAAAAACAAGAGTCCATTTGACCTTCTTCATCATTTGACCTTGAGTAAGAGTTCTAATGTTACCAAATTTTTTCTTCATTTCTTGCATACTTGTCAAAAATCAAAGGGTGCTTTAATCACTTAATCAATAACCTCCATAAAGAGAAAAGAGACTTCAATACTTAAGTTAAATTCTTCGTACCTATAAAGGTATATTGATTTTCTTTTTCTCGTTGTTGTTAAAAAATCTAAGGGTTCCTCGATCAACAAGTTTTTTATTAAGAGACTTCAATACTTAAGTTCCATTCTCGGGTCCTATAAAAATATGTTGGGAAAACTATTTCTCTTTGTTCTCATGTAAGGGTTCTTGACCAATAAGCTTTATAAAGATGCTTCAATAGTGAAGTTAGTTTCTTGGGTCCTATAAAAATATGTTAGAAAACTTTTTTATCAATGTATCTTTTGTTGAATCCGTCACCAACCGTTGGCTTTCAAAGCTTTATTAGTAGTCCAAATTCCTAGACGTATAACCAGCCATACTAGAGTACTATCTTTCATAGATCTAGGTTATCTCTAGAGCCACTTGAAACTAAAAAACACACTACTCTATTGAATTGCATCTCTTCTTGTCAGTACAACATATGAGGGGCACACCAATGCTAGCCATATCGATGGTCACACCCCGGCATCAGTATGATCATTGCAAATACCTGGAAAGACAATGTTAGTCATACCGATGGGCACTTGACCATCGATATAACCATTGAAAGATTTTTTCTAGTATAGACATCTGAAAATATCATCGTCGATATAAGCGTCAGTATAGGTGCCTGTTGGAAGCAGCCAGAGGCATAGAAGATGCGGAAGCATGTAACGACGGAGCAGGGAGCCAGTCAAATCTTTTTTCAAAGAATTATGTTTTCAAATACTTTCCAAAAACCTCCAACAGTGATTTTTATCACTATTGTAACATATGTAACATAGAAACACCCATTTTGTAATCCATAGCTCCATTTTGTGCAAGCCGAGGAGTCCTCGAGCTTGAGGAGCTTAGGTAGAACAAGCGTATCAATTTTCATTATTTTTAGACACCGTTTACCCTTTCAAATAGCATCTAGGACCTATTTTTTAACTATGCCGGTCACTAGATGTGAAACCGGTCAAAACTAGTCTAGAAACTATAAAAAGAGCTAGAGAGCTCATTTTTGAGGTTAGCTTGTTTGAGTAGAGAAGAGCTTAGAGCTATTTTGAACTTGTAAGAGTGTTCTTGAGTAATAGAGTTAATTTCTCACCTTCCATTGTGTCTTGCTTGTCTCTTCGTTGTGTGTGTGTATGTGTGTGTGCATCTCTATGCTTCTCACCTTCACTCTCACTTCATCTCACATTCACGATCTTCATATCACTCCTATCTCTTCCGCGGATTGACAATTAAGGAGGTGAAGCTTCTTAACGTGGTTCTCACCATTGTGCTAGAGCAACACCAAATTTGGCGTCGTTGCCGGGGATCGAGTCTAGGACGAATGTGTGATGGTAAGAGTATAGCAAGAAGTAGCGTTGGAAGGTAAAAATTTCAGTTTTTGTTGTTGTTTTCACTTATTTTTTAGTGTTTTTCACCTCCCCCACACTCCATCTTCATCACCGCATCATCATCTTCATCTCCCAAAAAATCAGAAAATTCACCATATCCACCCATTCTCCTCATTTCCCCTCATTTATGCATGCGAGAGAGTGAGAGAGAGCTTTTGTGCTTGCATGTGCTTTTGTTTTCTTGAGTTTTCTTGCAGGTACAGAGCTCCAGTGCATCAGGAAAGGTTGGAAAAGGTAAAATTTTCAGTTTCTGTCAGAAATTTTCGACTGTGTCAGACCATCGTGATGGTCTGCAAAGTTCGGATTTTGAGGAAGGCGAGTTCACCACCGTGTAGGCGACCCCTGCGTGTATAGGAATCCATAGCTGCATCTCAAAAAATTGCATTTTGGTGGACCATCGCGACGGTCCCAGACCATCGCGATTGTGTCACACCATCGCGATAGGCTCACGCCATCGCGACGGCTCGGCCGGACCATCGCGACGGTCTCACACCATCGCAACGGTTCATTTGGACCATTGCGACGGTTCGCGGACCATCGCGACTGTTCGGTTGACCCCACACCATCGCGATTGGCTCACGCCATCGCGCCGACGGTGCCACGTGGCAAGCTAGACCATCGCGACGGCTCGCACCTCACGCCATCGCGACGACACCCTTACACCATCGCGACAACTCAAATTTTGGACCATCGCGATTGGCTCAAGCCATCGCGCCCGGACCATCGCGATTGGCTCACGCCATCGCATATGTGACCATCGCGACGGTTCACTTTGGACCATCGCGATTGTCCACGTTGACCGTTGACTGACGCCATCGCGATTGTCCACCTGATCGAGCCATCGCGACGGTTCACACTCACGCCATCGCGATTGTCCGCTTGATCAAGCCATCGCGACGGTTCACACTCACGCCATCGTGATTGCTCACTTTTGGACCATCGCGACCGTGCACTTCAGACCATCGTGATTGTTCACCCTCATGCCATCGCGACGGTCCCAGACCATCGCGATTGTCTCACACCATCGCGATTGTGCACCCCCATCGCAAATTTTAGGGTTTCATTTTTTGGCCAATTTTGGGGCTATTTTTGGGAAATTTTTGGGTGATTAGACTCATAGGAGACCCCTTAGCCCATATTTGGAGAAAAACCTGTTTGTCAGTTTTTACCCCCCCAGGGCCTGAACGGTCATAACTTTTTCATCCGAAGTCCGTTTTTTGAGCTTAATAGCTCATTAGAAAGCTCTTGATGAGTACTACGTGACCTCAACTGTTTTTTTCTTAAAGGATACGACTATTTTTAGATAAGCTATTTTGAGGTTGACCTAGTTTGGGACTAGGAAGCCAGGGGGCAAACATTGAAAAGTTGGGCAAAAGGGAAGGGACTTAAAAGGTGTATATACTCAAGTGCTTGATCATCCAACTATGAATTGGTCTAATATTGAATTTTTCCAGGTCTAGCAAGGGCAATCAAGGGCAACCAAGGCAAGGCAGTGAAGGGCATAAAGCTTGGGAAGCGCGGCTTCTTGGGCATCAGAGCAACCAGAAAAGCTGACTCAAGGTTGGAAGATTACTCAACCCCCTCAGTCAATTCTTAGCCTAGGATAAACGGTAGTATTGCGGATTAAAGACGATAAGAACGCCTCAAGTTCAAGAGAATTAAATTTATCAAGTCCAAGACTAAAGATAAAGATGTGTTACACGAAAACCTAAAGGAAAGAACATAAGTCTGACGGAACGGGAACTCAAAATACCACAGAAAGTCGAATTCCTGACGCATACATTAAGACAAGCATCTAAAGAAATCTAAAAAGAATCAAGAAAGTAATAACAAAGAATCATTGATGATCTGAGCGTTTACTGAGTGTGCAAGGAAGAAAATTAATGAACCTTAGATCGGGCAAACATATAGGTAAGTCAGACCGACGAAGCCTTAGATCATCCGAGGCAAGTGTAAGAACTACTGCACGATCGTGGGCTCAGCAATTGAACACTAGTTATCTCTACGAGAACTCAGACACGAGTGAATCAGAAATGGCATTTAGCGCAGAAAGACCAGAAGAAGGGTCGAATGTAGCCTATTTAGAAAAACCAGAAGGACCCTATAGAACGCAACTAGAGTTTCTCCGAACCAACCGCTTAGGTGCTCGCATCTATGAGGATGGTTTGCGAAGGCAAGTGGTGCAAATGCACAACCCCGATCAACCCATTGGATTGGAACATCCAGTGGTGAAATTCGAGAGAGACGCGTACATAGACAAGGAAGGAACAATGTACATATTAAGTACGCAGCCAAACAATACGAATGAGTTTGGCGTAATTCAATTAGAGACGGAAGCTAAATCTCAAGGAAAAGAACCATTAGAAGAGCCTAGAACACCTAGAGGGAAATCTGTACTGACACGAGTACTAATCCCGGAATGGATCCCTCAAGACAACAGAAGCATAGAGTTGTTTGTAAATAAAGAAACTGATGAAGCCTTTTGGAGATACAAGACAGAACTACTTAGTGAGGCAGGTATCATCACGATATACGAGTTCAAGGACCCGGATACACCTGGAAAGGTTGTATACATGGATGAGACTTCAGAAAGAGTCTTTGTGGTGCCTGACCACGCTAAAAACACATACACATGGAGAGGTGAATTGGTATTCCCTCCATCTAGAACGAACATGAATACAAGTCAACAAGGGGCAAGAACATCATTAGCCCATGGAAATCAAAGAGAGAAAAATAAAGAAAGACCCGAAGTAAGCTTCACTCATCCCGTAGGGAGAGATAGAACAACCACAGACACTAATAGAGCGGATAGACAAAGAGATCATGGAATACCAGGTGGTAGAGATGATTTTCCTCTACCTAGACCACGTGAACATGCAAGAATGTTAAGACCCACTCAATTAGTAAAATCAATGAAGAATTATTTTGATGGGACAGGAGATCCCTATGACCATGTCGCAGAATTCAAGCAAGTACTAAGAGCAGAACAAGTTGAAGACATGTTCACGCAATACAACGCATTTGGACTAACGTTAAAGAATACAGCTTTAACTTGGTTCCAACCTTTGCAACAAAGGCAATTTAGAGACATCCATCACTTTTTAGAGTCATTCATCACTGAATTCTCTAAAAGTGGGATTAGACATGACACGTCTTCGTTGATTCATAGCTTTAAACAAACCCCTCAAGAAACAGTAAGACTGGCAAGACGTAGGTTTAGACAATATGTTGAACGATGTCCAATGCAAGAGCTACCCTCACAGGCCAAGCAAGTGTCATTGTTTCTAGATGGCTTGTTGAGCTCTAAACTACGCTCCTACGTGTACCTAAAAGAACCCAGAACGCTAGAGCAATGTATAAGAATTTGTATAGACATTGAGGACAACTTAGGAGATGAGTTGGAACTCTCAAAGGTCTATAAGGACTCAGACTGTTCATCTCTAGCATCCACAAAATTGTCTAGCTCAATAGAAGACCTTGCAGAAAAAGTGGCCCAGAAACTAGGAGTTTCTAGTAAACCTAGGGTGCTAACAAACAAGCATTGTTACACCTGTGGTGGAAATCATTTGGCAAATGTGTGCCCCAATGCACCACAACCTCAAGCCAACCCTAGTGGCCAATACTGTACAATTGAGAGAAGATACACGAATCATACGGCTCAGGACTGCCCATACAACAAACAGACCGTGAGACAGAACTACCCGCAAGCATACGCACAGCCAGGTAGGTATCAAGGCCAATACAATGCTCAGCCTTATTACTATAGGCCTCCTCAAAACTACCCATACCAGGCTCAACAGAGACCTCAACCTGTCTTAGCTGAGCAGCCACCCCCACCAGCGAATGTCATCTCAGTCAAATATGCTGCTGCAGAAGAGAATCTAAGTAGGGCCTTAGTGCCTTCTTCACCTTTGATCACAGAGAGTGACCCAAACTCAAACAGTTTTGACTCTACGCATGTAGATAGTCCACTCGCTTATTACACGGAGTCACCAAAACACGTAGAAACATATCATTATGATAGTCCACCAGTGGAACCTAGTTGGGAGTCAGACTATGCTAATGTGATGTACACAAACCCAAATCCACGGCCCCAATTAAGACAACAGAGACCACAGGGCCCTAGAGGACCATGCTTTAGGTGCCAAGGAGATCACTTCATAAAGGATTGTCCACATCCTTCAATAGCAGGGCAATCACAGTACTATAACATCCAAGGCTTTTGTGCCGATTGTGGCAAAGAGCACATAATCAAAGATTGTCCTAAGAACCCTGTTAATGCTTCGAATGTGACACCGATCAACGTGATAGGTATTGTGAACAACGCAGATGGATCCAACCCTACATACATGCCTATCCAAGTTATAACAAGAGCCCAGACGCTCTTACAGAACCAACAGCTTAATCAGGAGAAAGTAGTTGGAAGTAGTGAAGTTGCAGAATCTAGCAGTAAAAAGACAAAATCTTGGAACGATTCTAGAGAAAGAATTAAGAGAAAATGGAGTAAAAAGATAACTGAGTTGGAAGGAAGTTTAAAGGAATCTAGAGCCAAAATCCTAGAATTGACTTCGCAGGACTTGAATCAAGAGAATCCAGCTCAAAAATCAGGATTAGTTTTAGCGGAACCCATACCAGAGAATCTAGACATGATGTTTCGTGCATATCAGGCTAGATTAAAAGAGGGACCTCAAGTAGCTGAAATGAGCAAAAACTACCCTCGAGCTGATCTAGAAATTGAGAGAACTAAACTTTGCATGAAGATGGTAGAACTAGCACAAGCTTTGTTCGAAGCCTCTAGATATCTTAATTGGAATAACATGGCAAAACCGGAATTACATTTTCAAGGACTAATGGAGAGGCTAGAATATTTGATTGAAAGCAAAGAGAAAAAGGATCAGCATAGGAACCCTATTGTCTCAAAGACACAGGAAAGGAATGCACCATCCCTGTCTCAAGTACCCAATACAGAAAGTCAAGACAATTTGTCTTCCATACATAAATATTCACATGAATTTTTGAGAGAAATCCAAGAAGAGAAATAGAGAAAGGAACAAGGAACCCATCCTCCTATTCAAGAAATAGATGACTTGCAGGAACAATTTCCCCAAGACATCCCCTCTATTTACGATGAGGTAGAGGAGGAACAACTGAGTGAACACACAGCTTTTGAATCTAATTCTTTACAAGAGTTACCTCAGTTCACAGGACTTTGGGAAGCAAAGTCTATTAATATGAGAGCACCCACGATAATAGTGAGGAATGAAGAATCAGTAATCTAGATGATCTTCCCGGTGATTTCGAGAACCCCTTTTTGGTAGCTATTTGTTCTAATTGCTCCTCGTGACGCCGCGGAACCTTTGTCTCACGACGTTCTGAACCCAGCTCACGTACCGCTCTAGAAACACGGAAGTGATAAAGAATACCAAAGTACAATGTAATCTCACTCTAGAGGAGTTGTTAAAGGTAAAACCAGAATTGTGGAAACATGTAGCAAATCAATTCCCCGAGCTTGCTACTACTCCCTCACAAATAGGATCACAAAATAAGGTACCAGAGATACCCGTAGAAAAGATTGGAGATGTAAGCGAAGGAGAGGAAGGTAACACTTATCTTCCAATAACCCATCAGGGCTACACCACGAAAGCCATCTTAGATTCAGGAGCCGGAGTAGCCATCGCTACCACCGCTTTATGGAAACATTGGGGTAAGCCAGCATTAAGACCCACCAGGATGAAGCTACAAATGGCTGACGGACACATAGAAAAACCATTAGGCTTACTAGAAGGCATATCTCTCACCACTTGTGGTGTAGAATTTGAGCATACTTTCGCCATTTGTGACTTTACAAAAAACCATGCTTATGAGATGATATTGGGACGGCCATTCATGCGTCAGTTGCAAATTGTACAAGATTGGGGAACCAATTCTTTGTACTTGCAACATTTAGGAGTGACTACCAAATTCAATCTTAAAGACTATTCACATCGAGATGTACCCCCAATACAATGGAATACCATCCATAAGACACCAGTAGAGACGGAATCCGTGCACTCATTAGAATCAGATCCTTCTTGGTTGCATGAGGATACTCATTTATGGAAGTGTAAAGTAGCAAAACAAGAGGAAGAAAGGTTAGAAGCCAGGACCTTAGGTGCAGAACAACATCCACAAACCCTTCAGGATCCAGCTTATGCACCTGTAGTATTTCCAGACGAAGAGTTTGAACCCCATGGTTGGGCAGAAATCCTAGCAACCATGGATGTAGCCACCAATGAAGAACAATGGACACCCCACTCTGACGAGGATGGCTATGACATATAAGTTTTCACGATAGAGCCAATCATGAGTGGTTCAATTTTAGAAGAGTGTGAACCTAACACTGAGGCATTTGAGGATGCGAGTGATTTTGATTTAGAATCAATTATCATGGACTCACCCTTTGCATCAGAAGAAGAATATTTCTACGAAGTAGAGACTCACCCTCAGAGACAGGAAGAAATTACGAATGAGGTGAGGTTAGCCACAGAAGTGACTACTAAGAGTAAAGGAAAGAAAAGAAAGAAGAAAGAAACCATGTCAGAAAAAGAAGAATCTTTGTTTGAAGTACCCGAGAATTTCAAGAAATATGAAATCGAAGATAGAAGAATCATGGTACGAATGCCTAATAGAAAGGCGAATGACGGACAAGTATATGATAACCGAGAGAAAACCAAGAAAATAATAGTTGCCATAGAAGGAGAAGAAGAGAAATGTACATACATAGGGCATGATTTGACGAAGGAAGAAGAAGAAGAGCTAGTTTCCCTATTGCGCGAATATAGAGATGTGTTCGCATGGAGTTACAAAGATTTGAAAGGAGTAGATCCAGATATATGTTCTCATAGAATCCCTATGACTCCAGATGCAAAACTGACAAAACAGAAACCGTACACGTATAATGATAACTACGCTGCGAAGATTAAAGAGGAGATAGATCGCTTGATAGAAGCAGGATTCATTTACGAAATTGAGCATACCGAATGGGTATCCCCCATTGTGGTAGTACCCAAGAAGAATGGAAAATTGCGTGTGTGTATTAACCTTAAAAAAGTTAATGCCGCCACGATTAGAGATAGTTATCCTCTTCCTATCACAGAACATCTATTGGAAAGAGTTGCGGGCAAGGAAGTGTACAGCTTCCTTGATGGTTTTTCAGGCTATAATCAAGTAGCCATTGCTCCAGAAGACCAACACAAGACGGCATTTGCCACCGAATGGGGTATATTTGCATTTCGTGTGATGCCATTTGGCTTAACAAATGCACCCGCCACTTTCCAGCGACTCATGTGTCATGTTTTTAAGGAATTCTTATGCAAGAGCTTAGAAGTTTATGTCGATGACTTATGTGCACATTCAAATGTAAGACAGACACATATCCCAGAGTTAAGACAAAGATTTGACAAATGTCGAGAATATCAGGTTTGTTTGAACCCAGAAAAATGTGTTTTCATGGTCAAACAAGGCAAAATTCTAGGACACATTGTGTCAAAAAATGGAATCTCTACGGATGAGGAAAAAGTGAAGGTAATTGCAGAATTACCTAGACCAACTAATGTGAAAGAGGTACAGGCATTTATGGGCCATTGTGGTTATTATAGGAGATTCATACACATGTATGCAATCATAGCCAAGCCTTTGTACTCTCTTTTAACCAACTTTGAATGGACAGATGAATATGAAAATTCATTCAATGAACTCAAACGACGCTTGTGCTCAACACCTATATTGACTACACCAGATTGGAGTAAGCCATTCCATGTACATGTGGATGCATCCAATTATGCCATAGGATGCGTGTTAGCACAACCCACGAATGAAGGTAACATAGATCTCCCCATAGCTTACGCAAGCAGACAATTGAACGCAGCAGAAAGAAATTACACCACGACGGAACGAGAAGGATTAGGGATGATCTACGCAGTAAAGAAGTTTAGGCACTACTTGTTGGCCAATAAGTTCAAGTTCTTTACAGATCATCAAGCCCTATTGTACCTAGTCAACAAACCATGTAACACAAGACGATTGATACGTTGGTTTCTATTACTCATGGAGTATGATTTTGAAGTCGTAGTCAGGAAAGGAAAGACACATCTTAGAGCTGACCACCTTTCAAGATTAACCTCAGGAGAAGCTCCTCAAGGAGTAGTGGATGAGTTACCAGACGCATATTTGTTTAACCTTGAGATAGCACCAGAATGGGCTAAGCCTATAGTCCCTATTCTCACATATGGACCCAAGAATCCTAGGATAAAGATCAAAGAGGGAGAGATTACCAAGTCTCAGAGATACCAAATAATGGCAGGAAGCATATATAAACAGGATAATCAAAAGATTCTTGCTTGTTGTGTAGATGAATCAGAACATGCGAATTGGTTGCAATTAGCACACATAGGTGCATTAAAGCAACATCATTCAAAACATCGAACATTATAGACTCTGCATAGATTAGGAGTATATTGGCCTACGATGGAAGCAGATGTCTACAGGTTGTGTAAGGAATGCAATGTTTGTTGTGAAAGACCACCAGTAGAGCATGCTACATTATATCATGTGTCTCTCACACCAGACTGGAGTGAACAATTAGTGACATACTTGAGGACGAAGACATTCCCTCAAGGAATGACTTTAGCACGACAACGCAGTCTAGAGCAGGAAGCTCAAGATTATTCACTTATTGGCGATAACCTATACAAAAGAGGATGAGATGGATATCTAAGACAATGTGTTCATGAGAGCGATTATCTGAGCATACTAGAGACTGCACACCAAGGTGTTGCAGGAGGTCATTTTGGACCCGATAGGATAATCAAAGCCATCCTCTTTGTAGGATTATGGTGGCCCACTCTTCACATGGATGCTCATACCTATGTAAAGAGATGTGATGTGTGCCAAAGAACTCAGTTTCCTACTCGCAGAGATGAAATGCCATTGAAACCCATGATGGGCAGACGTGCATTTTCTAAGTGGGGTATAGACTTTGTAGGACCCATTAACCCCCCTGCAAAAGGTACACATGCTGAATACATTATTGTTGCCACAGATTATCTTACGAAATGGGTAGAGGCAAAAGCCACGAAAAAGAATGATGCACACACAACTGCAAAATTCTTATTTGAGAATGTCTTTACAAGATATGGACTGCCTATAGGGTTAGTGAGCGATCGAGGCACTCACTTTCTAAACCAAGTCATTGAATATTTGTTACAAGATTTTATGGTGATTCACAAGAAATCCGCACCATATCATCCTCAGGCCAATGGTCAGGCTGAAAGCACTAATAAGATCCTTTGTAACGTACTGACGAAAATCGTGAACAACAAACGTTCAGATTGGGACAAACAGTTACACCACGCTGTTTGGGCATATCGAGTGGCCTACAAGACCGTACTCAATGCAACTCCCTTTCAGATGGTTTTTGGTCAGAATGCTGTGCTTCCTTTGGACTTCTTGATACCGACCCTTAAGGTTGCACAAGAACATCAGTGGACCGGCCATGAATTATCAGCAAGAATGATGGACTTGGAACGATTAGGAGAAACCAGGCTAAAGGTAGCAGCAAGAATATATGCAGCGAAGAAGCGACAGAAAGCATATTTTGATGCACATGTGAAAGATAAAGGCCTAAAAGAAGGAGATTTAGTTCTAGTATATACGCTAAAGCAACACACACGTAAGTTAGAAAAGCGAGGTTATGGACCTATGATCATTAACAGACTCCCAACAAGTGGAGCAGTACAGTTAGCCACCTTAGAAGGAGACGTAATGCCTAATTATATTAGTGGCTGTAGAGTCAAGCTATATCAGGAACCTCTTACTGAGGATATGCTTAGACGACTCACGTTGGCAAAGAAGCGTAAGGAGGAAGAAAATAGAATACGAGCGGAAGCTCAGGCAGAAGCAATAGAACGCATTAAACGCATGAAGTTAAGAAGACAAGGACTAGGGAGAGAACATTATAACCATCTGGAAACTACACCCAGATATCCCATGGCCATGTGTCAAGTAAAGTCAACCACTCATCCTAGTATAGTGGACAGGAGACCATTCATTACAGTCAGGCTAGAGCACGACAACCCTTGCCAAGAGCTCAGGGCTTTAATTGACTCAGGTGCTGCGACTAGTGCGATTAGATGGTCCCACTATAAGGATTCAGGAATAGAAATGCGGCCAATTGAGGCATACCTCATAGGGCTGGGAGGCATGGAAACCCCTTGCATGGGTGAGGTGGACCTTCCTATCCTCATTAAGGAAGTGACCATGACAGCAAAGCTACTAGTGTGCCATGATGACGACCTGATAGAACCCCTAATCCTTGGCCAAGATTGGCTATACGATCCCTCAGTGGACCTAAATCTTAGACAAGGCTCCTTACAGATTGGAACCTTAGAACAGAAGCGAGTGATACCGCTTGACTTCCCTAACGGCATTCCAACTGAGGTTTGTAACCCTAGACCCTATGAAATGCATGCGATGGAAGACCGGGAGATCTTGGGTCAGATCAGTCACGTTACGTCTACACCAACCCACTCGGGCTTCGCTATGGACAGTTGTCAATCAGAAGGACGACAGGAGATCTTCCCTGGGGCTTCCTGCAAACTAGAAGGGGCAGCTACCCAACCGCTAGGGCAGATGGACACAATCAGCGGTCAGGTGGGTTGCATCAGCGGCCAAATGAGCACAACACCTTGCGGTGCTCATCCTTCCAAACTTGTTGCGGACTGGCCTATATTAAAGATAAATAACGAATCACTTCCTAATGGGCAGGTCACGCAAGTGTTGGATCTCCCTTCTTTTCCAAAGCAGAGCGTCCAATGGACCTCTCAAACCCAACCACGAATGAGTCAACCACAACAGAGGAACCCAGACCGACGACACCACCAGACAAGGCAAAGAAAGCAGCAGTATCAACATCACAGAACAAGTGGCACGAAACAAATATGGGTGCCAAAAGGACAGCAACCACAGGCTATTGGCAACACTGCAGATGAGAACAGGACAAAGTTTCAACAGAAGCAAAGTCAGCATCCAAAGTCCCCTCGATCTTCTTCCCCAAGTACAAATACTCGGCAGATTTGGATCGCCAAGAAGTATCTTATCAATCGACCCACACCCATGCAGATTTGGGTACCCAAACAATGTATTATAGCCCAACCCTCAAGCCATGTAATATATACCCCTCAGAAATCTTTCCATCCTTCAATACCACCAAACCCGTTACCACTTTTCGTCCCTCAGCAGAAACACACCACCCACTCAAAGACTCTTAGGAAATGGATACCGAAACGTATCCAGACGTCTTCTTGTACCCCCTTATCTAACAATTCTCCCACCCCGTTTAAACTCCACCCTTGTAATAATTCACCCTCAACCAAACCTTGTATAAATTCATACACCAAAACCCCACATCATGCATAATAAAAGCTCATCAAGAAATGTATGCATAATCTGACAATGTAGGCGTCTAGAGACCTGCATTAGTTTTGCAAATAATCATTGCATCAATCACTTCATGACACTTGGCTACACAGGTTACACATCGGTTATGGAAAGGGATTGCGGTCTCACCTTAATGGGATCATAATTAATTTCCATACTAATGTGCTAATCTTTTGTAGTAGATCTTTTCCATCAGCTCGTCAGTCATCATGCAAACCGAAGAAGGACCATCAGAAGCTGGCCCAAGCACACCAATGGCCAATATTGGAGAATTACTCGCGGAATCTTATCCTACGATGCAACCACCAGAGTTTCAAGGTTTTCTAGGACCCATGCCAATCGACGATCCTCCTAGAGGATATACTGAGAAGATTCATCGTAATTCTCACTGGTTTCAAGGCCTAGCAGGACCATTAGCAGACGCTGATTTCATATTTGAGGCTAATTTGGCATTTGATCTTCGCACATGGACCAAGTACCAGTTCTTTTCAAGAGAATTTGAAGGACTGCAGAATACACAACATTTAACGCACGTTTGGGCACGAGCGGGATTTACAGAATATTTTAGTGACCCTCTGCCTAAACCCGATTTTTACAGATGCTTTTACCTAGTAACCACCTTGACAGCTTCAGAGAACAAGGATCTACCCGGAACATTTATGTTACCATCCTTGGTAAATGACCCTCCATTCAGAAGGTTTTATTTGTCCAAAGATTTAATTCGTGAAGCTCTCAAAATACATGGAACGCATACTCCGATGGAGAGAGAACGGCTAGTCCCAGAGTAGATGAAACGTGGTGATGTTACTAAGTGGGAGGATATTTCAGCTTTAACCCCTGAGCTCTCCAAGCCATTGCGGATATGCATGCAGCATTTTGCTTTCCCAGCTCAGGATCGTTTTACCATGCCCCACAAGAGAATCTGGTTTGGTTTATACTTAGCATGTACTGGACCTCAAACGGTTGATCTAGCTAGCTGGATAATTGATCAGCTCTATTTGGCACAACATAGATGGGAACGAAAGAAAGTCATCAATGGATGTTGTGCACTTACAAGGATTATATACATGTGTTTGGCATATGATTTACCCATAGAGCACGCCATGACTAGTGAGGAACTGAAGGCATTTAAAGGAACCACAAAGAAAGCTAGAAAGGCTAGCAAAGGCAGAGCCGGAAAGCGGATGAGAGGCACTATCCCATGCCTACAAGTCCCAGAATCACCCTCGCCACAACCATCTCCAGAGCAGTCACCGACAGCAGCCACTCCCACAGTACAACCTATTCGTATCAGATTATCAAGACCAGTTGTAACGGAGGGCACCACCAGTACTGTTGCACCCCAAGCAGCCACAACCACAGAACCTATCACCACAGCAGCTGAAATTCCCACCACCATTGGTGCGGAAGCGTTCTCTTTTCCAATACCCCATTTAGAAGCAGAACAAACAGCACCACTGGATCCAACTTTTGATTTTGAGATGCCTGATGCATTCTCCAATGAGTTCCAGTTTTCAGAAGGACAATTGTTTTCTCAAGAATTTGAAAGGCCTAGTTACCCTACCACACCCAGGGATCAGCCACAAGGACAGATTGTGTCTAGCTCTGATGACGAAAGAACAGCAACCGATGACGACGAAGGCGATGACGAAGCAAGCCAGGGCACTATCAAATCCCAAGAGCATGAACAGACAGATGGCAAAGGCCAACAAACAGACACACATGGTGATACAAGTACCCATGAAGATGAAACTTACGAAGCAGCCGCTTACACACTGGCTATTAAGAAGCTGTATAGAACTATGGAAAAGGTTTGGGCATGCAAAAAGCTGACTGAGGAAGAGAGTCAAGCGATAATAGAACAAGAACTTGTCACAGGCGGATTCGAAGACGCATACATCAAAGGATTCAGAGAGTTAGTCAAATCAGTAGGCTCCAACGAAGCACTTAGGTACTTGCAAAGAAAGCCACTACCACAGTTTGACCCCCGCAGAGTACGACTACTTTCAAAGCCCGGCGAATACATTCGTGTACCAACAGGAGCACAGTCTTCAGAACAAGCCAGGGAGGCACGCCTCGTCCCCGAAAGTTCGTTGGCAGCAGGAACCATCCTTGTAGATTCCCCACCCCGCGCTACAACTGTACATACCTCAGTAGTCACTGAAGTACCGACCACCCCAACCACTCCTCCATCACCGCCCATCCCTCCAGCCTCCCCTATTCACCCTCCTTCTCCCAGACCAACATCTTCATTCGCTGGTGGCGTAGCAGAAATCGTCTTTACGACCACTCACCCCACAATTCTTGCACCCATTAGACCCAATCTACCCCCTCACACATCCACCTTTCCATTCAACCCATTCCTCCATCCATCTTTCCCGTCCTTCCCCACACCTTCACGACCCCTTTTCCCATTCCCACCGCCCTTAACCTTCTCCCCTGTCTCACCTCCCCGACCCACTGTAACCCCTATTTCCCCTTTCCACCTAGCTGCTCCAGCCAGCCCCCCTGTAAATTACTCCTCAACCTTTGTAAATCCCGTATTTACACCAGCACAAGCACCCACAGTCACACCAATATTCACAGTCACCGCACTGGACACGTCCAATGACATGGACATCTCACCACCCACTGCACCATCGCTCACTTCACTCACGGCACAACCATATTCAGGAACCTCACAATTTTCCACAATCACCATAGCATCCACCTTCCCACCCCCATTCCCCGTTCCCGTTGCATCTACATCTACTACATCTTCATTTAGCACCCCATTAATACTATCACCCACTGTAGATAATGCATTGCGACAGATGTTCATGTGTATGACGCAAGTCAGAGATGAGTTCACATCTCTTGGTGATAATTACCAGCAGCTGCAGAGGACAACCAATGACTTACAGTCGCAGCTTAATTTATTGTCTATTGAGAATGCCTCACTGAACAGCTGATACCAAGAATTACGAGAGGCCTATCATAAATTAGAACTAGAAAGCGAAGAAGAGACCAAGGAAGCCACTGCTGACCTGGATAACTTATTAAGAGCCCAGACAGTTCGCAATGCAATGCTAACACGAAACATGGGCTTACTCAGAAGACATCTAGCAGCAGCAAAGGAGGAAAACCAGTGCCTACAAGATCAGAACCGAGAAAACTTAGAAGCAGCTCTTGACCACCCAGACCAACCTTTGAGTCCTAGTCGGTTCAAAGCCATTCCCTCAGACTCCATGAGGATGCTGCTAGAAGATCATGTAAGATTGCTAGATGAATACGACCGCATGAACGAGGAGTTACAAAAACTCAAAGAAGATCACAAATTACTCCAGTTACGAGAACCGGCACACCAAGACATACCAGCACCTGTGGACCCCTCTCCTGACATCTTAGAGGAACTCAACGCATTACGGGCCCAGGTATCAAACCTTGAATCAAGGATTGCAGTATATGAAGCACCGCCAAGGCCAGATTCCCCACCTGAGCTACCAGCTGAGGAAGAAATTGTTACCATCCCGGTGGAGGAAACGTTTGAAGAGGCGTACGAGCCACAACCCATCCCAGGCGGACGCGTCACGGTCGAAGGCCAGATGACTTACGAACTCCCGACTCCCGCGTGGATGAAGACAATTGAGGAACTTGGGACCACACACTCAGCTAGAGTAGAGGCACAATTACATGCCATGGCGATGATAGAAGAAAGAATTTTACAGTCTCCATTCTTTGCTCATTTGGCCCCGCGACGATACATATCTGGGCACGAGCTATAATATAAACCGTATTTTATGTTAATGGCCGAATACCAGTTAGCCATTGAGAAAGAAATAGGTAAGAAACCATCGCATGCGACTCAGTTCGAGGAGGATGATTTGCCACTAGATGCGCAGCAAGGAGAGATCTATCAACTAGAGTGGCGAAAAGATTTACTACAGAAGTATCCAGAAATGATGAGTACATGGGTAAAGGCACCTTTGCACTTAAAGTACAACCCATGTTGGGGACCAGTACCACGACGCCGCTCCTGGACTGCCTTTGCTATTAAGGTACAAAACAATAAGCAGTGCCAGGATTGGTTGAATTACCCCTATTTTAAGCCACCCATCGAGTTACCAACTGTTGGCTACATGATGGCTACAATTCGCCACTGGCTCCCTAGATTAAAGCATATGGACGATATAGCGGCGCATATGATTGTCAAAATCTTTGACATGATGCAAATGATTTTTAAAGTCTTCCGACGCGTCAAGGCACCTCATGTCAACACCCCGGGCTTTGAGCATGGCAATTTCGATCTGGTATATGATATGAGTACAACGCCATCGCTACGGGTGTGTTATGCTTGGCATTGCAGAATAAAATATCTACCGGCGTGCTACAAGCAGACATTCGAAGAGATGTTCACAATCGGCTTCTGGGAATACCATTCAGAGGTATTCATAAGCAGGCCTACACATTTATTACACTTATTTGCCTGTGAACGAATGGTCTATTCCACACACTATCAGCTCCCGCCACCGGAAGAACCGCAACCAATCGACTGGGAGAAACTCGAGGCAGATCTGGCCCGAGGCATTCGTATCTCCGAGCACACCCTCGCTCAAGACCTCGTAAAGAACTATATCTGGCAGACCTCACAACAAGGTTCTGTCAGGGACGACAGAAGCGAGAGGGAGGGGGGTGTTGGAAGCAGCCAGAGGCATAGAAGACGCGGAAGCATGTAACGACGGAGCAGGGAGCCAGTCAAATCTTTTTTCAAAGAATTATGTTTTCAAAATACTTTCCAAAAACCTCCAACAATGATTTTTATCACTATTGTAACATATGTAACATAGAAAACCCCATTTTGTAATCCATAGCTCCATTTTGTGCAAGCCGAGGAGTCCTCAAGCTTGAGGAGCTTAGGTAGAACAAGCGTATCAATTTTTGTTATTTTTAGACACCGTTTACCCTTTCAAATAGCATCTAGGACCTATTTTTTAACTATGCCGGTCACTACATGTGAAACCGGTCAAAACTAGTCTAGAAACTATAAAAAGAGCTAGAGAGCTCATTTTTGAGGTTAGCTTGTTTGAGTAGAGAAGAGCTTAGAGCTATTTTGAACTTGTAAGAGTGTTCTTGAGTAATAAAGTTAATTTCTCACCTTCCATTGTGCCTTGCTTGTCTCTTCGTTGTGTGTGTGTATGTGTGTGTGCATCTCTATGCTTCTCACCTTCACTCTCACTTCATCTCACATTCACGATCTTCATATCACTCCTATCTCTTCCGCGGATTGACTATTAAGGAGGTGAAGCTTCTTAACGTGGTTCTCACCATTGTGCTAGAGCAACAGTGCCAGCTGGTATAAGCATCATTATAAGCATCGATATACGCATCCATATATTCTTGGAAATACCAATGCTCATACTAGAGCCTATATCGATGCTCATTTTGACGACATGTTTTTGTAACCCGATAGAAAAAACTCAAGATTGGCTTCTATTTTGAACTTCCTACTGTTAATGTCGAGTTTGCATGCATGTACATTGTGCTCATCCACCTACATTGTGTTCGTCTTGTGCAGACACACACATACACATATCTCTATCTCTCGCTACACACACATCTCTCTCTCTCTCTCTCTCTCTCTCTCTCTCTCTCTCTCTCTCTCTCTCTCTCTCTCTCTCTTTGTGTGTGTAGATCTTGCATCTGGTAAGTGATGCACGTAATCTTTAACCCTTTCTCTTTCTCTATGTTTTCTCATTTCTAATTTCTCTTTTCTTTGGTTTTGCAAAATCTTTTTGGCACCAATTCTTTGGAATTTGATGAGAGAAGATGTTAATTGGGATTTGACAACAACGATCCAAACAATTACATCGATGTAAGTGATCGTTTTGGTCTCTATTAGAAATAGAGATAGAGAGAGAGAGAGAAAGAGACGAAAGAGATAGATAGAGATACATACATACACACATAGATGTAAGTGATTTCTTGTTCTTTAGCGATAGAGAGAGAGAGAGTGGGGACAGAGAGAGAGAGAGATGAAAGAGAGAGAGAAAGAGAGAGATAAAGAGAGAGAAAGAGGGAGAGATAGAGATACATCCACATACACACACGCATACTCATGTATATGCATGGATACATACACACACATATATACACACATGCATATGCATACATACATGCGCACACACATATACACATATGCATACATACATACACACACATGCGTACACACACATGCGTACACACACATGCGTACACACACATGCGTACACACACATGCGTACACACACATGCGTACACACACATACATATGCATATACATACACTCTCACATGCATACACACACATGTGTACACACACATACATACACATATGCATACACATACACTCTCACATGCATACACACATAAGACACAAACATATACATACACGCATATTATACACACACTTTTTCACACATATGCACATATATACATACACATATACACACAATGACATAATATTACATACATACATGCATGTGCATGCATACAGACATATACACACACATGTACACACACATATACATACACACATGCATATGCATACATACACATATACACATACACACACATATAGATACATGTTTAGGTCTAGGTATTTAGGATTAGGGTTTTAGGTTTTTTACATACATACATATATGCATACACACATATACACATACATACATACATGCACACACACACATATATATACATATATACATACACACACACACACATATATATATATATATATATATGTTGTTGGAGACCTCTTAATCTCCTAAGGTTTGATCTATACTGACTTAAGAACACTTCTATGTCAGTTATACACCAAACTTTACAAGAACATTGTTCTTCTTTACCAAGTCTTTCATCAATACTTCTCTGAGTGAAGAAGTATCTACTCCAGAAAGTCTACTTCAGAAATCAACTTCATTACCTGCACAAAACTTCAAATTTCTTCAAGCAAATGATGCACAAGTATTCGCAATACCCTTGTGCAATCATACTAATCATTAGTTCTCAAAACTAATCATCAAAAGTTTAATATGATCCTTAAGATCAAAGATATGTCATAACTGTCTTCCAGAAGTAGCGCCTTCGACATAGTCAACTTCTTAAGTTGATTTCTCTCAACACAAAACCCGTTTTGCTAAATACTTTTAGCCATAGCTTCCTTATCTTCTAACTTAAATTTTAAGTGCTCACTCATCAAAAACTTTACAGTATACACTCAGATCTAAGCAAAACACTGAGACGGAAAAGTGCGCTACTCTCAGACTTCAGTTTTCACATTCTACATATAAATGTTCCTATTGATCATTCTCACAGTAGGAGAGAAATTAGATTCTGAAACTCTAGACATAGCTTCATTAGCTTCTCAATTAGATGTGTACAAAAGGAATTCTGATCCACATGATCAGACAGAGAACACTCAAAAAAAAACCCGTCGCTATTTTCTGGGAAAAAACTCTCTACACATCTCTAAGACATTTGTCATCTACAAATGACTCTCACATATATTTCTTGTCATCATTAACTTATATATACATGACTTTAGACTCATCCCGCGTCTATGACATTGCTCCTTAACATCCTAAGGGTTTAGCTATACTCAGTCTACAAGATTCTTCACTTATATGTACATATGTGTACAAGACATCAATCTAAAATCTTCTTCACTTTCACAAATGTCTTCCTTCACTTCATTCTGACCATAAGCTTTCTTCAAGATCTGTATAATCATCAATTTGTGATTGGCTTGTTCCAACAGCTCCCCCTCAATCACTAATTGTGATTATTCCATTCTTCTTCACTCCTGCCATCTCTTTGAATCTCTGTAGCTTAGGTCCATCCAAGCTCTTTGTCATCATATCTGCCACTTGTTCTTTTGTTGGAGTATACATCACTTCAATCTCTTTATCAAGTACCTTTTCTCTCAAGAAATGATACTGAATTTCTATGTGCTTAGTCCTGGCATGAAAAACAGGGTTAGCTGCCAAATACAAGGAACTCATATTATCTCCAAAAATAATTGGAGTACTATGATCAGTCTCAAAACTCTTCATCAAAGTCTTCAACCATATCACTTCTTTTGCAGCTTCTACCATTCCCTTATACTCAGCTTCTGTGGATGATAAAGCAACTGTATGTTGCTTCTTTGAACACCAAGAAACTAGTTTATCTCCAACATAACAAAGATACCCATGAGTAGATCTTCTATCATTTGAGTCACCTGCCCAATCTGCATCACTAAACACTTTGATTCTTGTGTCAGAAGTGAAACCATAGTACAAACCTTCACTTAAGGTTCCTTTAATATATCTGAGTACCCTTTGGGCTGCAATCCAATGAGTCTTCTTTGGACAATGCATAAATTGTGACAACACACCTACTGTATATGATAAATCTGGTCTTGTCAAGGTAGCATAGATTAAACTACCTACCAAACTCTGATATTTCTTCATATCATTGAATTCTTCACCTCCATACCTGCTTAATTTATGATTTACCTCCAATGGTGTAATTGAAGTCTTGCAATCTTCCATGTTAAACTTGACTAGAAGATTCTTCAAATACCTCTCTTGTGAAACATATACTCCATGTTGAGTATACACAATCTGCATTCCTAGAAAATAAGATAAGTTTCCCAAATCACTTATCTTAAACTCCTTCTCTATTTGCCTTTTGAGTTCATTGATTCCTTGAGCATCTGTTCCTGTAACAATAATATCATCAACATAAATGCACATGTAAATGTATCCATTTTCACTTGCCTTCACTAGCAAACTACTATCTGCCTTTGATGCTTGAAATCCACATTCATTCAAGAACTTGACCAATCTGTAATTCCAAGCTCTTGGGGCCTGCTTCAACCCATATAAAGCTCTCTTAAGCTTACACACATAATCTGATCCAATTGAATCCATAAAACCTTCTGGTTGCTCCATATATACTTCATCTGCAATGTATCCATTTAGAAATGCATTTTCCACATCCAATTGTGATAATTTCCATCCCTTACAAGCAGCAATAGCAATCAATGTTCTAATTGTAGACATCTTAGCAACAGGACTAAAGGTTTCATCATAATCTACCCCATAAGTTTGGGCAAAACCTTTGACCACAAGTCTAGCCTTGTATCTAGACACCTTACCATCTGCAAACCTTTTTGTTTTATATACCCACTTACATCCAATGATTTTCTGATTCTTTGGTCTTGATTCTTAGAGCTATTTTAAAGAGTGTTCTTGAGTAATAGAATCTACTTTCAACCTTCCATTGTGTCTTGCTTGTCTCTTCCTTGTGCGTGTGTATGTGTGTGTGCATCTCCATGCTTCTCACCTTCACTCTCACTACATCTCATGTTCACGGTCTTCATATCACTCCTATCTCTTCCGCGGATTGACATTAACGAGGTGGAGCTTCTTAACGTGGTGCTTACCATTGTACTAGAGCAACACCAAATTTGGCATTGTTGCCGGGGATCGAGTCTAGGATGAATGTGTGATGGTAAGAGTATAGCAAGAAGTGGCATTGGAAGGTAAAAATTTCAGTTTTTGTTGTTGTTTTTACGCAGTTTTTTGTGTTTTTCATCTCCTCTGCATTCCTGCTTCACCACTGCATCATCTTCTTCCACTCCAAAAAAATAAAAAAATTCACCATATCCACCTATCCCCCTCATTTCCCTCATTTGTGCATGCGAGAGAGAGAGCTTTTGTGCTTATTTGTGCATGTGTGTTTCTGAGTTTTCTTGCAGGTATAGTGCTCCAAAACAACAAGAAAACTTCCAAAAGGTGAGAAAATCAACTTTCTATCAGATCTACCGTAGGTGTCAGACCATCATGATGGCCTGACAAGTTCGACTTTTTTGGTAAGTGTGTATAGCATGGTGTAGGCGATCCTTGCGCACTCACAAATCCACATGTGCATTTTAAAAATTTGCATTTTGGTGGACCATCACGATGGGCTCACGCCATCACAATTGTGTCGCACCATCACGATTGGCTCAAGCCATCGTGATGGCTCGGTCAGACCATCACAACTGTCTCACACCATCGCGACGATTCACTTGAACCATCATGACGGTACCTGAAAGTACTTGACCATCGTCATGTTCCGGTCGACCCCACACCATCGGGATTGGTCCATGCCATTGCAATGACTCACTTGCCACATGTCAAATTAGACCATCGCGACAATACCAGGTACGCCATCATGACACTTCAAGTTCAGAACATCGCGATTGGCTCAAGCCATCGCGCCTTGTGACCTTCGCGACGGCCTCATGCCATCATGACGGTTCTGTTGACTGTTGACCATCATGACAAGCTCATGCCATGGCGATTGCTCACCACACAGACCATTGCGACGCTTCACCTTTGACCATCATCGCCTCGCACAATCGGACCATCACGATGGTTCAACTGGTCCATCGTGACAGTCCCAGACCATCGTGATTATCTTAGACCATTGTGATTGACCACCTAAAACACCAAATTTAGGGTTTTATTTTTTGGGCTATTTTGAGGCTAGTTTGAGTTAATTTTTGGGTGATTAAGCTTATTCGAGACCCCTTAGCTCATATCTGAAGAAAAACTTGTTTGTTAGTTTTTACCCCTGAGGGTCTGAACATTCATAACGTTTTCATTTGAAGTCCGTTTTTTGAACCCTAGGGCTTGTTAGAAAGCTCTTTTTGAATTCTACGTGACCTCAACTGTTTTTTTAAGAAGAAAGCATTGATGTTTAGATAGCATAACTTGAGTTTGACCCATTAGTGGTACTAGAAAAGAAAGGGGACATTGGAGAAATTTTGCCAAAGGAGAAAGGACCCTTAAAGGTGTATATATCAAAGTGCTTGATTCATCAATTTAAGAATTGGTCTAAACATTGGATTTTGATAGGTCTAGCAAGAGCTATCGAAGGGCAATCAAAGCAAGGCAGGTGAAGAACTCAAGGCTTGGGAAGTGCCACTTCTTGGGCATTAGAGTGATCAAAGAAGCTTACTTAAGGTTATAAGAATACTCAACCCCCTTAGTCAATTATTAGCTTAGGCTAAACGTCTAGCATTGTGGATTAAATTAGGACGACGATAGGAATGCATCAAGTCCAAGATACATAAATTTTTCAAGTCCAAGAGAATTAATTTTTTCAAGTCCAAGAGCAAAATAAAAGTGTACGATACGAAAACCCTAAAGGAAAGAATTTAAGTGACGGAACGAGAACTCAAACGTGCAACGGAAAGGCAATTCCTTACGTATACATTGAGACAAGATAAGGATCTGAAGGAATAAAAAATGAAACAAGCAATTAAGAACAAAGAAACATTGATGATCAGAGTGTGTATTGAGTGATTCAGGAAGTAAATTCATGAACCTTAGATCGAGCAAGCATATAGGTAAGTCTAATCGATGAAGCTTTAGGTCATCAGAAGAAAGTGTAGTAACTACTGCACGTTCGTGGGCTCAACAATTGAATAGTTACCCTTACGATTTGGGCTCAGATACCAGTGAATCAGAAATGGCTTTTAGCAAAAAAAGACTAGAAGGAGGGTTAAACGTATTATATTTGGAAAGACCCGATGGACCCTACAAAACGCAATTAGAATACATCCGAACCAACCACTTAGGTGCTTGCATCTATGAGGATGGTTTGCGAAGATCAGTTGTGAAATTGCACAACACTGACCAATCCATTGGATTGGAACGTCCAGTGGTGAAATTTGAGAGAGACACATACATAGACAAAGAGGGAACAATGAAGACAACATCTCTTCCATACACAAATATTCACACGAATTTTTAAGAGAAATCCAAGAAGAGAAGTGGAGACGTGAGCAAGAAGCAGATCCTCCTATTCAATAAATAGATGACTTGCAGGAACAATTTCCCCAAGATATCCCCTCTATCTATGATGATGTAGAGGAAGAGCAATTGAGTGAACAAATAGATTTTGAATCCAATTCTTTGCAAGAATTACCTCAGTTCACAGGACCTTGGGAAGCAAAGTCGATCAGCATGAGATCACCCACTATAATAGTGATGAATGAAGAATCAGTAATCCTTAGAAACACGGAAGTCATCAAGAACACCGAAGTCCAGTGTCACCTCACTCTAAAGGAATTGTTGAAGGTTAAACTAGAGCTGTGGAAGCACGTAGCAAACCAATTCCCTGAGCTTGCTATTGCTCCCTGTTAGATAGGATCACACAAGAAGGTACCAGAAATACCACTGGAACAAATTGGAGATGTAAGGGAGGGAGAGGAACGTAACACTTATCTTCCAATAACCCACAACGGCTACACCACCAAAGCCATCTGAGATCCAGGAGTCGGAGTAGCCATCGCTATCACTGCTTTATGGAAACATTGGGGTAAGCTAGCACTAAGACCCACCAAGATGAAGCTACAAATGGTTGATGGACATATAGAGAAGCCATTGGGCTTACTAGAAGGCATATCTCTCACCACTTGTGGTGTGGAGTTTGAACATACTTTTGCCATTTGTGATTGTGGGAAAAATCATGCTTACGAGATGATTTTAGGAAGACCATTCATGCGTCAGTTGAAAATCGTACAAGATTGGGGAACTAATTCTTTGTACTTGCAACATTTAGGAGTAACCACTAAAGTCAATCTTAAAGACTATTCCCATCAAGATGTACCACCAATCCAATGGAACACCATCCATAGGACACAGGGAGAAATAGAGTCGGTACATTCATTGGAATCAAACCCCTCAGGGTTGCATGAGGATACTCATCTATGAATGTTTAACATAACCTTGTGCAGGATGAAGAATGGGCGTTTACTAGTGTTTGCAGTTTTGACCCATCTTCTCATGAGTAGTGCATGTCTTCAATAGACTCATATGTTTGGTACTTTGATAGTGGGGCAACCAAACATATTACCTCACAGTGCAGTTTCTTCTCTTCACTCGAGCCTGCCTCTACAGGGAATACCATCACATGTGCCAACAACTCCTCTTATCCTGTCATGGGAGTTGGTAAGATCATTATTACTACTACTGATGGTAGTTCTTTCACTTTGTCAGATGCTTTATTTGTGCCAGGGATCAAGAAGCATCTGTTATCAGTTTCTACATTAGCCAAGATTGGCTTGGTTGCGAAATTTCTTGATGACAGATGTATAGTTCATGATCTATCAAATGGTGATGTTATTATTGCTTCTGGCATTTTAGGTCATGGGCTATATAAGCTCATAGACTATGAAAAATCGGTGAATGATTTGGCATGTGCAATACATGATTCTCAGGCTATGTTAGATGCAAAGCTTTGGCATGCACGCTTTGGTCATTTGAATTTTGCTAGTTTGCTATGCCTATAGAAATCTGAAATGGTGTCCTCTTTGCCCAAACTTGAGGCACCTGGAAAACATGTTTGTGAAGGCTTTATTTTGGGCAAAATGCAACATTCCTTTTTTCCAAAAGATGGTTCAGTTCGGGCTACTCAAAAATTGCAGCTTGTACATACTAATGTCTGTGGTCCTATGTAGACACCTTCTTTTGGAAATTATCTTTACTTCATCACTTTCATTGATGATTTTTCCAGGCATGCACGGGTATATCCATTGAAGGCAAAGTCCGAAGTGTTCATGTGCTTCAAACAGTTTTTGGTTTTGGCTGAAAATCTGTCAGCATGTAAAATGGGCACCCTCCGTTTTGATCGAGGGGAAAATATATGTCTTTTGATTTTAATGCATTTCTGGCTGAACGTGGGATAAAACACCAGTGTACAATGCCGTATACACCTCAAAAAAGTGGAGTTGTTGAACGGAAGAACAGGTCACTCATGGAGATGGCGAGGTGTATGGTCAAGAGTCAGGCTTTACCACATAGTTTCTAGCTTGAGGTTATCATGTGTGCAACATATGTACTTAACAGGTGTCCCACTAAAGCACTGCAATCTATCACTCCATATGAGGCTTGGGATGATTGCAAGCCATCTGTTCCTCATCTGCGTGCTTTTGGTTGTTTAGCATATGCAGTAGTGTCTGAACAACATGGCAGAAAATTGGATGATAAAGCAGTAAAATGTATTTTTGTTGGGTACAACTCTAAAAGTAAAGGATATCGTCTGTATCATCCAGAGACTAAATGCATTCTAATTAGCCGTGATGTTGTTTTTGTGGAAGATGCTATTCAGTCATTGCTTTCATGTACCAAGGAGACATCTCTTAGCTCCAAAGACATGTATGATACTTTGCTGCCTCTTTTTACAGGTGGACAGTCTAGTGTTGGTCTCACTGAGGCAACTTCTCAGCCTTTGTAGGTTTCATGTGATGATGCAGATCATTCCATTTTTTATGCAAATTGCATGAAGAAGTGTATGTTTTTCAGCCCCGTGGCTTTGTGCAAAAAGGGCATGAGAACTAGGTGTGCAAGTTAAAGAAGGCATTATATGGTTTAAAGCAAGCACCACATGCTTGGTATGAAAAGATACATGCCTATCTGATTGCACATGGTTTTGAGAATAGTCCAACTGAAAGCACCTTATATGTTAAGCATGCTAGTGATGTACTTCTTATCATTGTGGTATATGTTGATGACATTCTACTCATTGGTCCTCATGACATGCATGTTGCGGACTTTAAGGCTGATTTGCATGCCTCATTTGAGATGTCTGATTTGGGGCATTTGCATCACTATTTGGGCATTCAGTTTATGCATGTTGATAGTGGAATGGCTTTGTGTCAAACGAAATATATTGACACATTATTGCAGTGTTTTGGCATCGAAGACTGTAAACCTATTGCCACTCCTATGGAAATAGGTTTAGGATTGAGTCTTCATGATACTGAAGATGCATTTGATACTGTTCTCTATCAGCAGGCGGTTGGATGCTTGATTTACTTATGCATTACTCAGCCAAATATTCATTTTTCTGTCTCATAGATGAGCAGGTTTATGCATTGCCCAGGAGTCAAGCATTGGTAGGTAGTTAAGCGCGTCTTTTGCTACTTGAGTGGTACTCGGCTACTTGGGTTGTTTTATCCCAAGGGGGGATCATTACCGCCAGATTTGCATGCTTTTTCTGACTCTGATTGGGCTGGTTGCTATGACACTCGTGTGTCCACTAGTAGCTTTTGCTTCATGCTTGGTAGCTCATGTATATCTTGGTTGAGCAAGAAGCAACCTACTGTGGCCACTTCCAGTTGTGAGGCTGAATATAGATCATCTTTCACAGCGACTGTTGAGTGTGTGTGGCTCAGACACCTTATGGCTGATTTGGGTGTTGGTTAGTCTTCTGCCACCACCATCTTCACTAATAATCAGAGCGCATTGGTAGTTGTGAGGAACCCTGTGTTCCATGCTCGCACTAAGCACATTGAGGTGCATTATTATTATGTCAGGGAGAAGTTCTCTGCTGTGGAGATCAGCTTGGCATATGTGCCCATGCAAGGCCTTTTCACGAAGGCTCTACCTTGGGAGAAGTTTGAAGCTTTCTACAAATCTTTGGGCTTACTTCCTTTTGTGGATTGATTTTCGCATAGCTTGGCACTTCCTTATACATGAGTGCCAGCTCATTGTTCTCCGCATCACTCCGAGGGGGGATTTGTTGATATATTTAGGTAGTGATGTGTGTTAACACTCTCTAGGAGTCAGACTGTCGAGGCACTTTATTCCCTCTTTAAGAGGTTTTTATCCCTCGGCTTGTATATACGCCTATTGCCCTAATAGGCTACTTATCTTTTGTACATTCTAATGGTAATACAATTTAGTTTTGTGTGTTGAGCTCCAAGCTTCTTCTTCTTCCTTGTGTTGTTCGCGTGCTTCTGCAGTCGTCTAACTCCAACAGTATATACACAGCAAAGAAGCGACAAAAAGCCTATTTTGATGCACATGTGAAAGACAAAGGCTTAAAGGAACGTGATTTATTCCTAGTGTATACATTGAAACAACATGCACGGAAATTAGAAAAGCGAGGTTATGGACCTATGATCATTAACAAACTCTCGACAAGTGGGGCGGTACAATTAGCCACCCTAGAAGGAGAAATAATGCCTAATTACATTAGTGGCTATAGAGTCAAGCTTTATACCAGGAACCTCTTACTAAGGATATGCTTAGAAGACTTACATTGGCAAAGAAGGGTAAGGAGGAAGAAAAGATAATATGCGTGAAAGCTCAAGCAGAAGCTATAGAACGCATTAAGCGCATGAAGCTAAGAATACAAGGACTAGGGAGAGAACACTATGACCATCTGGAAACAACACCCAGATATACATGGCCATGTGTCAAGAAAAGTCAATTACTCATCCTAGCATAGTGGATAGGAGACCATTCATTACAGTCAGGCTAGAGCACGACAACCCTCGCCATGAGCTTAGGGCTTTAATATATTCAGGTGTTGCGATGAGTGCCATTAGATGGCCCACTATAAGGATTCAGGAATAGAAATGTGGCCAATTGAGGCATACCTCATAGGGCTAGGTGGCATGGAAGCCCCTTGCACGGGCGCGGTGGACCTTCCTATCCTCATGCACGAAGTGACCATGATAGTGAAGCTCCTAGTGTGCCATGACGATGACCTATAGAAGCCCTAATCCTTGGCCAAGATTGGCTATATGACCACTCAGCGGCTAAATCTTAAACAAGGCTCCTTGCAGATTGGAACCTTAGACCAGCAATGAGGGATACCACTTGACTTCCCTAACAACACTACACCTGAGGTATGTAACCCACGCCCCTATGAAATGATTGCTACGAAGGACAGGAAGATCTTTGGTCAAATCCATCAGCTAAGTACGTGCTCCTTCCAAAGTCAACCCATGAGAGCTTGGAGATGGATAGTTGCCAGAAAAAAGGATGTCAGGAGATCTTCCATTAGTCTTCCATCAATGGACAAATGGGGACCATCAATGGTCACATGGACTGCATCAGCAGACAAATGGGCACAATAGCCTCCAATGCCCATCCTTCCACACTTACTACGGACTGGCCTAGATCTGTGGTACAGAATGCCTCACTTCCTAATGGGCAAGTTTTGCAAGTGTTGGACCTCCCTTCTTTTCCAAAGCAGAGTGTGAACCCGACCTCTCACCCTCAACCACGAAGGACTCACCCATGATTGTGGATCCCAAACCGACGATCATATCCGACAATACAAAGTAGGGAGCAATATCCGCACCCCAAAGCAAGCGGCATGAGACAAATATGGATGCCAAAAGGACAGAACACACCAATAGTTTCCAACAACACAGACAACGATAAGAAGAAGTTAAGGCAGAAGCAGAGTCTGCATCCAACATCTCCTCGACCTTTTTCTACAAGTACGAACATTCGAAAGATTTGGATCGCCAAGAAGTACCTGACGAATCGACCGACAACCATGTAAATTTGGGTATCTAAACATTTTATTATAGCTCAAAACTCAAGCCTTGTAATATATACCCCTTTGAAATCTCTTCACCCATCGACACCACAACCACCCACATCACCTTTTGTACCTCAACAATAGAGTACTACCCATTCATCAACTCTTAGGAAATGGGTGTCGATGGTAGCAATTAAGATCCATGGGATTCACACATTGACAGAGTGCAAAAGGCTTATTCTAGAGCCGATGAAGCGTGGTGATGTTTTGAAGTGGGTGGATATTTTGGCCATTACACCAGAACTCTCTAAATCATCATGCATATGTATGCAACATTTTGCATTTCCAACCCACAATCGCTTCCCCATCCCCCAAAAACGCATCTGGTTCGGATTATATCTTGCATGCATCGGGCCCCAAACCATAGATCTTGCGAGTTGGATTATTGAGCAATTGCATTTGACTCGGCAGATATGGGAATGAAAACATGTCATCCACGGATATTGCGCCAATTGTTTACATGTGTTTGGCATATGATTTGCCCATAGAACACGCGATGACTAGCGAAGAATTGAAAGCATTCAATGGAACTACCAAGAAGGCCAAGAAAGCTAGCAAGGGACGGGCAGGCAAACTCATGCATGGTTCTATCCCATGCTTACAAGTTCCAGAATCCCCGTCACCTCAGTCATCCCTAGAACAGTTGCCAATGGAACCCCCCATAGTTGTACAACCCATCCATATATGCCTTCCATGATTTGTTATCACCGAAGGTACTACCAGTGTGGTGACCTCTCAAGCAACCACAATTCAAGAACCCACCACTACAGCAGGAGAAATTCCCACCACCATTGGTGCAGAAGCCTTTACTTTCCCTATAACTAACTTAGAGGCAGAACCAACAAACACCACTTTTGATTTTGAAATGCATGATGCTTTCTCCAGTGGATTCCAATTTTCAGAAGGGCAGTTTTTCTCACAAGAATATGACCCTTCCAGTTACCCTACCACCCCCCTGATCAACCACAAGAACAAGTGGTCTCCAGCTTAGAAGAGGAGAGAACAAAAACTGACAATGAGGATGGTGATGATGAAGCCAATCAGATTAGCCATGACTCTCAAGAGGACATGCAAAATGACGAACAAGAGCAACAAACCAAAGCTCAAGGAGACACAAATACCCATGAAGATGACACGTTCAAAGTTGTCGCCTACACTTTGGAAATCAACAAAATATATCACAATATGCATGCAGTCTAGGCATGCAGACAAGCATCTGAAGAAGAAAGTCAAGCAATTCTCGAGCACAAACTCACTACTCGAGGTTTCGAAGAAGCTTTCATGCAAGGCTTCAAGGAATTATTTAAATCAGTTGGGACCAATGAAACACTCCATTATTTGCAGAGAAAACCACTACCAAAGTTTGACCCACGATGCATCCATTTACTCTCCAAGAAAGGTCACTATATTTGCATACCAACAGATGTCCAATCTTCGCACCATGCCAAGGAATCTCGACTTATTCTGGAAGACCCTCTTGAAGAAGCGACCATCGTCATCGACTCCCCGCCTCATCCTTCTACTATAACTACCACTACCATCATCGAAGTACCCACTCCTCTTTCACATCTTGCCCCTCCACTCTCTCCTATACACCCTACCTCTCCCAGATTGTCCACATTCATCACAAGCGTTGTAGCAGAAGCCCTCATTGTCTCAACCCCACAAACTATTCCTACAGCCCTCCAACCTACCTTTCCCCCTTTAGCTCCCACCATTCCTCCCAATCCATTTCCCACTCCATCCTTTCCTTCGTTTCCCATCCCTCCAAGGCCTATATTCCCATTTCCCCCTCTAATGACCTTTTCACCAGTCTCACCTCCTGCCCAATTGTGTTCCCTCTATCCTCCCCTCTCCACCAAGCAATACGCAAAATCCAACCTCTAATTTATTCATCTACCTTTGCAAATCATTTATTCACACCCACTCATGCACCCACCATCACACCACTCTTCACAGTCCCTGCACTCGACACCACGTCCAGTGACATGGACATCTCACCACCCACTGCACCATCACTCACCTCATATATTCCACCACCCCATTTAGGCACATCGCACTTCTCCACAGTCACCACTGCATCCACCTTCCCATCCCCCTTTCCCCTTCCCCTTGCATCAACACCCACACCCACAGTCACTCTACCATTAATATTGTCGCCCACAATCGACACCGCTTTTTGCCAGATGTTTTCTTGCATGACACAAGTTAGAGATGAATTCACATCTCTCGGAACCAACTACCGGACACTACAACAAACAACTATAGATTTACAGGTGCAATTAAACTCTTTAACCATCGAGAATGCCTCACTTAATGTGCAATATCAAGAGCTATGCGAGGCCTACCATTCCTTCGAACTAGAAAGTGAACAGAAGACAAAGGAAGCCATTACCGATATTGACAACCTATTATGGGCTCAAACAATACGAAATGTGACTATCACTCGGAATATGGGATTGTTAAGACGACACCTCGCAGCGGCCAAGGAAGAGAATCAGCGATTGCAGGAACAAAATAGAGAAAATATTGAAGCAGCTCTGGATCAACCGGATGAACCTCTGAGTCCCAGCCGCTTTAAAGCAGTACCATTGGAATCTATGCAGATATTATTAGAAGATCATGCATGAATCTTAGAGGATTATGACAACATGAATGAAGCATATTAGAAGTTAAAAAATGACCATAAAGTGCTACTGTTGCAAACACCTGCACGACAACCACCACCAAGTCTTGAAGTCACCTTTCCAGAGATTATAGAGGAACTCAATACTTTACGTGCTCAAGTACTTAGTCTTCAAGCGCAAATTGCTGCTTTCTCCGAGCCTCTGAGGCCTGATTCCCCACCTGAAGAAATTGTGTCTATCCCGGTAGAGGAAACCTATGAAGAGGCCTACAAACCACAACCCATCCCAGGCAAATGTGTCACGGCAAAAGGCCAAGACACCTTTGAACTCACTACACCCGCATGGATGAAGTCAGTCGAAGAACTTGGAAAGACCCACTCTGCATGGGTGGAAGCACAATTACATGCCATGGATATGATAGAAGAACGCATATTACAATCCCCCTACTTCGCCCATTTGGCCCCTCGAAGGTATATCTCAGGCCATGAGCTTCAATACGAATTGTACTTCAGGCTGATGGCGGAATATCAATTGGCAATAGAAAAGGAGATGGGTAAGAAACCATCCCATGCCACTCAATTCGAGCCTAACGACCTGCCACCGGAAGCATAGAAAGGTGAAATCTTTCAACCAACTTGGCATCAAGAGTTGCTACAAAAATATCCAAAGATGATGCATACATGGGTCAAGGCACCCTTGCATTTGAACTACAACCCATGTTGGGGACCTATGCCAAGATGCTGCTCCTGGACAGCCTTTGCAATTAGAGTTCAAACTAATAAGTAGTGCCAAGATTGGCTTAATTATCCTTATTTCACCCCACCCCATAGACCCCCTACAGTTGGATACATGATGGCCACGATTTGCCATTGGCTCCCCCGCTTACATCACATGGATGATATTGTAGCACATATGACTGTCAAAATATTTGACATGATGCAGATAGTATTTAAGATCTTCCACCGCATCAAAGCACCGCATGTCAACACCCTAGGATTTGAGCATGGTAACTAGGACTTAGCATATGAGATGAGCATTACGCCATCGCTCCGGGTGTGTTATGCTTGGCACTGCCGAATCAAGTACTTACCCGCTTGTTATAAAACGATATTTGAAGAGATGTTTACCAACGTCTTTTGGGAGTACCATTCGGAGGTTTTATAACCAGGACCACACACCTACTTCAATTATTTGTCTGTGAACAACTGGTGTACTGTACACAATACCAACTTTCGCCACCCGATGAACCTTAGTCCATAGATTGGGAAAAACTTGAAGCTGACCTTGCACGAGGTATTCGCATCGTGGAGCACACCCTTGCTCATGACCTCCTACAAAACTATATCACGCAAGCCCCACAACAAGGTTCTATCGGGGACAACATACGCGAGAGGGAGGGGGGGTTGGCAGTAGCAAAAGGCATAGATGACGAGGAAGCATGTGAAGACGGACTACAAAGAAGTCCTAGAGAGCCACGCAGTCATCTTTTCTCTAAGAAATATATTTGATAATACTTTTTCAAAACTCCCAATTGTGATTTTTGTCACACTTGTATCATATGTATCATAGAAGCACACACTTTTATAAATAGTAGCTCCATTTTGTGCAAGCCGAGGAGTCCTCGAGCTTGAGGAGCTTAGGTAGAACAAGCATACCAATTTTGGCTATTTTTAGATCTGGTTTAGACCTTCAATATAGTGCCTAGAACCTATTTCTTAACTATGTCAGAGACTAGATGTGAAACCGGTCAAAATTATTCCAAAAATAATAAATAGAGCTAGAGAGCTCATTTTTTAGCTTAGCTTGTATGCGTAGAGAAGAGCTTACAGCTATTTTGAGCTTGTAAGAGTGTTCTTGAGTAATAGAATCTACTTTCAACCTTCCATTGTGTCTTGCTTGTCTCTGCCTTGTGTGTGTGTGTGTGTGCATCTCCATGCCTCTCACCTTTGCTCTCACGACATTTTGCGTTCATGATCTTCATATCACTCCTATCTCTTCTACGGATTGACATTAATGAGGTGGATCTTCTTAACGTGGTGCTTACCATTGTACTATATATATATATATATATATATATATATATATATATATATATATATATATATATATATATGTGTGTGTGTGTGTGTGTGTGTGTGTGTGTGCTACACTTAATCCATTCATTGACTGAACAAATGTTGAAATGTTTCAATCAAACTTTATATAGCATGTTGTCTAATGTTTGCACACCTTCTCCAAGTTAAAACTTCTCAAAAGAATTAGTAGATCTTGAGATTTCCTCCAAACAATGTATCTAGGTCTAAAATTGTTCTTCTATGTAGTTGACTTTGACACACGTAACTTCTAATGCATGGTTCTCCCAAATTGCTCAAAACTTTACACTGTGGAGGGAGATCTGATCAAAACATTGACCATCAAATTTGCACATGTGCCTATCTTTACTTCTTATCTTTACACATGTAAATGTTCCTACTTAAAATTCTCTTAGCCTGATTACAATTAGGCTCTCAAAACTTGTACAGAGGTCACTCAACTATAGAATTAGACCTATACAAAAGTATTCCTCAAGAATATAAACATAGCAGGAGTACTCAGCAAAAAATCGAGGCGCAACTTTCTTCTATTCAATGAAATACATTTGATAGATAATCCATATTCTTCTCACTCTCTAAAGTCTCTAATGACTTCTAAGACTTGTCCCTTATCGTCTCTCTCATATATAACATCTATATTCAAGTATATATAGACATTTACATCCCTACTCATCATAGATACAAAGGTTTTCATGAACTAATTACAAGAGTAATATACATTTATATACAAGTTTCCATCTTCTGATCATATACTCACCTTCAAGCCTCATACGGTGATCTTTGCTTTACTTATTGACTTCAAAATTTGTCCTAATCATCAATTGATGATTGTCTTGCACCAATAGCTCCCCCTCAATCATCAATTGTGATTTTCTCCATCTTCTTTATACATGTCATGTCTTTGAACCTCTACAACTTAGGTCCATCCAAGATTTTGGTAAACATGTCTACAATCTAATCTTTTGTAGAAGTGTGTATGACTTCAATTTCTTTATCAATCACCTTCTCTCTATGATATTGGATCTCAATATGTTTAGTCCTGGCATGAAACATAGGGTTAGCAGCTAGATACAATGAACTCATATTATCTCCATGAATAGTGGGTGTACTCTGAATGATGTCAAAACGCTTCATAAGTGTCTTCAACCATATAACCTCCTTTGTAGCTTCAACCATACCTTTATATTCTGCTTCTATAGATGACAAAGCAATTGTATGTTCCTCTTGTGAAATCTATGGAATTTGTGAGCTTTTCTTGTGTATTTCTGAGGGAAGTGTATGAAGAAAGGTAATCATCAGTCTATTGAGTGAAGTTTTGTTAAAGATCAATGTTGGAAGTCGAAATTCTCAGTTTTTACAGAATCGCGATTATCTCGTCTCTGTGATATAGGTATTGTTTTTGAAATCTGATTTTATATTTGTAATCCGCAGCCCCTTCTAGTTAATGGAATCCAAGAATAAGAGATACCATGGTTGATTTCTAAGAAATTAGTTAAAATGAAGATGGAAAAACTAGGGTTTTGAATATCTTGAGCTATACAATAGCATTTTCAATAATTCTTGTGTGCCATTTTCCCTGTAGATTACAAATATAGAATCAGATTTCAAAACCAATACCTATATCACACAGACAAGACACTTGTGACTTTGTAAAAATTGAGAATTTCCACTTCCAGCATTGATTTTTAACAACACTTCACTCAATAGACTGATGATTACCTTTCTTCATACACTTCACTCAAAAATACACAAGAAAAGCTCACAAATTCCATAGATTTCATAAGAGGAAGACTCAACAAATCAAGAAGTTACTCTATAGAAGTAGCAACACAATTTTCTTGCAAGAAGCTCTTCACATTACTGGAATAGTATGAGAATAATACAACCAACCCTTTCAAAGTAGAGGAAAATGTCCTTTATACTTTTTCAAGTGTCCCTTTTCACACTTGAAATTTGGTCCTTCTACCTTCTAATCTAAAAATATGCTACTAAAGAGCTTCTAAAAATTCTAAGAAAAATATATATGCTTCTACTATACATGAGGAAGACTCTTCCTCAATTTTACATCATTCAAATAAATACAACTACATGAAAATGTCAAATTACAAAGAATTTCCTTCAAAAAATGCTTTTTCTAACATCCTTCCCCTCCTAGACTTTCTGGCTCCTAAGAAAAAATTGTTCTGGCAAAATGTTAGTGTAAATTCACTTTATTTCTTCTTCCTTTGATAAACCTGTGATAGAAAATCATGACTTTTTCTCTCTGTACATTCAAATTGTTCACCATTTCAAATAAACCTTTTCCTCCATTGAACTGATGTTTCTGGTCTGTCTATCACATCCTTCTTCACATATTTTGTGTATGCAACTCATATGCAGTGAGTCTTGATTTTGCGATTACTGACAAATTCCCAAAAATCTTTGATTCTCTTTCAAAGGAACCATAATCAAATGCATCCTCATAAATTTGAAGGTAATGACTTCCCAAGAATACAATTCTATTGTAGTATGCCATCAAACAAATTCTATCTGGAGTTTCACTCATGTCAAAAAGAAAAGCATGTGTGGGTGAATGGAATCCTATAGAATTGAGGGTTCTCACTTCTGTATCTGTAAAAGTTTCTATACATGCTAGTATAAGCTGCATAACTCTAACTACTAATATACAGGTGGGATCATTTACATCTTTATATGTGGATATAACATATTCTACAGTATCAACCATGTATTTTTTGGTTGGCCAAGATCTTGCTTTGTGTCCTGCAATCTTTGGAAAATTCAGCCATTTTGCTGGAATTTGTCCTTCATTTCTTCTTTCCCAAAAAACTGAACAATCCCTCCTTCTAGCCACTCGACAATATGTTGGATTTATCTTTAATTGCACTGGCACTTCCTTCCATATCTTCTGTTGGAGTTAGACGTCTGCGAAAGCACGCGAACAACACAAGGAAGAAGAAGAAGCTTGGAGCACAACACACAATACTGAATGTATTACTAGAGAATGTACAAAGATAAGTAGCCTATTAGGGCAATAGGCGTATATACAAGCTGGGGGGAAAAAGCCTCTGAAAGAGGGAAAAAAGTGCCCTGATGGTCCTAGAGTGTTCACACACATCACTACCTAAATATATCAACAAATCCCCCCTAGGAGTGATGCGGTGAACAAGTAGTTGGCACTCATGTATAAGGAAGTGCCAAGCTATGTGGAAATCACTCCACAAAAGGAAGTAAGCCCAAAGCCTTGCTGAAAGCTTCAAACTTCTCCCTAGGCAGAGCCTTTGTGAAAAGGTCTGCAATGTTCTCCTATGTGGGCACATATGCCAAGCTGATCTCCCCAGCAGAGAACCTCTCCCTGACATAATGATAATGCACCTCAATGTGCTTGGTGTGAGCATGGAACACAGGGTTCCTCAAAACTGCCAATGCGCTCTGACTGTCAGTGAAGATGGTGGTGGCAGAAGACTGACCAACACCCAAATCAGCCATAAGGTGTCTGAGCCACACACACTCAACAGTAGCTGTGAAAGCTGCCCTATACTCAGCCTCACAATTGGAAGTGGCCATAGTAGGCTGCTTCTTGCTCAACCAAGATATACATGAGCTACCAAGCATGAAGCAAAAGCCACTAGTGGACACACGAGTGTCATAGCAACCAGCCCAATCAGAGTCAGAAAAAGCATGCAAATCTCGCGGCAGTGATCCCCCCTTGGGATAAAACAACCCAAGTAGCCGAGTACCACTCAAGTAGCAAAAGATGCGCATAACTGCCTGCCAATGCTTGACTCCTGGGCAATGCATAAATCTGCTCATCTGTGAGACAGCAAACTGAATATCTGGCTAAGTAATGCATAAGTAAATCAGGCATCCAATAGCCTGCTGATAGAGAACAGCATCAAATGCATCTCCAGCATCATGAAGACTCAATCGTAAACCTGTTTCCGTAGGAGTGGCAATAGGCTTACAGTCTTCAAGGCCAAAACACTGCAATAATGTGTCAATATATTTTGTTTGACACAAAGCCATTCCACCGTCAACTTCCATAAACTGAATGCCCAAATAGTGATGCAAATGCCCCAAATCAGACATCTCAAATGAGGCATGCAAATTAGCCTTAAAATCAGCAATATGCTTTTCAATAGGACCAGTGAGCAGCATGTCATCAACATAGACAACAATGATCAGAAGCACATCATTAGCACGTTTAACATATAAGGTGCTTTCAGTTGGATTGTTCTCAAAACCATGTGCAATCAAATAGGCATGTATCTTCTCATACCAAGCACGTGGTGCTTGCTTTAAACCATATAATGCCTTCTTTAACCTGCACACGTGGTTTTCATGCCCTTTCTGTACAAAGACACGGGGCTGAAAAACATACACTTCTTCATGCAAATCACCATTCAGAAATGTTGTTTTAATGTCCAACTGATGTACATTCCAACCATGATGAGCTGCAAGTGTATAGATGCTACGAGCAGTAGTTATTCGGAAAGTACGTGCAAAGGTCTCATCAAAATCAATGCCTCTTTCCTGTGCATAACCCTTTGCAACAAGCCTAGCCTTATACCTGTCAACTGTACCATCAGGCTTACGCTTCAACTTGTATACCCACTTAGTCCCAATGGCCTTCTTTCCAGGTAGCAAGTCACATAAAGACCAAGTACCATTCTTCATTATAGCATCATATTCAGATTGCATAGCAGCCATCCAATTTTTTAAATTTTGTGCTTCATCAAACGAAACAGGCTCATTCTCATCACAGAGACTAGATGCAGCCATAGCATAGCAATCTGATGCAAAAGAGGCACTATGAGAGCCTGAACGAGTACGATATGACAGAGGTGCATCTAATTTGCTATCACGCAAAGTCTACACCAGCCATTTTGGCATAGTTTTTGCCTGATCAATATCAGTTCTTGTTGGTGCAAGACAATCAACAATTGAAGGTCTTTAAGTCCGCAGAACCTTCAGCAAAAATTCCTTAAAAAAGGTCACCGGAAGATCACCGGAAGGTCACCGGAACAGTACCGGAAGGTCACAGGAAAGTCACCGGAATGTTACCGGAAATGATTGTTTCTACAGTTTTCAGTTCATGAAGAGTTGAAGGATGAAAGGAGAAAGAAAAGAATAAATTTTGGAGCGTGGAAGAGAACCGGAAAAAATTGTACACATATGTACAGTAGTATAGTCCGCGTTATAAGCTTGTACAAATTTATCTATAAATATCTGAAAATGTAGAGGCGCGAAGTAGAGAGCTAGAAGAGGACAAGAGAAAGTATGAGAGGTGTATAGGCATTAGAGGCATATACGAAAGAGAAAGGAATAGAATAGAAGAGTGAGAAGTTAGATGTCATGAGACATATGTAAAGTTAGTTGAGTTTTCCTCTCATCACTCAACTGTAACTTTCTGAGTAATCGAAGAAAAGTTGCGCCGAAATTTCTGTGTGTTTTCATCTGTGATAGATGATTTGTGAAATCCTATTGAGGATATCTAAGTCTATAGTTAATCAATCTATAGCTTAAGTTTCAGAGTTTAATTGTAAACAGAAACCGAGAATTGTCAGTAGGAACATTCATATGTGTTGAGTGTTCAAAGTTTACTGAAACAGGCGCATTTTCGGTGATCAATGTTTTGATCATTTCTCAGTGCATACTTTAAAGTTTTGCATGAGTGAGAGCTTAATCTTTAAGTTAGAAGATAAGCTACTCGTAACCAGAAGCATTTGCTTAAACGGGTTCTATTCAAGGAGAACCAAGCCTTAGAAGTTACAGGTGTGAAGTCGACTGTTCAGAATGACAGTTTCAGACAAAAGTAACCTGTGAAGATTAATTTAAAGAAATCGTGCAGTAGAATGTTTGTGTTGTGAAGGTTTTTTGACTTACTCTTGGTATAGAGGTGCTCTAATCACAAGAGTAGGTTATTCTGAAGGAGATTAACACTCTCCGACAGTGGTATTAGAGCAGGTATCAGAGCAGCAGTGGTATTAGAGCAGGAGACACCAAAATCAAAGAAAGGAGGTTCCCGACTGCTGCAGTTACAAAGAATTCAACAACCGAAGAACTAGAAGGTGAAAGCTTGAAGGCGAAACCTGAAGAAGAGATCATACGACATCAAGAAAGACAAACGGAGTCTAATTTGAAACAAAGGTACATATATTATTCATAAAGGTTGAAGATTTCAATACACAGAAAGACACAAGATGGGAGATTCTTTACAGATAGAGAAACTGGATAGGGAAAACTATCCTGCGTGGTCAATGAGGATGGAAGCTCATCTTATGAGCAAAGATTTGATAGCTTATATCACAGGAGAAGAAGAAAAGCCACAGTTCAGAGATCCTAGTGTTCCGACTAGGGAAGAGTTAGCAGATTTGAAAAACTGGATGAAGAAAGATGCGCAAGCTAGAAGCATTATCTATATGGCAGTAAATGATTACTTGCTACCTCATATTCGAGGTCTTGAAAGTGCAACGGACATTTGGAATGCTTTGGAGGAGCATTTCCAGAATACTACTAAGTCAAGAAAGGCATCCTTATGGGCAGAGTTTACAACCTTCAAGAAGAAGGCTTCTTAGTCCGTTTCAGACTATGTGACAAGAATGAAAGACATTGCAGATGCATTAGGTGCTGTTGATGAAGATATCGAAGAGGATAAATTGGTAAGACAAATTCTTACAGGCTTAAGAGGTGATGACAAATGGAAGCCGTTTATTTTGTCTACAGAGTTATCGCTTGATCATTTCACTCCAGATTTAAATCAGTTGTTAGGTCATATGCTAACATTTGAGAATGATGTTAAAGGAGATGGTGACAAGAGTGCAGGTCACGCAATGTACTCGAAAGATAAAAAGAAGAATAGCAAAGGAAAGCAACAAGCAAATGAAGATGAAGGAACAACTAGCCAAGCCAACTTCCTAAGAGGAAGAGGAAGTGGCAAAGGTAGAGGAAAAGGCAGAAACAACAAAGATGGAGGTAAAGCCTGCTGGATTTGTGGTAAGACAAATCATTTAGCTAATGATTGTTGGCACAATACTCAAAGTAATAATGGATATAGTCAAAGTTACAATGCAAGAGGAAGAGGTGGCAGAAATCAAAGAGGAAATTTCAGAGGCAGAGGTGGTAGGAGTTACTTTGGAAGAAATGCAGGTAGAGGATTCCAAAGTCAACAATATAACAATACCTACTACAATTATGCTTCAGAACAGAAGGAGGATTCAACATTGATATTGAATGCTACTTGTGAAAGTCAGAATGAAGATCAAAGAGTCTTCTACATTGACTCAGGATGTAGTAATCACCTGAGTGGAAACATATCATTGATGACTGATTTGGAGAATAAAGTTTCTAATCATGTTGTTCAAACAGGTGACAACACAAAGCATAAAGTGCAGTCGATTGGATCAGTGAAAGCCAAAGACGGCAGTACCTTATTGGGTAAGGTTCTGTATGTTCCTACAATTCCTAAGAATTTGATAAGTGTAGGACAAATTGTTGAAAAAGGTTATGAAGTAAGATTCACTAATGAAGGAGTATACGTGGAAGATCCCAGTCAGGGGTATAAACAGATTGTTTCAGGAAAGAAAGAAGGAAGACTGTTTACACTGAAGATTCAAGGTAACATTGGTCAGGCCATGTTTACATATGAAGGACAGAAAATTTCTGAGTTAGATCTTTGGCACAAGAGACTTGGACATTTCAATGAAAGAGGTATAAAAGATATGATTAACAATGGTTCGGTGCTTGGATTGCCTAATGTTGCAGGTCAACATATGACATACAAATGTGAGGCATGTCAGTTTGGTAAGGCTCATAAGAATTCTTATACCAAACATGGTTTTATGCACTCAGAGAAGCTTGAGTTGGTACACACAGACGTGTGGGGACCATCAAAGGATTTCAGTATAAATGGATCAAGGTATTATGTGATTTATGTTGATGATGCTATCAGATGGATCACTATCTATGTGATCAAAGATAAGTCAGAAGTATTCAATACATTCAGACATTATCATGCGTATGCAGAAAGAACTACAGGTCATAGACTGAAGAGACTAAGATCAGATGGAGGGGGAGAATATTTCTCCAACGAATTCAGTGACTACTTATGGAATGCAGGAATAAAAAGGGAAGTTACTTGCAGGTACTCTCCTCAACAAAATGGTGTTGCAGAAAGAAGGAATAGGACTCTTGTTGAGTTTGCAAGGTCCATGATGAATGAGAAAAATTGCCCTAATTATTTGTGGGCTGAAGCTGTAAATACAGCTACTTATTTGGTCAATAGGTTACCATGCAAAGCCCTGCAAGGTATGACACCATATGAAGCTTGGTGGGGTAAAAGACCTACCTTGGATCATTGCAGAGTTTTTGGATGTGTGGCATATGCATATGTGCCATCACAATTAAGACACAAATTGGAACCTAAAGCTGAAAAATATGTTTTCATTGGTTATGATGATAGACAGATGGGATACAGGTTGTGGAATCCATCCACAAAACATTTTCTGGTTTCGAAAGATGTTACGTTTGATGAGCAAAGTTCTTGGTATGCAGGAACAGTTAATAACAATACAGGTGATGAAAAAGAAGTGAGTCAAAAGAAAGGTAAATCAAAGGTTCAAATAATTGATGAAGAAGAAAATTATGAAGTGCAGGAAGAAGTTGAAGAAAGGCCAAGATTTGATCCTGAGTGTGAAGAACCAGAATCCTCAAGGACTGGAGAACTCAGAAGGTCATCAAGAAATAGATGGCAACCTACAAGGTACAGTTATGATACTTCATTTTTGGCTACGAAAGATTATGCTTACATAGTGAAAGCAGATGAAGACCCTTCTACATATGAAGAGGCAAAAGGTAAGGAAAAATGGGAGAAGGCTATGCAGGAAGAACATGATGCATTGGTAGAAAATCAAACATGGGATTTAGTTCCTAAACCAAATAGCCAGAAGGTTATTGGATGTAAGTGGGTCTACAAGACCAAAAGATTTGCAGATGGAAGTGTGTCTAGATACAAAGCTAGACTTGTCGTCAAAGGGTTTGCTCAGACTTATGGAGTTGATTATGATGAGACTTATAGTCCAGTGGCAAAGATGACAACTATCAGAACACTCATAGCTGTTGCTGCAAGTAAAGGTTGGAAGTTATGTCAGTTAGATGTGAAAAATGCTTTTCTGAATGGTTATATTTCAGATGATGTGTTCATGGAGCAACCTCAAGGGTTCAGAGATAAAAGGTATCCAGAACATGTGTGTAAGCTCAAGAGAGCTTTGTATGGCTTGAAGCAAGCGCCAAGAGCGTGGAACTATAGACTGGTAAAGTTCTTGAAAGAACTTGGTTTTCAGGTGTCTGAAGCAGATAATAGTCTGCTTATAAAAGCAAGTGATAATGGTTTCATATACATGTGCATATATGTTGATGATATAATCCTTACAGGAACAGATGAGTCAGGTATACAAAGACTCAAGAAGCAAATGGAAAAGGAGTTCAAGATAAGTGACTTGGGAGACTTGTCTTACTTCTTGGGTATGGAGATCACATATACTCAGCATGGAGTATTCGTGACCCAAGAAAGATATTTGAAGAACTTGTTAATCAAGTTTAAAATGAATGATTGCCGGATAGCACCTACTCCAATGGAGGTGAATCACAAACTCAGTAAGTTTGGAGGTGAAGAATTCAAGGATGTGAGACAATATCAGAGTTTGATTGGTAGTCTTATCTATGCTACTTTAACCAGACCTCATTTATCATATGCAGTAGGAGTATTGTCTCAGTTCATGCACTGTCCAAGGAAAGAACACTGGATTGCAGGACAAAGGGCCCGTGTTGAGGTACATTAAGGGTACACTCAAAGAAGGTTTGTATTATGGTTTTACATCAGATACAAATATCAAAATATACAGTGACGCAGATTGGGCAGGTAATCCAGATGACAGAAGGTCAACCTATGGATACATGTGTTATGTGGGAGATAAGCTAATCTCATGGTGTTCTAAGAAGCAACATACAGTTGCTTTGTCTTCTACTGAAGCTGAGTACAAAAGCATGGTTGAAGCCGCAAAGGAAGTGATTTGGCTAAAGACTTTAATGAAGAATTTTGACACTATACAGAGGACTCCAGTTATATTTGGAGATAATATGAGTTCATTATATTTAGTTGCTAATCCTGTTTTTCATGCCAGGACTAAACACATTGAGATTCAGTATCACTTTCTAAGAGAGAAGGTGATGGATAAAGAGATTGAAGTAATTCATACTTCAACGAAAGATCAGATAGCTGATATGCTTACAAAAAGTTTGGATGGACCAAAGCTACAAAGGTTTAAAGATATGGCAGGAATAAAGAAGACAGAGAAAACCTCAATTGATGATTGAGGGGGAGCTGTTGGTGCAAGACAATCAACAATTGAAGGTCTTTAAGTCCGCAGAACCTTCAGCAAAAATTCCTTAAAAAAGGTCACCGGAAGATCACCGGAAGGTCACCGGAACAGTACCGGAAGGTCACAGGAAAGTCACCGGAATGTTACCGGAAATGATTGTTTCTACAGTTTTCAGTTCATGAAGAGTTGAAGGATGAAAGGAGAAAGAAAAGAATAAATTTTGGAGCGTGGAAGAGAACCGGAAAAAATTGTACACATATGTACAGTAGTATAGTCCGCGTTATAAGCTTGTACGAATTTGTCTATAAATATCTGAAAATGTAGAGGCGCGAAGTAGAGAGCTAGAAGAGGACAAGAGAAAGTATGAGAGGCGTATAGGCATTAGAGGCATATACGAAAGAGAAAGGAATAGAATAGAAGAGTGAGAAGTTAGATGTCATGAGACATATGTAAAGTTAGTTGAGTTTTCCTCTCATCACTCAACTGTAACTTTCTGAGTAATCGAAGAAAAGTTGCGCCGAAATTTCTGTGTGTTTTCATCTGTGATAGATGATTTGTGAAATCCTATTGAGGATATCTAAGTCTATAGTTAATCAATCTATAGCTTAAGTTTCAGAGTTTAATTGTAAACAGAAACCGAGAATTGTCAGTAGGAACATTCATATGTGTTGAGTGTTCAAAGTTTACTGAAACAGGCGCATTTTCGGTGATCAATGTTTTGATCATTTCTCAGTGCATACTTTAAAGTTTTGCATGAGTGAGAGCTTAATCTTTAAGTTAGAAGATAAGCTACTCGTAACCAGAAGCATTTGCTTAAACGGGTTCTATTCAAGGAGAACCAAGTCTTAGAAGTTACAGGTGTGAAGTCGACTGTTCAGAATGACAGTTTCAGACAAAAGTAACCTGTGAAGATTAATTTAAAGAAATCGTGCAGCAGAATGTTTGTGTTGTGAAGGTTTTTTGACTTACTCTTGGTATAGAGGTGCTCTAATCACAAGAGTAGGTTATTCTGAAGGAGATTAACACTCTCCGACAGTTCTCTCATCAACTAGTGCATCATGTAAATCTGCATTAGAAATGGAATGATCTGCATCATCACATGAAATCTACAAAGGTTGAGAAGTTGCCTCATTAGGACCAACACTAGACTGTCCACTTGTAAAAAGAGGAAACAAAGTATCATACATGTCTTTGGAGCTAACAGATGTCTCCTTAGTACATGAAAGGAATGGCTGAATAGCATCTCCCACAAAAACAACATCACAGCTAACCAGAATGTGTTTAGTCTGTGGATGATACAGACGATAGCCTTTACTTTGAGAATTGTACCCAACAAAAATACATTTTACTGCTTTATCATCCAATTTTCTACGATGTTGTTGAGGCACTAATGTATATGCCAAACAACCAAAAACACGCAGATGTGCAACAGATGGCTTGTGATCATGCCAAGCCTCATATGGAGTGATAGTCTGCAGCGCTTTAGTGGGACACCTGTTCAGTACATATGTTGTACACATGATAGCCTCAAGCCAGAAACTATGTGGTAAAGCCTGACTCTTGACCATACACCTTGCCATCTCCATGAGTGACATGTTCTTTCGTTCAGCAACTCCATTCTATTGAGGTGTATACGACAATGTACACTGGTGTTTTATCCTACATTCAGCCAAAAATGCATTAAAATCAGAAGACATATATTCCCCCCCTCGGTCTAAACAGAGGGTGCCCATTTTACATGCTGACAGATTTTCAACCAAAACCAAAAACTCTTTGAAGCACATGAACACTTCGAACTTTGCCTTCAATGGATATACCCATGCATGCCTGGAAAAATCATCAATGAAAGTCACGAAGTAAAGATAATTTCCAAAAGAAGGTGTTTGCATAGGACCACAGACATCACTATGTACAAGCTGCAATTTTTTAGTAGCCCGAACTAAACCATCTTTTGGAAATGAGGAACGTTGCATTTCACCCAAAATACAGCCTTCACAAACATGTTTTCCAGGTGCCTCAAGTTTGGGCAAAGAGGACACCATTTCAAATTTCTACAAGTGTAGCAAACTAGCAAAATTCAGATGACCAAAGCGTGCATGCCAAAGCTTTTCATCTGAGATAGCCTGAGAATCATGTACTGCACATGCCGAATCATTCACATATCTTTCATAGTCTATGAGCTTATACAACCCACGACATAAAATGCCAGAAGCAATAATCACATCGCCATTTGACAGATCAGGAACTGTACACCTGTCATCAACAATTTTCACATCCAAGACAATCTTGGCTAATGCACAAATTGATAACAGGTTCTTCTTGATACCTGGCACAAATAAAGCATCTGACAAAGTGAAAGAACTACCATCAGTAGTAGTCAAAATGATCTTACCAACTCCCATAACTAGATAAGAGGAGTTGTTGGCGCAAACATCTGAGTCTACTGCATTCATGCACTACTCATGAAAAGATGGGTCAAAACTGCAAACAGTAGTAAACGCCCCTTCTTCTTCCTGCACAAGATTAGCAGACTCCGTTTTTGGCCTAGAGGCTTCTGTAACAACCATTCCAGACTCTTTCTTCTTTGCCTCTTTTGCAGCGAGTTTTGGATAGTTCTTTATGATATGATCATTCCCTTTGCAGTACTTACAAAACAATTTCTGCTTTTCTGATTTTTTCTCATCTTTATCTTGGTTCTTTGAATGTGCAGCATTTGCAAATTTCTGCTTACTAGAAGAAGAGCTCCATTTTCCTTTGCCCTTCTGACTAGCTAGGAAAGCTTGATCTGCAACATGCATAATGGACGTGTTCTGTCTGGACTGATCTTCCTCCAACAGAACAGAGACTAACTCCTCAAATGACAAGGCATTTGGATTGTCGTTCATCATCAACCGAAGAGTAGAATCAAAACTTTGATATGAATCAGGAAGACCATTTAGAACGGTCTGCACAAGTGAGCTATCTGGTATAACCTCATCAGCAGAAATCAATTGTTCCTTCAAGTCTTTAATCTTTGTTAGGAAACTGTCCATAGAATCACCTTCATTCATGTGCTCACTCTCGAATTTTTTTCGGAGGTAAGCAACACGAGCCTCATTCGCTTGGTACAATGTGGTAAGTGTATCCCAAGCATCCTTAGTTGTTCTACAAGAGCGAATGTGAGGAATAATGGCACGTTTGACAGACAAAGCTATCAATGCATGTGCTTGAGCATCTTTGCCATCCCAACAAATCTGCTCTACAGTAGGTGCAGCAGAAACCGCAGCATGAATAGGAATATGCAGAATATCATCATCTTCGACACCTTCTGCCTCAGCTTCTGTACCTGCAGTTGTAACAGTTACAGGTGTGATAGGACGTTTTTCAACACCCTGCACAATGTTCCACAGTCCTTTTGCAACCAATACATGTCGCATCATATAAGCCCATAACGGGTAGTTGGTACCATCCAACTTATCCTCAACAGCCAACATACGAAATACATCACTGCTTTCAGCCATGGCCGGTGACTAAAATACCTTGATGCGGAAAATTGATTGTATCTCGAAAAGTTGAACAAAATTGCCCAGACGAATTCTGCTAGACCTGTAGCAGACTTTGAGTCGCTTATATTGTCAAACAGAAACTGGTATATACCTTTGGCACGAAAAGACAAAATAGCCTGCACAAGCACTGCAATAGTGCGTTCGGAGGCCGAAACGAGCTCAGATCGTGATTTCGGCACCACATATTGAAGTTTTTTTTATCTCGAAAACACGCTAAGTATGCTCACCAAAATTCGTGCGATTCTGAGACTGCAAATGGAGGAGTGTCGACGGCGCCCTAGATGAAGCGACGACCTGTTCTGATACCAATTGTTGGAGTTAGACGTCTGCGGAAGCACGCGAACAGCACAAAAGGCCTATTCAAGAAAAATGGGAATTACACAGGATTTTGAGACAGTTCTTTTCGTCCCAATGTTTTATGTTTTCACTCATTCACACACTACAACATGTTATTATCTCTTGATTGGGGTATATTAAATTAATACTTTAATATTAAGGATAATTGTATTATTAGTGAGGTATCAATTTTGGGCTGAAAGTTAAGAAGTTAACATAGTAAGTAACATAAATGGGACTTGAATAATTCCCAAATTTCCTGAATAGGCCTTACAAGGAAGAAGAAGAAGCTTGGAGCACAACACACAATATTGAATGTATTACTAGAGAATGTGCAAAGATAAGTAGCCTATTAGGGCAATAGGTGTATATACAAGCTAGGGGGAAAAAAACCTCCTAAAGAGGGAAAAAAGTGCCTCAACGGTCCTAGAGGGTTCACACACATCATTACCTAAATATATCAACATCTTCTTGTAGTCCTTGTTGGAATCTAACCACTTATTTCTCCATTTAGGGTTGGCCTTTTCAAATAATTCTTTAGTGACATTAATGTCCTCTTCATACTCCAGATACCTATTAGGTGGTAAACCAACTCTTGCAGTCGAGTAATTTTTGACACTTTCAAGAATCATAAAAAATTGTATTCCAAGACCATCTACTACCCAATGATGTTGATCTAGATTTACTTTATTTTCTAAAGCAAATTTTACAATCTGATTTTCATATTCATCATGCATCTTTCTAACGAACTTCATCCTTGATTCTCTATTTGTCAAAAGCATCTGTACAAATTCATTAGAATAGTCTTCAATGCTCTTTTCTCCTTGTTCATGAGAGTCCTGAGACAATGAAGTTCTTCTATTATCTTCCACCAATTCTTGTTCCTCTGTTTGCATAGTCACTACCTATTGCTCATCCTTTTTCTGTTGGATTTCCATAATTCTCTTTAACTCTGCCACCTCCATCAATAATCTTTGATTCTGAGACAATAAAAACTCTTTCTCATAGCTCCATTCCCTTCTTTCCTTTTCTATACCCAAGTATAATTTGTTGTATCCTTGCATAGCATTTGCAGCATGCACATTGGCTTGTTTTTCCAATTCCTCAATTTCTTTGAGCTCTTCTTGTAGCCTTTGAATTTCCTTATTCATATTTTCCACTTCTTCCTGATTCATCTGTGTATTTTGATTTTCTACTTTCATCTGTCCTTCTTCCATGAATAATTTGTTTATGCCTTCATTGGATTTGGTCATTATTTGATATGAACTTTGAAGTGTTCTGAGCCTGCCTCTATTTTCTTTAGTTCACTTTCCACTTTATTACTATGCTCTAATTGTTTAGCACATTTGTTTTCAAGAAGCTGAATTTTTTTCTGATTTTGTATTTCTTGTGCTCCTAATGAACATATACTCTTTGTCAAAGCTTCATTCTTTTCTCGTAATGCTCTTATCTGATCCTCTAATTGTTCCTTCTCTTTCTTTTGCTCTGTAATAATCCTGCTTCCTTTCACAAATTCAGATTCAACAACCATACCTGATATGATCATATTTCTGCTAGAGGGTCTAAATTGCTCTATGATACTCATAATGATTTTACAAGCAGATCTGATATCCTTGGGTATCCTCTCAAGACCAATCTCCAATTCCAATTGCTTTATTTCTATTTGCCTTTCTTTCTTCAACTCATCCTCCTCTTCATCCTCTTCTTCATAATATGTTTCCTGATCCATTTCCTTTTCAGCTTCTATTTCCTTCTCTATTACTTCTACTTCCTCTACTTCCCCTGTTACCTCCTCTTTTTATCTCTGCTCATTAGCTTGTAATTCTTCTTCATGAACCATTTTTTCATGGAACACTTTGATTCCATCTTCTGATCAACCTGATTTCCAATTTGATCATTTTGTTCTTGCTAATTTCCTTCCATCACTTGATCATCTATATCCATTAATTCTGCTCCATATTCCACTCCTTGATCACCTTGATCTGTTTGTTCTTCTTGATGTCCCAAATCAATAAGTACTTCTTCTATTTTTTTGGTTTAGCTCTTCCTCTGTGTCCTTGTTATCTTCATAATGATCTTCGAGCTCTGTCTTCTTCTGGACTTCAGCTTCTTCTTTATCTTTGTCTGTATTCTCTTTACTAAACAGTTGACTGTAGGACTTTTGATGGTTTGGAGATAACAAGTTCTTCTTTTGATGCTACTGTTCCTTCATGTATTCCCTCCTCCATAGTCATACTTCCTTCAATCTCTTTACCGTTTTCACCCAGATTTCTCCTTTCTTCAGTTGCAATGTTGTGCCCTGTTTGCTCTTCCAAATAAGGTTGACAGTATTGTTGTTCTGAAGGTTTAGTCCACTTGAGTTTTGATCTTGCATCTACAAGTCCACTATTGAATCCTTCATTTATTGTATCATCTTCTTGCAACATCTCTCCTTTACCTTTTAGCCTCCTCTTTTCTTTTCTAGGATTGATTTGCCTTATGGATTCCTCAGTAATCTCGATTCCCTTTGAGCTTCCACTTACTTTTTCTAATGATCTGTTCACCTCCAATCCCTGACCTGATTTAACTGGTGTATTTGGTACACATGTTTATAAAACATTCTCAATATCACTATCTCAATCAGAAGAAAGTTTTGAGGAAGCAGCTACTTCAAATCCTCTTATTTGATGCCGAGTTCTTTCTTCCCTTATAACTACTTCCTTCTAGTTCTTTCCTTCTGCTGGTGTCTTTACTGCCTCTTCAACTATCTCCTACTCGATAGCCTTACCTTTATCCTTCTTGGTTGGTTTCTTCTTTTGAACAGGGTTTTTTTTAACCTTTCTTTTTAGAACCTCTGTAGTTCTGGTTTTTGGACGTCCCTGCAACTCCTTAAAATAAGCCAATATTTCCACTTCCTTTCTTACAAATACTTCTTCAGATTTTGTTGCCATCATTTGATCATGCAAAACTTCATAATATTCAATCTCTTCTTGCCTCCAATCTATTGTTTTGTATGAATAGCTTTCCAACATTTTCTGATATTGGGCTTCATATAGAGCTCTCTTATTATTTCCTTGAGACAAATAAGAGTATAGTTGTTCCTTACTTATCTAAGGTGGGTGAGGCTCATTAGAGGATTTTACTTTTTTCTGAGCTGCTTCATGTTCCTCCTTCGTTGCTTCCTCTTGCTCCAACTCCACTTTCCTAGGATCCAATCTTCTTTTCTTGGTTGGAATTACCTCTTCTGAAATAACTTTCCTTTTTCGTCCTGACACTCTCATACGGTTTTGACTCCTAGTTCTCCAACTGGTATAACCGTGGATGGGCTTTTAATTCCTGCCATTAAACTTCTAAAGTATTGAGCTTCAGGTGCCAACTTCAATTGATCCTCCATGTCCAGAATATGGTCTAATTCTGGTAAGAAACTGAGCTCCATTTATAAATTTTTTCTGCTGCCAATGCTTCGCAGCTTCCTTCAATTGTTCATGAATGTAGGGAGTCACATCCATTACTCCAAAAGGTTTAGTTTTATCTTTATTATTAAGCATAATTAGAGTAACTGGTTTATGATGCATTGTGTATCTTGGCAACTTAGGAAAACAGAAGAACTGTAGAAGCATCCTTGTGGCAAATTCCTCATTCTCTCTGGCCTTGAAATCAACAAATTTGGAATATCCAGCATAAGTGGTTGCATTCTTTTTGACAAAACTGCCATCCAATTTGGTTCGCATGGAGTGAAACTAAAGAGTTGCTCTGATATGTTCTGCCTTAATGGTGATTTGTGTTTCCTTTCCCTCTTTGTCATTCACTGAGCATCTGAAATATGCTTCATTTCCTTTACCTAACTCCACCAGGCTAGACATAACTTGGGAGACTCCTCTGGCGATAGTGATCCCCCCTTGGGATAAAACAACCCAAGTAACCGAGTACCACTCAAGTAGCGAAAGATGCGCTTAACCGCCTTCCAATGCGTGACTCCTCGGCAATGCATAAACCTGTTCATCTATGAGACAGCAAACTGAATATCTGGCCGAGTAATGCATAAGTAAATCAAGCATCCAACAGCCTACTGATAGAGAACAGCATCACATGCATCTCCAGAATCATGAAGACTCAATCGTAAACCGGTCTCCATACCAGTGGCAATAGGCTTACAGTCTTCAAGGCCAAAACGCTGCAATAATGTGTCAATATATTTCGTTTGACACAGATCCATTCCACCATCAACTTGCATAGATTGAATGCCCAAATAGTGATGCAAATGCCCCAAATCAGACATCTCAAATGAGGCATGCAAATCAGCCTTGGAATCAGCAATATGCTTCTCAATAGGACGAGTGAGAAGCATGTCGTCAACATAGACAACAATGATCAGAAGCACATCATTAGCATGCTTAACATATAAGGTGCTTTCAGTTGGACTATTCTCAAAACCATGTGCAACCAGATAGGCATGTATCTTCTCATACCAAGCACGTGGTGCTTGCTTTAAACCATATAATGCCTTCTTTAACCTGCACACATGGTTTTCATGCCCATTCTGCACAAAGCCACGGGGCTGAAAAACATACACTTCTTCATGCAAGTCACCATTCAGAAATGTTGTTTTAATGTCCAACTGATGTACATTCCAACCATGATGGGCTGCAAGTGCACAAATGCTCTGAACATTAGTCATACCGTAGGTGCAAAGGTCTCATCAAAATCAATGCCTCTTTCCTGCGCATAACCCTTTGCAACAAGCCTAGCCTTATACCTGTCAACTGTACCATCAGGTTTACGCTTCAGCTTGTATACCCACTTAGTGCCAATGGCCTTCTTGCCAGGAGGCAAGTCACATAAAGACCATGTACCATTCTTCATTATAGCATCATATTCAGATTGCATAGCATCCATCCAATTTTTTGTTTTTTGTGCTTCATCAAAAGAAATAGGCTCATTCTCATCACAGAGACTAGACGCAGCCATAGCATAGCAATCTGATGCAAAGGAGGCACTATGAGAGCCTGAACGAGTACGATATGACAAAGGTGCATCTAATTTGTTGTCACGCAAAGTCTGCACCAGCCATTTTGGCATAGTCTTTGCCTGCTCAATATCAGCTCTTTCATCAACAAGTGCATCATGTAAATCTGCATCAGAAATGGAATGATCTACATCATCATATGAAACCTGCAACAGTTGAGAAGTTGCCTCATTAGGACCAGCACTAGACTATCCACCTGTAAAAAGAGGCATCAAAGTATCATACATGTCTTTGGAGCTAACAGATATCTCCTTAGTACATGAAAGCAATGGCTGAATAGCATCTTCCACAAAGACAACATCACAGCTAACCAGAATGCATTTAGTCTGTGGATGATACAGACGATAGCCTTTACTTTCAGAACTGTACCCAACAAAAATACATTTTACTGCCTTATCATCCAATTTTCTGCGATGTTGTTCAGGCACTAGTGCATATGCCAAACAACCAAAAACGTGCAGATGAGCAACAGATGGCTTGCGGTCATGCCAGGCCTCATATGGAGTGATAGACTGTAGCGCTTTAGTGGGACACCTATTCAGTACATATGCTGCACACATGACAACTTCAAGCCAGAAACCATGTGGTAAAGCCTGACTTTTGACCATGCACCTCGCCATCTCCATGAGTGACCTGTTCTTTCGTTCAGTAACTCCATTCTGTTGAGGTGTATAAGGCATTGTACACTGGTGTTTTATCCCACGTTTACACAAAAATGCATTAAAATCAAAAGACATATATTCCCCCCCTCGATCAAAACGGAGGGTGCCCACTTTACATGCTGACAGATTTTCAGCCAAAACCAAAAACTGTTTAAAGCACATGAACACTTCGGACTTTGCTTTGAGTGGATATGCCCATGCATGGATGGAAAATTCATCAATGAAAGTCATGAAGTAAAGGTAATTTCCAAAAGAGGGTGTCTGCATAGGACCACAGACATCACTATGTACAAGCTATAATTTCTGTGTAGCCCGAACTGAACCATCTTTTGGAAAGGAGGAACGCCGCATTTTGCCCAAAATACAGCCTTCATAAACATGTTTTCCAGGTGCCTCAAGTTTGGGCAAAGAGGACACCATTTCAGAATTTTGCAGGCGTAGCAAACTAGCGAAATTCAGATGACCAAAGCGTGCATGCCAAAGCCTTGCATCTGACATAGCCTGAGAATCATTTACTACACATGCCAAATCATTTTCAGATCTTTCATAGTCTATGAGCTTATACATCCCATGACATAAAATGCCAGAAGCAATAATCACATCGCCATTTGACAGATCATGAACTGTACACCTGTCATCAACAAATTTCACAACCAAGCCAATCTTGGCTAATGCAGAAACTGATAACAGGTTCTTTTTTATCCCTGGCACAAATAAAGCATATGATAAAGTGAAAGAACTACCATCAGCAGTAGTCAAAATGATCTTACCAACTCCCATAACAGGATAAGAGGAGTTGTTGGTGCATGTAACAGTATTCCCTATAGGGGCAGGCTAGATTGAAGAGAAGAAACTGTGCTGCGAGGTAATATGTTTGGTTGCCCCACTTTCAAAATACCAAACATCTGAGTCTACTGCAGACATGCACTGCTCATGAGAAGATGGGTCAAAACTGCAAACAGTAGTAAACGCCCATTCTTCTTCCTGCACAAGATTTGCAGACTCTGTTTTTGGTGTAGAGGCCTCTGCAACAACCATTCGAGCCTCTTTCTTCTTTGCCTCTTTAGCAGCCAGTTTTGGACAGTTCTTTATGATATGATCATTCCCTTTACAGTACTTACAAAACCATTTTTGCTTTTTTGATATCTTCTCATCTTTATCTTCCTTCTTCGAATATGCAGAATTCGTAGATTTCTGCTTACTAGTTGAAGAGCTCCATTTTCCTTTGCCCTTCTGACTATCCAAGAAAGCTTGATCTGCAACTCGCATAATGGACATGTTTTGCTTGGACTGATCTTCCTGCAACAGAACAGAGACTAACTCCTCAAATGATAAGGCATTCCGATTGCGTTTCATCATCAATCGAAGAGTAGAAGCAAAACTCTGATATGAATCAGGAAGACCATTCAGAACGGTCTGCACAAGTGAGCTATCTGGTATAACCTCATCAGCAGAAATCAATTGTTCCTTCAAGTCTTTGATCTTCATTAGGAAACTGTCCATAGAATCACCTTCATTCATGTGCTCACTCTCCAACTGTTTTCGGAGGTAAGCAACATGAGCCTCATTCCTAGCTTGGTACAATGTTGTAAGTGTATCCCAAGCATCCTTGGCTGTTCTACAAGAGCGAATATGAGGAATAATGGCACGTTTGACAGACAAAGCTATCAATGCATGTGCCTGGGCATATCTGCCATCCGAATGAATCTGCTCTCCAGTAGGTGCAGCAGAAATAGTAGCACGAACAGGAATCTACACAATATCATCTTCGACACCATCTTCATCAGCTCCAGCACTTGTATTCACAGTACCTGTTGTTACAGATGTAACAGGACGTCTTTCAACACCCTGCACAATGTTCCACAATCCTTTTGCAACCAATACATGTCGCATCATATAAGCCCATAATGGGTAGTTGGTACCATCCAACTTATCCTCAACAGCCAACATACGGAATACATCACTGCTTTCAGCCATGGCCGGTGACTAAAATACCTTGATGCAGAAAATTGACTGTATCTCAAAAAGTTGAATGGAATTGCCCAGACGAGTTCTGCTAAACCTGTAGCAGACTTCGAGATGCTTATACTGGCAAACAGAAACAGGTTTATATCTTTGGCACAAAAAGATGAAATAGCCTGCACAAGCACTGTGATAGTGTGTTCGGAGGCCGAAACGAGCTCAGATCCACAGAGGAGTGTCGACGGCGCCCTAGATGAAGCGATGACCTGCTTTGATACCAATTGTTGGAGTAAGATGTCTGCGGAAGCACGCAAACAGGTCAAGGAAGAAGAAGAAGCTTGAAGCACAACACACAATACTGAATGTATTACTAGAGAATGTACAAAGATAAGTAGCCCATTAGGGCAGTAGGGGTATATACAAGCCGGGGGAAAAAAACCTCCTAAAGAGGGAAAAAAGTGCCCCGGCGGTCCTAGTGTGTTCACACACATCACTACCTAAATATATCAACATTGACGATGTCACTGAGTCAACCTTAAAATCATGAATGGGAAGTTCTTTTGCATTAACCATCCTGTAAGAATCATAAACACATCACACCAAGACTTCCACAACATGAGTCATGTTCAAGATATATAAAAAAAAGAAAGAAAATATTTCTTCAGAAGGCAAAAAACACTTCTCTTCAAAGTTCCATCACAAGGTGTTTTCAAAATTCAAGAAGAAGTGATCATCACATGTATAGCAAGATGTCTAGTATTTTCTAGTGTTGATTAGAAAAAGATATCAGAATGTTTAGAAAAATTGACAAACATACAACAACTACATCCTTCTCTAAATTGTACCCTATATCTTGCTTGTGCTTGTGAATAATGCAAAAAGGAAGATATAAAAAAGAATTACAAAGACTGAATCTGAACTTGAAGATTTTTTGAGCTCTCTCTTTTTTTTAAGCTTTATTTTTTCTCTCTTTTTTTTTCAAATTTGGATTGATTTTTTTCTCATCATTTTTTCTTTTTGTACATTTTTTCCATTTTTTTTCTATATTTTTTCCATACTTTTTCTGGTGATTTGTATCCCTAGATCCAATATTCCCGGATCATTTGCCTTCTGTTTCTGTTGCATAGGCCATTGCATTGCATAGACAATTTCTTGAAGTAACTCTCTTCCCCTCCTACTCTTTTTCCTAGAAAAAGAGTTATGCAAAGTGCATGGGAATAATCTCAAGTGCTTAGTGAATTCATGGAATTTTAATGTTGCCCTATTGATGCATACTCAAGAAATGTAATTTTGAACAACATGTAACTCTTAGGTCTTAGGTAAAAAACCAAAGTGGTTATCCGAGGATGAAGTTTCACTATCCCTATTCTATGGATCTTCATGCTTCTGTAATTGTATGATGTCTTTGTCCTTGTTAATTGTCAGTTGAAGCAGATCTAATTTCTTCACTGAGCAATTCTTTGTAGTTAACTTTGTTTCCTTTTGAGTTAAAGACACCTCTCCCATTGAGCAGTGTTTTAATGCCTTGGGTCACCATACCCATTTTGTCCTCATGTTAAGGCTTTTTTGGATGGTTTTTAGGTATCCATACCCAAACTTGTTTCCAGCAAGATTGCTTTCTTTCAGCTTTCTTCTACTTATTAATGAATTTTTTTTTGTTATGAAAGAGGTTTTCCTGCAATTCCTCTATGTCTTCTATTGGAAATATAAATCTTTCCAATTCTGAGTTATGGATTTCCTTATGAACTCCCTGCTCTTCATTACTCAAAAACGGCATTAAAAATCTCTTTTCCTCTGGTGTTCTTTCAAGGTATATGATAAAACTAAGTCCCCAACTTGTAAGTCCTTATCTTTAACATGAATATCATTGATATGATTTTTGCCTCTTTTAATCTGCATATATGCTTATGACTGGTTGAAGTCTTGAAGCTCCAAGTTTTTCTAACTCCAACACTCTTTCAGATAGTTCATGTCCAATCCATTGTAATTGATTTCCCACCTTTAATGTAGGTATGAGAAATTCTAATGGCAAAGCTGCATTTTGTTCATATACCAAGTTAAATGGTGTTGTACCAATAGCAATCTTATATGCCACTCTATATGCCCATAGAACATGATTAAGTTGTAAATCCCAATCAGTCCTATCTGTATTTACCAATTTAGGCAAGACAGTGCAGAGTACTTTATTAGTACTTTTTGCTAATATGTTTCCTTGTGGATGATAAGGGGCTGATTTTCCATGACTAATCATGAAGTAACCAGTTATGTTTTCAATTACGTGATTTAGGAAATGAGTTCCCCTATCACTGACCAACTCAATTGGTAAACCAAATCTGATGAAAATATTCTCATAAAGAAATCTTGCAGTAGTATGAGCATCATTTCTTTTTAGAGCCTTAGCTTCTGCCCATTTGGTAAGGTAATCAATAGCTACAAGTATATATTCTTGTAGGAGGATGAATGGGTCCAATGAAGTCCAATCCCCATTTGCCAAATGCTCTCGCTGAAATGAGTGGTGTTAATGGCATATCATCTCTTTTACTAGGTTGACTTGTTCTTTGACAAATGTCACACCTTTTCACATATGTCCTTGCATCAGGAAAGAGAGTTGACCACCAAAACCCAAAGTACAGTATGAGTTTAGCAGTTCTCTCCCTTGAAAAGTGACATCCTGCTACTTCTGAATGGGCCATCTCTAACATTTCCACATACTTATCTTCAGGAACACATAATCTCAGATATCCATCTGTTCCTTTCTTGTATAACTGGTCTCATATCAACTTATACTCCTTGGTTATTATCTTTAAATTTCTAGAGTCTGCCTTAACTTTTCCTGGCTCAAGTGTTTGGTTTTTTCTCAATTCCTCAATTATATGTGCACTCCAATCTGGGTTTTTCTGAAACCAATACAAAGTTACAATATCTATGTTTTTCAAAGTTTGACATTTAGGACAACTAGAAACATATTTCTCCACATCTTGAGTCTTTGTGGGCCAACGGAAACCCATTCTATCAAGATTGTTTAAAGTGACAATTGTAGAAGCATGAGTACATGGATTCCAACAGTTTTTGGAGTACAATACTCCAGTATACCAATGTGATTCACATGGTATAAGTGTCCAACAAGTAGCACAAAGTTTCTGCTTTGTAATACCAGATGTGTGTTATTATTGTGTGTTCTACATGGTCCAATAGTTAATAAAGGCACCAAACTCATTGCCCTATTGGGAATGCTTTCTATCTTGAACAGATATGCATATCGTAAATCATCATCTAGAGGTGAATTTTGTTCTTTGGTTTGTATCCTAGACAAGTGATCTCCTCTTAAATGTGGTTTCCCTTGTCTCACCACTACTTAGAAATCAAATTCCATCAATAGTAAGAACCATCTTACTATTCTACCAGTGTGACAAGGTTTATTCACCAAGTAAAGCAAGGCTTGGTGATCCACAAAAAAAATTAAACTTGTTGGCTAGAAGATAATGCATGTATTTCTTTACAACAAATATCATTCCAAGTCCTTCCCTCTCAATGGTCGTATAATTTTTTTCAGCTAAATTCAACTACCTGCTAGCATAAGCAATTGGAAAATCTAATTTACTTCCATCTATAGGTTGTGTGAGAACACATGCTAAAGCAAAATTCGAAGCATCAACATGAACATGAAATATCTGATCCCACTGTGGTGTTTTCAAAATAGGTGCTATCACCAAACAAGTTTTTAGGGTCTCAAAGGTTTGGTCACATTCTTGGGTCCACTCAAATTTTGTAATTAATGCATAAAGAGGTTTTGAAATATCTGCAAACTTATGCACAAATTTTCTATAATATCCACAGTGTCCCATAAAAGTTTGAAGCTCTTTTACATTGGTTGGTTTTGGTAGGTCCACAATAGCCTTAATTTTTCTCTCATCAATTGAAATTCCATTTTTAGAAACTATGTGACCTAACATTCTCCCCTGCCTAACAAAGAAAACACATTTCTTAGGATTTAAACATACTCTGTAGGTTCTACATTTCTTGAATATATTCTCCAAGTCCTGCAAGTGATCTTGTCTTTTCAATGAAAAAGTACAGAGATCATCAACATAAATTTCCATCATGTTTCTAAGAAATTCTTTGAACACATGGCACATCATCCTTTGAAAGGTTGTTGGTGCATTGGTTAGTCCAAAAGGCATAACCCTGAATGCATATGTTCCCCATTGAGTGGAAAAGGCAGTTTTATGTTGATCTTCTATCATATTATGGATGTATATCCTCTTGGGTGAGGTGGCATCACTTGGCCTCCTTAGAGACATTATATCTATTTGGTAGAAGAAAGAAGAGAGAAGTCTTAAATATCTCATTATCATGTGGGATGAGAGAGAGACTAAGAGGAGAGTCTTTGAATAAGACTCAAGCAAGTTAGAAGCTCGGCGGTAGGGCGGAGATGAACAAATCTCTTTCTGTGTTTGACAAGTAGATGGTCGTGTGAATTCCTCCATGCATAATGAACACGGCAGCAAAAGAAGGTTCGCCATCTATCACTGGTGTTAGAGCGGTGTTCCCAGTCACTTCCACGTGTGCAACAGATGGGATTCGAACCCATGCCACCAAGTTTAGAGGCGCATGGCTTAACCAAGTCGCCATCACTTTGGGATGCAGTCCTTCTCTGCACACACAAGAACCCGCGGGAGCTTCGTGAAGTGATCAAATGTGTTTTGGAGAAGCAACTGTACTTTTGATGTTGTGGGATATATCTCTTTGAGATAGCATCAAAAGAACTTAATAAAGCTATGCTTTGGAAGAGAAGAATTCGCCAAGCTTTTGAAGTAAGCATGGGTTATTCATGAGGGAGTATTTTTTCATGGATCTCTTCTTAGCACTCCATTCACATCGCATGGCCTCACCTGATGCATTCAATTGAACAGAGAAAAGAAGGTAATCCTTCATGGTTTAAGTTTCACATATTTTTCAAAGGTTATTTTGATAAGTAGCCATTTCGAGAAAGGGATATGAAGAGGAATATTTCTTAATTTAGTAGGAAAAATCATGCACACATATAGTATAATATATGGACTTTCATATTCCATCAAGAAATCCAAAATATATCTCAGTATGATGGGAGTTTGAAGCTCCACAAAACCCTCTTCCATCACTGTTGAGAAAAAAATTTCAGCACCTGAATCTAAGAAATTCCCATTTTGGAAGAGAGAAAAAGAGGTGCACTAGCTATGGATGGATGGGAAAAAGTATATATACTGAGAGTATGGTGTATGGAATTCTTAGGCAAATCATTAGATTCATCAAATGGATAAGTTAAGGAGACATTTTGTATCCTCAAACACCCCCTTTCCACCCTTTTTGAAAAAATTTCAGATGATAATTTTTGCCAAACTCCACTTTTGGGAGTAAGAAAAAGAGACTGTTAAGAGGCCTTCCATGGATTAGTGCATAGATACATGAGGTTTTGGCGTGAAACTAAAAATCTTGATTTACGCCTCTTTTGGGGAGCAAATTAACATGCACTAAGGGAGGATTTGGAAAGGCAAAAATAGGCCCAAGCATCTTCATATATTTCTCTTTGAGGTTATAGAGAGAATTTTAGGATTTTCTTGATGGAAGAATGCTTTTGGGCACCCCAAAAATCACATTTTCACACCTTTTCCAGCCCCTCCAACAGTCCACTAGTTTAGCATGTCCCGCTTGGAATGGCTATATCTTGGGCTAGAAAACTCCAAGTTGGACATGCTATGGCTCGTTTCGAAGAGCACAAGGTCTACTTTCAGTGTATTAGAAGAAATTTTGGATAAAATGTATTTTTCCAGGTCTGTACAGCTCTGCAAGGTCTGAACATTTTTTGATAACTACCTTCCGGGAGCCATATCTTTCAAACCGGGAAGGCGATTTGAGTAATTTCACTTCGAGCTCTTTGCACATGCTATATATTTCAATTTATGAACATTTGCAGGTCCTAAAGTAGGTTTTTCAGGTCTAAAGAAGGATTACTAACACATTTTTTGACTAATTTTGCATTATTTTAGTAATCATCTGACCATGCTTTATGTTTTGGGGAGTGCTCCGATGTTTTCGGACACTTCAAAGTTTATTTTAGGACCTGAGGAGGAAGGTTCAGAGGTCTCGAAGCTTGTCGAGAACGATTGGATGCATGCAATTCCGAAACCAAACTACTCAGGGACGTATATTTTATGCTTCATGCATTTTACTTTATGTTATGGCATGTTCTATATCTACATGCATAAATTGGATTGCATACATCAAATGTTGATCATTGTTTAAATTCTTAACGTATGGATCAACAGTCGAGAAGTACCCTTTTTGATTGTTTGCAGGAAAGCGGATTACAGAAATTATATGGCTATGCAACTCAGAGAATGGTTGCTAGCAATTGCTCTTATGTTTTTGTAGGTTATGGAATTGATTTATGAGTTTATGGCGTGCATGCCATGGGCCTGTCAAGCCCTACGTTGTTGGGTGGCTTGTGTGCCACTGAGCTTATGGTTTAAATGTATTCTCTTTACTAAACAGTTGACTGTAGGACTTTTCTGATGGTTTGGAGATAACAGGTTCTTCTTTTGATGCTACTGTTACTTCATGTATTCCCTCCTCCATAGTCATACTTCCTTCAATCAGTTGACCTTTTTCACCCAGATTTCTCCTTTCTTCAATTGCAATGTTGTGCCTGTAAAACAATAGTTATGCAATATAACACAGGAGCCGTCGTAGAGAAGATAAGAGATATATGAGAATCTCAACACTTTTCTACTAACAAGTACAAAGATGATGGCATTGTCCACCCATGCGCTCTCAAGATAGAGCTTAAATGGTGATCTAGACAACTCTAGATAAGGAGATACAAGGTAGAGGTATGTTGGCTCAAACCGATGTCTCAGGTAGTGCAGAAGTCATGTATATATAGGATCATGGGTGGCCTTCTGTGGACGGCTATACATGGGCGGTAGAGTGTGGGCGACCACCACACTCGTAATTGCCATACACGGCTTAAGCCAGTTGAACTGACCTAACAAATATAAAATCACACGTAATTGCCATGCACGGCTTAGGCCGGTTGAACTGACCTAATAAATATAAATGATTTATGACTTTGATAGTGAATATTCCATGGAATATTCCCTTTACCGTCGTGTTGGGGGCACTGCCCCCATACCCCCACTAGGGGGCGAGCGCCAGGGGACTCGTTGGCCCCCTTGGAACCCCAGCGGGGGCTGCTCATTGCTTCCTCGGACCCCACAATTGGGGACCCTGATAACTCCCTTTCCTTACAATACATTACATGGTCCAATATGACCTTCATCCAACATGCAAGTGGGGATTCCCATCAATTGGGTAATGCATGCTTGGCTTCTCCTCATAATGGGGGCCTTACAAAATGTGCATAAAATCATGAGGCGTAGACATTGATCATATACTAACACCCCCCCTCAATGTTTACCAATGATAAATCAAGTAGGTCTTGGTCCTATGCCCATCTGTTGAAGATGCATGTTGAATTGCTCTCTTCCAAGTGCTTTAGTGAATATATCAGCACAATTTGCCTCTGTTGGGCAATATTCTAGCTCCACAATTTCATCTTCAATTAGCTCATGAATGTAATGGTACTGTACCTCTGTGTGCTTGGTGCGAGCATGAAATACTGGGTTCTTTGCAATAGCCATATAACTTTGATTATCACACTTGAGTAGAGTCACCATATTTGATGGAAAGCCTAGATCTGCAAGAATTCTTCTTAACCAGACAACCTCATAAGAAGCAAAACAAGCTGCTTTGTACTCTGCTTCAGTGGAGGACAGTGCGAGAGTTGGTTGCTTCCTACTTACCCAAGAAAATATTCCTGAACCAAGTGAGAAACAATATCCAGAAAATGATTTTCTAGAATCACAATCTCCAGCCCAATTTGAATCACAATATCCTTGAAGTGTATCACATGTGGTATAAAAAATACCAAAATCCAAGGTTCCTACAATGTACCTTAGAATTTGCATTCCAACATTCCAGTGACTCTCCTTAGGTTTTTTGGAAAACCTGCTTAACACTCCAACAGCATAGCAAATGTCTGATCTAGTGTTGCACAGAAAAATAAGACTTCCAATGAGCTTCCTATACTTCTTAGCATCTACATCAGGCATGTTATCATCCATAGATAGCTTATGATTTACCTCCATAGGTGTGCTAGTTGGTTTGCAATCCATCATTCCAAATGCCTTGAGAATTTCTTTGGTATATTTTTGTTGTGAGATGAAAATGTCATCCTTCCTTTGCCATACTTCAATTCCTAGACAAAAATGGAGTAGACCTAAGTCTGTCATTTCAAACTCAGTTCCCAAGCTGATCTGAGTTTGATTGATGAATTCTTGATGATCTCCTATAATGATCAAATCATCTACATATACAATGACAACAACTAGCCTGCTATCCCTTTTTGTTACATACAAGTTAGAATCAGAAGTACTTCTTTCAAAACCCACATTTTTGAAAAAAATATCTATCCATTGGTACCAAGCCTGTGGAGCTTGCTCAAGTCCATACAAACCTTTCTTCAACCTGTAAATTTTATTTTTTGACTTGGGCACCTCAAAACCTGGTGCTTGAGATACATATACCTCCTCCTTGAGGTGACCATTCAAAAATGCAGATTTGACATCCATCTGGAAAATAGGCCAGGCCCTTTGTGCAGCTATTGCAAGTACCGTCCGAATAGTTGTCATGCGTGTTGTTGGTGCAAAAGTTTCTTGAACATCAAATCCTTCGATCTGTGAAAAACCTTGTGCAACTAATCTTGCCTTATACTTTTCTAATGTTCCATCTGCTTTATACTTAGCTTTCCAAATCCATTTAGTACCTATTACCTTTTTCTTTAGCGGCAAGTCGACTAGAACCCATGTATCATTTTCTAGTATACTATCATACTCAGACTGCATTGCTGCTCTCCAACCTGGATCATCAAGGGCTTCTTCAATGGTGGTAGGTTCCTTTATCAAGCCCATGATATCTGCCATTAGAGCCATGTTAACAATGTGTTCTGAGGCTCTTCTTTGCTCCTCTATTCTCTTTGATCTTCGTAATCCATCGGAGGATGATTCTAGTACATCTACATGTGGATTGTGATCATCAAAGAGATGTTGTGCCCACTTCAGTAGTGGCTTATGTTGTGTAGCTACAACTGGTTGGCTTTTTATTGAGGAAATGTCTCCATCAGATGTTTCCTCCTCCTCAACTTTAACCTATCTTTTGATAGGTACAAGGTGAGATATTTCTCCATTTGATGAGATAGTAGATTTACCTATATCTTCTACTAACTGTGGTTGTTCATCAAACACCACATCTCGGCTGACAAAAATCTTCCTTGCCTCAGGATCCCACAACCTGTATGCTTTAGACTCTTCATTATATCCTAGGAAGACACACTTTTTGCTTTTAGAATCCAACTTTGATCTTGTTGAATCAGGAATATGTGCATAACATAAACAACCAAAAATTCTGAAATGCAAAATTGAAGGCTTTTTACCAGAATATGCTTCTTGATGAGTCATCTTATCAATAGATATGTACAACAATTCTTCGAGGATTCTGTTTTACTAACTCTTCCATTGTAGTTTGACATGAAATTGTACAGTGTTTGTCTAAATTAAATTGAAGAAGTTATTTGTTTTTCCTCTTTCCTTGAGTGCTTTTCCTTAACTGAATGTTCCTTGTATTTTATTGAATTTGACTCCGCAGATATCTTTTGATTCATATATTCTCTTTCTGTGACACGTTGTTTATTGTAAAAGCACTCCTCTCTAGTGTGATTTGTCCATTTTTTTCTCTAAAGTGCAATACTTGAGTGTTTTCCTGTCTTGAAAATGTTGAGGTTTATGATATGGACAGTGATGTGCCAGATGAATTTTTCCGTGATTGTAGCACTTCTTATTGGGTGTCATTCTAGTATTTACCAAATTTGCTTTTGTGCTAACCTCTAGGGCTTTGGCAATGGCTTTTGCTAACTCCTCTGTTGGTGGAATTCTATCTTCATTTGTTTTTGGTTGATCAAATGCCAACAAATCATGTCTCCTATTGTCTTATAAATCTATTGCCTCCTTGACACAAGCTCCTAAGTCAGGACATCTCCTATAGTACACCAGAGTTCTCAAATGCACGCTCCTCAATCCTTCTATGAACAAAGACACTTGTCTAGCCATTGAGGGTACCTCATCTTTCGGACATCTGTCAATATATTGTTTGAACCTCGTAGCAGCTTCTCTCACATTCTCTTTCTTTTGTTGTTTGAAACTATGTATCAGTGTGGTTGTGTTATGTTTGATACCAGTTTTTGAAAATTCACCTATGAAGGCTTCAAGGAATGACTCTATATATGGGTACATTTCCTTTCTCAAGGGCATGAACCAAGATAATGCAGGTCCAATTAGAGTTAAACCAAAGGCTTCAAATTGATCCTCTACTTCCTCGGCCCTAATCAACTGCCTGAACTCTGTTGCATGAGCATGAGGATCTGAGTACCCTTCATATTGATTTTTCATGCATTTTTCCATGTGGTAGGGTCTAAGCATTCTCCCCTGGTTTTGCCATGGTTGTCTCTTTCTAATGGGAAAATCAGGTATTTCATCTCTTTCTCTTTCAATTATTTTATTTTGGTATTTAATTGATGTCATCTTTTGTGATCTGAAGTCATGACAAAATCGTGCTTTTCACAATTTTTGCTAAAAATCGTGTTTTTCACGATTTTGGCTAAAAATCGTGTTTTTCACGATTTTGGCTAAAAATCGTGTTTCTCACGATTTTGGCTAAAAATCATGTCTTCCACAATTTTGGTTCAAAATCGTGTTTTTTATGATTTCGGGTGAAAATCGTGTTTTTTACACGATTTTGGTTCAAAATCGTGTTCTTCATGATTTTGGATGAAAATCATGTTTTTCACGATTTTAGGTGAAAATCGTGTTTTCCACGATTTTGGTTCAAAATGGTGTTTTTACGATTTTGGATGAAAATTGTGTTTTCCATTATTTTGGGTGAAAATCGTGTCAAAATCATATTTTCTATGATCTTGGGTGAAAATCGTGTTTTCCATGATTTTGGTTTCCACGATTTTGGGTGAAAATCATGTTTTCCACGATTTAGGGTGAAAATCGTGTTTTCCATGATTTTGGTTCAAAATCGTGTTTTTCACAATTTTTGTTCAAAATCGTGTTTTTCACGATTTTGGGTGAAAATCGTGTTTTTCACGATTTTGGTTCAAAATTGTGTTTTTTACGATTTTAGATGAAAATCCTGTTTTCCACGATTTTGGGTGAAAATCATGTTTTCCACGATTTTGGTTCAAAATCGTGTTTTTCATGATTTTAGGTGAAAATCGTGTTTTTCATGATTTTGAATTTCCATACAATCATGATTGCTCACAATCGTTAAAAACACGATTTTCTACTGAAAATCGCATTCTGGAAATCACGATTTTTAGTTCTTGCACAGAATCGCGATTCTTTACAACCTTTGAAAATTTTTTGAGTTTTGATTTTTCTAGTTGTGAGTGCAAGTCCTAAGGTGCCTTGTTATTTTAGTAGCATGCAATAAAGAAAATGATGCAAAACCTTTAAAGATACTAGAACAAAAACTCAAAAACAAAAAATCGCGATTCTGTTACTTTCCTATTTCCACTTATTATTTTAAGAAGAAACACGATTTTGAAAATTATCTTATGCAAAATAAATGTTGTACAACAATACCTTGCTTTTTAGTGTTGAAGAATTTGCAAAATCATGGTTACTGTTGAAAATCGCGACTATGGCCCCCTCTCTCTCTAGCTCTCACTCTCACTCTCTCTCTCACAATGATTTTTTTAAAAGGAATTTTGTGCTTTTATAGGCCTCAGAAAATTGCGATTGTGAGTGATTTTAAAAATCTAAGTTCCAAATTTGATGATTCGCGCTCCCATGCAAAATCATGACTTTACTTATGATATTTCATCCTTAAAAATCAAAATTTACTTGCTTCTTCATCACGATGAAAATCGTGATTTTTGGGCCAAAACCTAGTTTTGATGTTTTTGTACTCAAAACTTTCTCAATTTTAATTTCCTTCAAATGTACAACTTATAAACCCTTTACTGTCTTACCTAGATGCCCAAAAGTATAAATGAGGCAAATTCAGCATCTTACTAAAACTTGCGATTCTGAGATGAGAATCGTGTTTTTCAATAGCAATCATGATTTTGCAAATTCTTCCGCAGTAAAAAGCAAGGTATTGTTGTAACATTTATTTTGCATAAGATAATTTTCAAAATCGTGTTTTTTCTAAAAATAATCAATGGAACTAGGAAAGTAACAGAATTGCAATTTTCTATTCTTGGGTTTTTGTTATAGTATTTTTAAAAGTTTTGCATCATTTTCTTTATTGCATGCTACTAAAATAAAAGGCACCTTAGGACTTGCACTCACAACTAGGAAAATCAAAACTCCAAAAATTCTCAAAGGTTGCATAGAATCACAATTCTATGCAAGAACTAAAAGTCGTGATTTCCAAAATGCGGTTTTCAGTAGAAAATCGTGTTTTTGCAATTGTGAGCAATCACAATTATCTCGAATTTAAAATCGCGAAAAACACGATTTTCAACCAAAATCATGGAAAACATGATTTTCACCCAAAATCGTGGAAAACACGATTTTGAACCAAAATCGTGGAAACATGATTTTCACCCTAAATCGTGGAAAACACGATTTTTAACCAAAATCGTGGAAAACACAAATTTCACTCAAAATCGTGGAAAACACGATTTTCATCAAAAATCGTGAAAAGCATGATTTTGAACCAAAATTGTGGAAAACACGATTTTCACCCAAATTTGTAGAAAACACAATTTTGACACGATTTTCACCCAAAATCGTGGAAAACATGATTTTCACCCAAAATTGTGAAAAACATGATTTTGAACCAAAATCGTGGAAAACACGTTTTTCACCCAAAATTGTGGAAAACATGATTTTCACCCAAAATCGTGAAAAATGGATCACAAAAGGTGACATCAATTAAATACCAAAGTAAAATAATCACATGTTCATCAGAATTGTGAAAAAACCCACAAAAACCACCCCTCTTATCTGAGAATCGTGGAAATCATGTTTTTTTAACTAAAATTGATAACTAGCATAACTTCAAGGAAAAACAAAAAGTATGAATACATAGAGCCCTTTCGAATTATGATTTCTAAGGTTTAACTTAGAAAATTTATTTCTTGGACTCAAAATCGTACTTTTCGGTAAAAATTATGAATTTCCATAATAATAGTATTTTAGACAGAAAAAAAATCAACAAAAAATTGGGAAAGGTAAAGAAAACACCATAAACTCTTAAAACATAAAAGCTAAGATTTTTTTATTTCACCAAATCTTCAAATTAGTGTTGGAACAAATTAGGGTTTGATAGGAAAAACAAAAGCAAGAGCAATTTTTAAGCAAGCGGATGATTCTGAGATCAGGCACCAAGCTCTACACTTAAGACACAAGTATCATTAGGAGGAAATATATACTGAGTGATTCTCAGGAAGGAGAATTGGCACACAGAGCACAAGTGTCATTAGGAGGAAATATACATCTGAGTGATTCTTAGGAAGGAGAATTGGAACACAGAGCCAACATGGAAAACCTAACTTAGACAAATGAAAATCAAGATACAAATGATTTTAGAAACATTCTCAAATATATGTATACAAATAGGTTTGGAGCCTATGTGTATCAAGATGGCATGCATAAGTTCCTCATCAGACTGAGAAACTTAGAAATTCCTTTGAATTTGATGCTAGTGGCACAATTCAGAGATGGCAGATATGAGGATACACAAGGTTGTGTCTATATATTCTCACCAGACCCTAAAAATTCAAATGACCTTGGTCAATGTGCAAAAAAGAGACTTTGGGATCAGGAATTGGGGCAAACAGACATGCCTAGACCAAGTGGAAATTAAACTCCTATTGAACCACAACATGCAATAAGATCACATACTTCTCCAAATCCTTTTGAAAGAGAAAGAGATGAAATACCTGATTTTCCCATTAGAAGGAGACAACCATGGCAAAACCAGGGGAGAATGCTTAGACCCTACCACATGGCAAAATGCATGAAAAATCAATATGAAGGGTACTCAGATCCTCATGCTCATGCAGTAGAGTTCAGGCAGTTGATTAGGGCCGAAGAAGTAGAGCATTACAAAGGTCAATTTGAAGCCTTTGGTTTAACTCTAACTGGACCTGCATTATCTTGGTTCATACCCTTGAGAAAAGAAATGTACCTAGATATAGAGTCATTCCTTGAAGCCTTCATAGGTGAATTTTCAAAAAGTGGTATCAAACATAGCACAGCCACATTGATACATAAGTTCAAACAACAAAAGGAAGAGAATGTGAGAGAAGCTCCTACGAGGTTCAAACAATATATTGACAGATGTCAAAAAGATGAGGTACCCTCAATGGCTAGACAAGTGTCTTTGTTCATAGAAGGATTGAGGAGTGCGCAATTGAGAACTCTGGTGTACTATAGGAGATGTCTTGACTTAGGACCTTGTGTCAAGGAGGCAATAGATTTAGAAGACAATAGGGGACAGGATTTGTTGGCATTTGATCAACCAAAAACAAATGAAGATAGAATTCCACCAACTTAGGAGTTAGCAAAAGCCATTGCCAAAGCCCTAGAGGTTAGCACAAAAGCAAGTTTGGTAAATACTAGAATGACACCCAATAAGAAGTGCTACAATTGCGGAGAAAGTCATCTGGCACATCAGTGTCCATATCATAAACCTCAACATTTGCAAGATAGGAAAACACTTAAGTATTGCACTTTAGAGAAAAAATGAACAAATCACACTAGAGAGGAGTGTTTTTACAATAAACAACCTGTCAGAGGAAGAGAATATATGAATCAACACAACGCACAAAGAGAAATTGGATTTGCTGAACAACCTAGACTTGTATTGGGGCAACAACCACCATTACCTACAAATGTGGTACCAATAAAATACACTCCTATTGAGGAGGAAAGTTCAAGATCTAGATCATCATGCAGGGAGGATCACCATTTGTTTGATGGATACCAGGAAGATTAGGAGGAAAATGAAATGAGAGAACCAGAATTACAAGTCTTAGACTTGGGAAATGGAAGAATAAAAATGGACACAGCCACATTCATGTACATAACAAATAATTACATGTCCAATCAGAGATCCAAATTCAAAGGAGGTCAGAAGATAACATGTTATAGATGTAGGGGAGAGCATTTCATCAGGGATTTTCCACACCCTCCAACACTAAGAATAGAAGGAGCTTTTTGCAAGGATTGTGGAAGGGAGCATTTGATAAGAGATTTCAAAAGAAACCCTCAGAAACAACAAAACACGTCTAGTAACATACCATTAAAAGAAGTAAACATAGTGGAACAAGAATAATTGAGTGACAATAAGCCAGTAACATTAAATTCCATAAGTAGAGCTCAAGTCAAGGAACAAAGCATCAAAATAGAAACACACACTGGGGACAACAAGAGAAATCTATCTTCAAAAGAGAAGAAAAATAGACAAAAAGGGAGATGGGAAAGAAAGATAAGAGCTGGTAAAACCCTAACCCTAGAAGAGGAAAATGTAAGTAACTCAAACATTAGTCAACAACAAAGTAAAAAAAACAAGGAGATATAAAAAACTCAAAGTGCTTGGTTACACTGATAGAAGCCTATAAAGGAAGAATCCAAGATGGACCAAACCTTTCAGATCATGAGTCAGCTTATCCAATGCCTGATATTGAGGATGAACGAATGCAAAAGTGTAAATAGATCATTAGAGAAGCACAAAACCAATTAGAAAAATCTGACAGTTCTCAAAAGATATCTGAGGAGTCAAATTCCGTAAAATCCAAGGAACATTTAGTTAAGGAAGAGCACTCAGGGAAAGAGGGAAAACAAATAACTCTTCAAATTAATTTAGACAAACATTGTAGAATTTCATGTCAAACTACAATGGAAGAGTTAGTAAAATAGAATCATCATCTACAATAGAATATGGGGAATTTGGGGATAAGTTCACATTGCCTAGATTCCCATTCACAGGAAATAGAAGAATTGTTATACATACCTATTGATAAGATAGGAGGTTACTATAAGGGAGAAGAAGGGAACTCAACTTTGAGACTATAATTTGGTAACCATCATGCCAAAGCAATACTGGATAGTGGATCTGGAGTGGCAATTATGACCAAAAAAACCTGGGAGAAATGGGGGGGGGATGAGTTGATACCTACCAAAATGAGATTACAACTTGCAGATAGACATATAGAGACACCTCTAGGAATCTGGGAGAAGGTGATTGTGGAAAGATGTGGAATAGAAATAGAGCATACATTTGCCATAGTTGAATTTCCACAACCTACCTCTTATGAAATCATCTTAGGCAGACCATTTATGAGACATATGCAGATTGTGCAGGATTTGGGTAGAGATTGTCTATATCTACAAAGTCAAGGAAGAGTGACTAAAGTAAACTTAAGGAATGGGCAGTATTGTGATATATCCCCTCATGAATGGTTTAAAGTTCATCAGAATCAAGAGTCAAGTGAAGAGTCTGGAAGCGAAGATCAGAATGAAAGGGAATTATCAATTTGGAGGTGTATTGTCATAAGGAACAAGGCACATAAGAGAATGTTGTTGAGGAAAGAAAATTTCAAGAGGTCAGGAAATTAGAGGATGAGAGCTACATTCCACAGAAATTTGATGATGAAGAATTTGAGCCTTATGGTTGGAGTCAGATTTTGTCTACAATGGATTTGGCCAATAATGAATATGTGGGAGTTAAATTTCCATGAAAATAGATTGTGAGGAATGGCATGATCATATGATGACTCAGAAAATGATTTTAGGACAACCTTGGATGAAACAAGGTAAAATAATTATGCATTTTGAGATGATGACTCTTAAATTGAACGTGAATACTAAGATGAAGAGCAGGGAGTTCAGAAGGAAATCCATAACTCAGAATTGGAAAGATTTATATCTCCAATAGAAGACACAGAGGAATTGCAGGAAAACCTCTTTCATAACCAAAAAAGATTCATTGATAAGCAGAAGAAAGTTGAAAGAAAGCAATCTTGCTGGAAACAAGTTTGGGTATGGAGACATAAAAACATCCACAAAAGCCTTAACATGAGGACAAAATGGGTATGGCGACCCAAGGCATTAAAATACTTCTCAATGGGAGAGGTCTCTTTGACTCAAAAGGAAAAACAGTTAACTACAAAGAATTGTTGGGTGAAGAAATCAGATCTGCTTTAACCGACAATTAACAAGGACAAAGACATCATAAAATTACAAAAGCATGAAGATCCACAGAATAGGGATAGTGAAACTTCATCGTCGAATAACCACTTTGGTTTTTTAACTAAGACCTCAGAGTTACATGTTGTTCAAAATTGCATTTCCAGAGTATGCATCAATAGGGCAACATTAAAATGCCATGCATTCACTAAGCACTTGAGATTATTCCCATGCACTTTGCATAAGTCTTTTTCTAGGAAAAAGAGTAGGAGGGGAAGAGAGTTACTTCAAGAAATTGACTATGCAATGGATCCGGGAATACTGGATCCAAGGATACGAATTACTAGAAAAAATATGGAAAAACTATAGAAAAAAATGGAAAAATGTACAAAAGGAGAAAATGATGAGAAAAAAATCAATCCAAATTTGAAAAAAAAAAAGAGAAAAAAATATAGCCAAAAAAAAAAGAGAGAGAGCTCAAAAAATCTTCAAATTCATATTCAATCTTTGTAATTCTTTTTTATTTCTTCCTTTTTGCATTATTCATAAGCACAAAGCAAGATATAGGGTACAATTCAGAGAAGGATGTAGTTGTTGTATGTTTGTCAATTTTGTATTGATTACTTCTAATGATATCTTTGATATTTCTATTTCTAAACATTATGATATCTTTTTCTAATCAACACTAGAAAATACTAGACATCTTGCTACACATTTGATGATTACTTCTTCTTGGAGAAAGAGGAAGCAACCAAGGAGGAACATTAAGCAGCTCAGAAAGAAGTACAGTCCTCTAATGAGCCTCACCCACCTCAGACAAGCAAGGAACAACTACACTCTTAGTTGTCTCAAGGAAATAATAAGAGAGCTCTATATCAAGCCCAGTATTAGAAAATGTTGGAAAGCTATTCATACAAAACAATAGATTGGAGGCAAGAAGAGATTGAACATTATGAAGTTTTGCATGATCAAATGATGGCAGCAAAATCTGAAGTATTTGTAAGAAAGGAAGTGGAACTATTAGCTTCTTTTAAGGAGTTGCAGGGACCTCCAGAAACCAGAACTACAATGGTTATGAGAAGAAACATCCAAAAAAACCTGTTCAAAAGAAGAAACCAATCAAGAAGGATAAAGGTAACATTTTTGAGTAGGAGATATTTGAAGAGGCAATAAAGACACTAGCAGAAGGAAAGAAACTTTCTTCTGATTCAGATAGTGATATTGAGAATTTTTTTTTGAAGATTTAAACCTTTCTGTACCAAATACACCAGTTAAATCAGCTCAGGCATTGGAGGTGAACAGATCATCGAAAAAAGTAACTAGAAGGTCAAAGGGAATCCAGATTATTGAGGAATCCACAAGGCAAATCAGTCCTAGAAAAGAAAAGAGGAGGTTAAAAGGTAAAGGAGAGATGTTGCAAGAAGATGATACAGTAAGTACATGAGCTCTAGTCACTACTTGCATGGGGGTTGTAGTTATCATGTTTCCAATAGAGTCCACCACCAAGCCAGTAACATTGATTGGTGTAACCTTTTGAGTATTGGAAAAATTCTTTGGACAATCTCTTAAGAGATGTTCCTTTCGACAATCGGATCAAAAGCCTTGAATAGGTATTGATTGAGATTGCCTTTATGGAGAAGTAGAAAATCACAAATGAAGTGATCACCTTAATATCTATAACATGGCCCTCTAGGTGCTTGGGGTCTCATCTACCTTAGTTGGGTCTAGGGTTAGGATTAGCATATATCATATTTGATTATTTGGGTTCCCAACTTGGTTCACTATGGGTTTCATAAGGTTATATCTCACTATGCTTAGCTGAGTCCATATAGTAAGCGGGTGGGCTTTCTACATGTGTCGAGTCAAAGCTTTAAGCATTAGGATCGCTTTTTGAAATCAGTGGGGGTGCAGTCACTAGGGCTCTACTCAAGTTATCTTCTATGGAAGCATACTTGACTAGAGTAATGATGGCAAGGGGTAAAGGTTGTTGTCCTAGCATAGGTTGAGGTCTTTGTTGAGCTTGATAGTGGGGTTGATAAGGTTGTTGGGGCCTAAACTATGGTAGTTGTTGATATGGGTTTTGGTATCTCCCTAGCTTCTAATATGGTTGTTGGTAATTTTTTCTAACCACTTCTTTGTTGTAAGGGAAATCTTGCACCATATGATTAGTGTATCTTCTCTCTATTGTGCACTATTGGTTATTATGATTCCCTTGGGTTCGAGTCATGATTGGGCAAACATTGGCCATGTGATCTCCTCCCCGATTATAACATCATTTCATAGAGATCATCCTAGGGGTTTATTTGCTTTAGACTCCTAATTTCTAAGCTACTTTTTCAACCAATTCATCAATTGGAGGTTTTGAAGTGAAACCAGTAGAACTATCTGAATCCTTGTAGATATTTTTAAGTTCTAACTCTTCTTCCAAGTTATCCTCGATATCTATGCACACTCACACACATTGCTCTATGTTTCTAGGTTCCTTTAAGTAGACATATGATCGTAAATTTGCACTTAGCAAGCCATCCAATAATAATTCCACTTGTTTGGCTAGTACGGGTAGCTCTGGGATGGGGCATCCCTCAAGCTATTGTCTAGACCTTTCCCCTGATAGCCATACTATTTCTTGAGGTGTTTGCTTAAGACTATGAATCAAGGATGAGGTGTTGTGCCTTATACCACTCTTAGAGAACTCAGTGATGAAGGCTTCTAGCAATTAGTCAATGTTCCTAAATTGAGCTTGATGCAGCGGTTGAAACCACATCAAGGTTGTATTCTTTAGAGTTAGAACAAAAGCATTATATTGAGTGAACAATTCATCAACTTGTTCAAATCTTAACACTTGTCTAAACTCCAATACATGAGCATATGGATCTCTTGTTCCATCAAAGTAATTTTCATGGATTTTACCAATTGTGTTGGTCTCAGTATCCTAGGATGTTCTCTAGGTCTTGGAAGGGGAAACTCGTCCATGCCTCTCTGATGTCTTGGGCTTGTCTATCTCTCCTAATCCCCTCTATAAGTCTCTAATCCTGGCACACAATCCACTCGTCCCTTTGATGCATGATTGATCACTTTGTAGTTGGATGATCAATCACCTGGGTTTCAAATGATCAATTATGTATATTGAACATGATCAATCATGTTTAGAACTTATGATTTACCACCTTTTATAATGATGAATCACTTTGAGTAGTAATAATTGATTTCCTTGATTAGAGCTGATCTAATCACCCTCCTTCAAAGTGATCAATCATATTCTCTTAATGTGATCTATGTTGAAAATGTGAACTATGCGAGCTCTAGGTGGATAAAGGGGTCAAAAGAAAGACCTTAATGTGGACAAAAATCACGACTTAGATCACTTTGGGTGGTCCCAAGGTCAGGCAAGGTTGGGAAAGGCAGTCCTAAGGTGACAAAAGAGCCGGGAGAGGCATCCAAAAGCTATAAAAGGAGGTGAAGAGTCGTCAAATGCATAGAAGTCTTGTAGGTCATTGAAGACCAATAGACATATACTCAAGGAGGCTCAAGGAGAGAGTCATCCAAGGCTCAAGGAGTTAAAACATAGCATTCCAAGCTAGGAAGAATGCAGAGGAGGGTGTTACATGCACAGAGGAGGAGTAAGGAGGAGCTTTCAAGCCCATACCCCCTCTAATCTCTTGTAGGTATAGACATAGTTTGCTTATAATAGTTGTAAATCTTTGTATATATACACAATTCAAAAGATTTAAAGTGCATTCTGTAGCTTATATATCTCTCTTACTTTCGTTAAGAGGTCTTCTTGAAACCAATTTTGTGTGAAGAGAAATTGGTGTATCTCTATAACCCTAATTTTTGTATATCTTACATCTTTGCATAGTTTGTTTTGTATAGAGTTGTTGATTGATCTAAATAGATCCATTTGATGTGTTCTATAGCTTGTTGGAGATCTTATGAACTACACTAAGTGTTTCTAAAAGCCTACATGATTTGGATCAGTGTAAGGTAGGTGAATCAGAGTTTTGCTATAGGGTAGCAGAAAAGGTGTATGAAGGGACCTAGGTATTGGGTTCATTTCACTTCTAGTGTGCAAATCTGAGAGATTAAATTCCATCAGTTTTTATTAGAGTAGGAAACATCCTTTGAAGACTCTAGGAGAAGGACAAAAAATCTTGGACATCAAGGCTAAGAGGTAGATTTCAGTGTAACCCCAATTTCCCATTCATTATGGCAGATCTAGGTAAAAAATTGGAGTTGTTTGACAAAGACAACTATCAGCCATGGAGGTTCAGAGTCATGAACTACCTCATGAGCAAAGGTTTATGGCCTATTGTTTGTGGAGATGAAGATAAGCCTGATGTGGATCCCAAAGATCCAAAGGTCACCAATCAAGAATTGAAGATGTTGAAGGATTGGGAAGAAAGGAACAAGAGAGCTATCTTCTACATATCACAGGTAATCTCTAACCCTATGATTGGTCATATATCAGAGTTTTATCATGCTAGAGATGTTTGGGATCCATTAGAGAAGATATATGCCACTTCCACAAGAAGCAGAACGATGCAGCTTAAGAATGAACTCCATTCTTTGAAGAAGGGTAGTGGTCAATCTATTGTTGACTACACGAGGGTGAAGGAGTCTAGGGAGCAATAGGCATCCATTGGCTACAAAGTAGATGAGGAAGACCTTGTGCAGATTAATCTCAATGGGATGAGAGGGGAAGAAAGTGGAAACTGCTCATTACTACCATTTTGTATAGAGATCCTCTACCAACTCTTGAGGAGTTGATCCCACACCTAGTGGTAGAAGAGGTTGCCATAGGAGACACATCCAAGAAGGATGGTCACTCATAGATCTTATATGCTAGAAAAGGCAAAGGCAAGAGTGCCAAGAAGGGGAAAGTAGGAAAAAGCAAGTGGAAGCAGTCCAAGGAAGAAGATTCAGATGCAAAAGGAGATAGCAAGGCATCATCTTCAAGGAAGGGCAAGAATGGCAAAGGGAAGAACAACCCTCATCAAGGTAAAACTTGTTTTATATGTTGTAAGCAGAATCGTATTTCTTTGAATTTCTGGTTCAAGGATGACAAAGGCAAGAAGAAGAAGGAGCAAGGGAATATGCTAACAAATCCAAATAGGATGATGAGAAGGAGACCCTCCTAGCCATGACACGTGGCTACACTAGTGATCCTAAGGACACAAAGTGGTACATAGACTCTGGATGCTCTAATTACATATCATGTATGGAGGAATCTTTTGCTCATATGAAGGTCCCAAGCTCTAAAGGTTGTGTGGAGACGAAAGATAACATTGAGCACCCATTACGCAAGGGGGGGGATGTGAAGCTAGGTGAAGGTAAATCTATCAAGACTCTTAAAGATGTGCTCCATGTTCCATCTATTTCCAAGAACCTTATCTCTATAGGATAGATGGTAGAGAGAGGCGTGCAGGTTATATACGATCCAAAATGGTGCATGGTGAAGCAATGAGGCAAGGTTATTTCCAAGGGAAGGAAAGAACGCAGATTGTTCACACTAGATGTTGCTCCTACACACAACAAGGTATGTTATGTGATGATTGGTAACAAAAGGATCACAAAGATTGATCTTTGGCACAAGAGGATAGGACATATCAATATTCCCAAGTTAAAAAGCATGTGCAAAGCAAGTTTAGTGCAAGGAATACCAAATCTTGAAGCCCAAGATCTACATGAGCTTTGTGATGCTTGCCAACTAGGTAAGAAACAAGGAAGCCATCTCCAAAGAGTGAGTACAGATCCTCTAAGCTCTTCGAACTTATACACTTAGATGTATGGGGCCCTAGCAAAGAGGCTTCATTGGGAGGAGCTAGGTACTTTGTCACTTTCATTGATGACCACTCAAGAAATGTATGGCTATATGTTATCAAGGAAAAATCAGAAGTGTTTTCATGCTTTCAAAAGTTTAGGTCCCTTGTTGAGAAAGAAGGTGATGCACACATCAAGACACTGAGGTCAGATGGATGGGAAGAGTATTTCTCCAAGGAATTCACAAAGTACTTGTAGGAAAATGGCATAAAAAGGCACTTTACAAGTACACCCCTCAACAAAATGGTGTTGTAGAGAGGAAGAATAGGCATTTGGTTGAGATAGCTAGATGTCTCATAAATGAAGGTATGTTACCATTCTCTTATTGGGTTGAGGCTGCGAATAAGTTTGTTACTTGATAAATGGGGCTTCAACAGGTGGTGTGCACAACTTGACTCCACATGAAGTCTGTTACGGAAAGAAACCAACCATGGAGCACCTCAAGGGATTTGGATGTGTATGCTTTGTTCATGTTCTTAGTGAAGTGAGAACAAAGTTGAAGGCCAAGAGTGAGAAATGTGTGTTCATTGGCCACTCAAATGATAAAAAAGGCTACATGTACTACAACCATCTCGCAAAGAAGCTATATGTGTCAAGAGATGTTGTGTTTGATGAGTCAAGGTCATGGTATGGAGACAAGGGCAAGGAAAAGTTGGATGAAGAGGATCAAGAGGAGTATGCAAACTTTAATGTTCAGATTTAACCTCGAGTCAATCACAATCTATGGACCAAAGGCTTTTACATCTAAGATACACTCATATGATCACTCTTACACTTATGATTATGAAAGACCATCCCCTACTTCAAAGTATAGAAGGCTGCAAGAGATAGACTATGACACTAGGGAAGCTCAAGAGGAGTCAGAAGAGGAAGAGCTTGAGGAGGTCATTACTCCTAATGTAAAGCTCAATAGATTCAAGAAGCAATATCTCAAAGGTCAAGAGAGGAGGTCTACAAGGAATAATGCACCCCCGTGAAGGTATACATATGGTTCTTTCATGGCAAAGCACTATGCATACATGATGAATGTCATTGCAGATCAAGAGCCAGATTCTTATGAGGAGGCAAAGACCAAACGAGAGTGGAGGAAGGCTATGTATGAAGAGATCAAAGCTCCTAAGGAGAACAACACTTGGGAACTAGTACCAAGAAGGAAGACATGAAGATAGTCCAAAACAGGTGGGTGTACAAGACCAAGAGGAATGCAGATGGCAACTTGGCAAGGTACAAGGCTAGACTATTAGCAAAAGGTTTCACATAGACACTAGGGGTGGATTATGAGGAGAATTTTAGACCTATGGCAAACAAGGATAACATTAGAGCTCTCATAGCCCTATGTGCAGCAAGGAGGTGGCCTATCTACCAGATGGGCATACAGAATGCTTTCTTGAATGGTGATTTACAAGAAGAGGTGTTCATGGAACAACCTCAAGGGTATGTAGATCCACAACATCCTATCTATGTTGGAGGTTGAAGAAGGCCTTGTATGGCCTAAAGAAAGCTCTAAGGGCTTAGAATCATAGGCTGGTGGATTTCTTGAAGAGATGTGGTTTCTCTCCAAGTGATACAGATCCATCCTTGTATGTGAAGAAGACAAATGACAATATATGTTTGATATGCATATATGTAGATGATCTTCTTGTGATAGGTGATGATGATGTAAGGATAAGGACCATCAAAGAGAATCTTGGAAAAGAGCTAAAAATCTCAGATTTAGGTATGCTTAACTACTTTCTTGGCATTGAGGTGATCTATGGGAAAGAAGGTATCTAACTCTCTCAAAAGAAGTATCTTCTAGATGTGACGTTTAGGTTTGGCATGGCAAATTGCAAACCAATAGCTTAACCTATGGATTCAAATGTCAAGCTAAGCAAGGAAGATGGTAAGAAGCTAGAAGACCTTACACTATACAGGAGCATTGTGGGATCAATGATCTATGCTACACTCACAAGGCCTAACTTGTGCTACATAGTTGGAGTTTTATCTTAGTTCATGCATGCAGCCACATATACACATCTCAATCATGCACAGAAAGTATTGAGGTATGTGAAGAGTACTGTTAATTATGGGTTGCTATACATGTATGATGAAGAACTTCAAGTAAGAGCAAGGAGTGATGCAGATTGGGTAGGGGGTGTTGATGATAGAAGGTCAACTTCTGGCTATGTTTTCATGCTAGGTACAAAAGCAATTTCATGCATGAGCAAAAAGCAGCCCACAGTTGCATTGAGTTCAACAGAGGCTGAACATAGAGCTTTAATCCTCACTACATGTGAAGAAATGTGGCTTAAGGAGCTCTTCAAAGATTTTTCAATACAACTTGGACCAATTCCAGTTTATGGAGATAACATGTCAAGCATACATCTTGCTAACAATCCCATGTATCATGCAAGGAGCAAGCACATTGAGGTGCATGACCATTATGTAAGGGAAAAGGTTGCATGTGGGGACATTAATGTTCATTTTGTAGGTACAAAGGAGCAAGTTGCATATATCTTCACTAAAATCTTGGATGTGACCAAGTTAAAAAAGTTTTCAAAGGTTATGAGCTTACTTGATATGGACACTACCACCTTAAGCTTGAGGGGGAGTGTTGAAAATGTGAACGATGCAAGCTCTAGGTGGACAAAGGGGTAAAAAGACCTTAATGTGGACAAAAGTCACAACTTAGATCACTTAGGTCACTCTCAAGGTTTGGAAAGGTCAGACAAGGTAGTCCTAAGGTGGTGGAAAAGTCAAAAAAGGCATCCAAAAGCTATAAGAGAAGGTGAAGAGTCATCAAATGCATGGAAGTCTTGTAGGTCATTGAACACGAAGATACATATACTCAAGGAGGCTCAAGGAGAGAGTCATCCAAGGCTCAAGGAGCTACAGTAGTCCAAGCTAGGAAAAACACAAAGGAGGGCATTACATGCACAGAGGAGGAGTAAGGAGGAGCTTTCAAGCCCATACCCCCTCTAGTCTCTTGTAGGTATAGACATAGTCTGCTTATAATAGTTGTAGCTCTTTGTCTTCATATCCAATCCAAGAGATTTAAAGTGCATTCTCTAGCTTATACATGTCTCTTACTTTCCCTAAGAGGGCTTCTTGAAATCAATTTTGTGTGCAAAGAAATTGGTCTATCTCTATAACCCTAGTTTTTGCATATCCTACATCTCTGCATAGTCTATTTTGTATAGAGTTGCTGAATTACCTAAACAGATCCATTTGAGGTGTTCTAAAGCTTGTTGGAGGAAACATACTAAGTTTTTCTCAAAGATTAGGTGATTTGGATTAGTGTAAGGTAGGCCAATAGAGTTTTGTTGTAGGGTAGCAGAAAAGGTGTATGAAGGGACTTGGGTATTGGGTTCATTTCACTTATAGTGTGCAAATCTAAGGGATTAAATACTATCAGTCTAGTCACCTCCTTCCACCATGATCCAATGATTAATCATGTGGATTTTAGATGATAAATTATATATATATATATATATATATATATATATATATATATATATATATATATATATATATATATATATATATATATATATGTATGTATGTATGTATGTATGTATGTATATATATATATATATATATATATATATATATATATATATATATATATATATATATATATATATATATATATATATATGTGTGTGTGTGTGTGTGTGTGTGTGTGTGTGTGTATATATATATATATATATATACATACATAAGGGGGCATTCGGTCAAGGCCCAGTCTCCCTTGCTTGAATTATTAAAAGAACAATTGTATAGTGACGTGGCATAGTTTCCTTGGGATCCCCCCATATCCCATAGAGCAGGGGTAGAATGGCTTAAAGGTGCAACAATGGTGATGACCCGAAAACTGTAGGAGACCAATTTTTTAGAGAGAGAAGGTTAATGAACTTTTTGTCACTCTCATGGGTATCCCACTTACTTTTGATCTTTTTATTTTCAAAAAAAAAAATCATATGGTTTCTGAAGGGAGGGGACTTCTTGCAACTATATATTCTTTTGCCCGATAGGCCAGGGATTTTTAGATCGACCATTCTTTCATATGGGCATCGAAGTTGGTCGTACATCTTTCTTTCAGTATCTTCCATAGCACTTCCCCCGGATGGCATTTCACAAGGTATAAGAGCAACCAATCACTTCTCCAATTAACACTTGTTTCTAATTGATTTGACTCTGTAATGTCAAAATTCTTGCCCAGACCAAATGACTCCTAGGGCACTAGAAGAAGAGGTGACCAAGGTCTTCTCTACCATAGAGGAAGCACTTACACCACTAAGGGGTCCCACAAATTTTATTAGCTTTGACATTAGTCCAAATTCCCTAGTGAAGAATTTGCCACATAAGAACCAATTTTTTGTTCTCAATGAGAGGATGCCACAAATCCATGAACTTAAATTGTCCTCTGATATAGGACCAGTTTAGACTCCATCTCATGCCAAGGGAGATCTGATAATTCAGGTGCTTCTTGACACTCTGTGTCTTATTCAATTTGTTTCCATTGATCCATCTTAACACTTCAATCTATGGGGGATCATTCCCAAGAAGAAGGCGAGTCTTTGAGTTCTTCCAAGAATTGATTCTTTGTCTTAAAAGGGACCAATCTTCATAGTCAAAACTTTTGGTCAGGTCTTTGTCCTCAAATCTGATCCATTGTCTTCTCTCTTGATTCCAGAGATGTTTCCACATATGAAACCCTTTATTCCATGGTCTCTTTGCCCTTTGGAGGTTCTCTGAGTCAATTTCTTTGATGCCCACAATAGAGAACCAAATGAAATCATTTTGTCTAATCTTGGTTGCCCACTTCCTATCTTCATGAGGTACACTTTCATCTTGTTCCAACTCTTCCACAAGGAATAGACTAAGTACAAAACTCTAGGAGTCATCGAAAAAGGAGAAAACAACAAAGTGAGCAAATCATGCCCCTTCCACTAGGAAGTCCCATGAGCGTAAGGCAAATTTTGTTTTTAAGAATAAATTTTATCCCACGAAGCTTCTGCCTTGCACCGCACTTTAACCATCCATTTAGCAGCCATATTATCTACCATTCCCCCAACATCTAGAATGCCTAAGCCACTAGAATCTTTTTGGTTTGCACATATGGCCCATTTGATTTTGGGCACACCCCTCTTGTTGGGATCTCCTATCCAAAGGAATTTTTTACATAAGTCCTTTCCAACCACTAAATCTTTGTCTTTCAATCTCCAATATGCAAAATAGATAACCGATGAAAGTAAGAAGGTGTTGAATGGTAGGTCCAAACATGTTGAACTGAAAGGCCTTCTGGTAAGAAAGTTTATTTCAAGCTTGTCGAACCTAGTTCCACCACCCACCCATGGAAACATAAAAACCCATCATAAATTTTGAGCAGCCAAAATATTTGTCCACTAAGGAGCTTCTAACATCCTTGGTTAACCAACAATTGTAGAGGTGGCCCAACAATAGCCTTGAAAGCTATTTTTTTGTGATTTATTTTGGAATTGAAAGAACTACAAAATGTATTTAGACATAGCCAAAAAGTGGCACAACTATTAAGATCATTATGCACAAAAGCATTCATTTCATTGACGAAGATTCTCACTATCATCAGCTTTTGGTTGTAGGCCAAGAGCTCTCCATCTCTTTGGAGAAGAAGGAGAAGCTTCACCATCTCTTTGGTTGGAGGTAATTCCACTTAGGTCTTGCATCGATTGGGCCCGGTGTTGGTCTCACTTTTTGCACAATGGGATAAAGAGTGTTTGGCTCATATTTTGGTGAAATTTTTATGTACACATGGTCTATGGAGTATGAAATTCAAGCTCTACATTTGATGCATCCCTGAGAGCTTCAAAGTTTTCCTGTTTTGCTTAGCTCAAATATTGGATTTTCATGATTTTTTTTAGATTTTGAAGCTTATCTTGAAGTTTTCTAGGAAAACAAAAAGACATCATTTGGATAATAAACGAAATGCCAAAGACTCTCTGTAAATTCTCTCTAGATCTTAGGTACAACTTCTAGAGCCTTCTTTGGGTGATGAAAGAGTCCAAATTCACTTTTTTCCTTGGAAATACATCATCAACACAAGTATTAGCTGTTGGAAATCATTTTTTTTTTTTACTAGTGAGACCTAACAAAGACTAGTAAGTCCCGGAAAGGATTAGAGAGGATCCAAATTTGAAGCTGTTTTGAAGACTTGATGGTGGATCAAATGTCTTTCTAGGCCTCCATAAGTCTACAAGACATTTCCAGATCTGTTTCGGCATTGGTTTGGATCTAGAACCGACTCTAAAACCTTTGAGGATCATATGAAATTTTCATTTCAAGCTTTAGATATCATAAGGGAAGTGTTTTCGAGTAATTTCTTATGCATTAGGCCTAGTAATTCCCCATGGGTATCACCAATGCTCCTAGTTAAAAAGAAAGATGGCTCTATGTGAGTGTGTATTGATTATAGATAATTAAATAATGTAACCATCAAAAATAGGTTTCCAATGGTTAGGTTGGATGATCTATTTGATCATTTACATCAATTGATTCTTTACTAAGCTTGATTTGAGATCTAGATATCATCAGATTAGGAGAAAGGCAGAGGATGTATGTAAGATTTTTGTTAGGACTAGGTATGGGCATTTTGATTTCTTGGTGATGTCATTTCTCTCACTAATGCTCCTATCACATTCATGGCACTTATCAACAATGTATTACCACCATATTTTGGAACACTCATTATAGATTTTCTTTATTATATTCTGATTTATAGTAGGTCAGAAGAAGAAAACTTGGAACACTTACTGAAAGTCTTCCAAGTGTTGGAGGAAAAATCACTCTTTGCTAGGGAGTCAAAGTGTGAATTTTCAAATTAGAGGTTAGATATCTTGGTCATATCATCTCCAAAAATTGAATCCAAATGGGTCTTGAGAAAGTATGGGCTATTATGGAGTGGACATATCCTAGAAACCTATAAGAGCTTCAAATCTTCCTTGGTCTATCAAGATTCTATTAAGGGTTCATTAAGAATTATGCCAAGATTATTATTCCAATGATGGAAGAACTCAAAGGAAAAGGAAAAGACGTTCATTGAGGAGATGAACAAAAGCAACATATGTAGAAGTTTAAACTAGATTTTACTACAACTCCACTATTGAAGATAGTAGATCCCAATTGAACCTTTGCGCTTGAAACAAACATAAGTGATTTTTCTATTGGAGTAACATTAATCCATGATGATCAACCAGTCGCATTTGACAGTAAGAAACTAGAACCAACTTAGAAAAATTACTCTGTCTATGAGAAGGAGCTATATGAGATTCTCCATCCTTTGAAAAAGTGGCATCAATATTTGTATGGTGCCAAAGTCACAATGGTGTTAGATAAAGAGAGCATATAGTGGACCTCTAATTAAAAAAACCTAACAGGTTGTAATATTTGATGAGCAACGACCCTTTAAAAGTTTTGAGTATGAGCTTAGGTATGGGAAGGGAAATTTTAGTGTAGTGGATGATTCACTTAGTCGCATGCCTATGCTCAATGTACTGAGTTTTACTCAGTTCATTATTGAATTGCTTGATTCCATTAGAGGAAAGCTTAGGAGTGATCTTACCTACTCCAAATTTTGGGAAGCCATTGAGAAAAGTGATCTAGGTATTGTTGGAGTTAGACGTATGTAGAAGCACATGAAGAGCACAAGGAAGAAGAAGAAGCTTGGAGCACAACACACAATACTGAATGTATTACCACTAGAATGTACAAAGATAAGTAGCCCATTAGGGCAATAGGCGTATATACAAGTTGGGGAAAAAACCTCCTAAAGAGGAAAAAAAGTGCCCCGATAGTCCTAGATTGTTCACACACATCACTACCTAAATATATCAAAAAATACCCCCTGGGAGTGATGCAGTGAACAAGGAGCTAGCACTCATGTATAAGGAAGTGCCAAACTATGTGGAATCAATCCACAAAAAGGCAGTAAGCCCAAAGCTTTGTGGAAAGTTTCAAACTTCTCCCTAGGCAGAGCCTTCGTAAAAAGGTCTGCAATGTTCTGTTGCATGGGCACATATACTAAGCTGATCTCCCCAGCAGAGAACCTCTCCTTGACATAATGATAATGCACCTCAATGTGCTTAGTGCGAGCATGGAACACAGGGTTCCTTGCAACTTCCAATGCGGTCTGTTTGTCAGTGAAGATGGTGGTGGCAAAAGACTGACCAACACCCAAATCAGCCATAAGGTGTCTGAGCCACACACACTCAACAGTCATTGTGAAAGTTGCCCTATACTAAGCCTCACAACTGGAAGTGACCACAATAAGCTACTTCTTGCTCAACCACGATATACATGAGCTACCAAGCATGAAGCAAAAACCACTGGTGGACACACAAGTGTCATAACAACCAGCCCAATTGATGCCTATTTTTATAGGTGGACAGTCTAGTGCTGGTCCTAATGAGGCAACTTCCCAGCCTTTGCAGGTTCCATATGATGATGTAGATCATTCCATTTCTGATGCAGATTTACATGATGCACTTGTTGATGAGAGAGCTGATATTGAGCAAGAAAAAATTATGCCAAAATGGCTGGTGCAGACTTTGCATGACATCAAATTAGATGCACCTTTGTCATATCGTACTCGTTCAGGCTCTCATAGTGCCTCCTTTGCATCAGATTGCTATGCTATGGCTGCGTCTAGTCTCTGTGATGAGAATGAGCCTGTTTCTTTTGATGAAGCACAGAATTCAGAAAATTGGATGGCTGCTATGCAATCTGAATATGATGCTATAATGAAGAATGGTACATGGTCTTTATGTGACTTGCCTCCTGGCAAGAAGGCCATTGGCACTAAGTGGGTATACAAGCTGAAGCGTAAACCTGATGGTGCAATTGACAGGTATAAGGCTAGGCTTGTTGCAAAGAGGCATTGATTTTGATGAGACCTTTGCACCTACATGCCGTATGACTACTGTTCGGAGCATTTGTGCACTTGCAGCCCATCATGGTTGGAATGTACATCAGTTGGACATTAAAACAACATTTTTAAATGGTGACTTGCATGAAGAAGTGTATGTTTTTCAGCCCCGTGGCTTTGTGCAAAAAGGGCATGAAAAGCAGAAGTGCAGGTTAAAGAAGGCATTGTATGGTTTAAAGCAAGCACCACGTGCTTGGTATGAGAAGATACATGCCTATCTGGTTTCACATAGTTTTGAGAACATTCCAACTGAAAGCACCTTATATGTTAAGCGTGCTAATGATGTGCTTCTGATCATTGTTGTCTATGTTGATGACATGCTGCTCACTGGTCCTATTGAGAAGCATATTGCTGATTCCAAGGCTGATTTGCATGCCTCATTTGAGATGTCTGATTTGGGGCATTTGCATCACTATTTGGGCATTCAGTTTATGCAAGTTGATGGTGGAATGGCTTTGTGTCAAATGAAATATATTGACACATTATTGCAGCGTTTTGGCCTTGAAGACTATAAGCCTATTGCCACTCCTACGGAGACAGGTTTACGATTGAGTCTTCATGATGTTGGAGATGCATTTGATGCTGTTCTCTATCAACAGGCTATTGGATGCTTGATTTACTTATGCATTACTCGACCAGATATTCAGTTTGTTGTCTAACAGATGAGCAGGTTTATGCATTGCCCAGGAGGCCCGCATTGGAAGGCGGTTAAGCACACCTTTGGCTACTTGAGTGGTACTCGGCTACTTGGGTTGTTTTATCCCAAGGGGGGATCACTACCGCCAGGTTTGCATGCTTTTTCTGACTCAGATTGGGCTGGTTGCTATGACACTCGTGTGTCCACCAGTGGTTTTTGCTTCATGCTTGATAGCTCATGTATATCTTGGTTGAGCAAGAAGCAGCCTACTATGGCCACTTCCAGTTGTGAGGCTGAGTATAGGGCAGCTTTCACAACGACTGTTGAGTGTGTGTGGCTCAGACGCCTTATGGCTGATTCGGGTGTTGGCCAGTCTTCTACCACCACCATCTTCACTGACAATCAGAGCACATTGGAAGTTGCGAGGAACCCTGTGTTCCATGCTCGCACTAAGCCCATTGAGGTGCATTATCACTATGTCGGGGAGAGTTTCTCTGCTGGGGAGATCAGCTTGGCATATGTGCCCACGCAGGAGAACATAGCAGACCTTTTCACGAAGGCTCTTCCTAGGGAGAAGTTTGAAGCTTTCCGCAAAGCTTTGGGCTTACTTCCTTTTGTGGAGTGATTTCCACATAGCTTGGCACTTCCTTATACATGAGTGCGAGCTCCTTGTTCACCGCATCACTCCCAGGGGGGATTTGTTGATATATTTAGGTAGTGATGTGTGTGAACACACTAGGATCGCCGGGGCACTTTTTTCCCTCTTTAGGAGGTTTTTTTCCCCCGTCTTGTATATATGCATATTGCCCTAATGGGCTACTTATCTTTGTACATTCTCTAGTAATACATTCAGTATTGTGTGTTGTGCTCCAAGCTTCTTCTTCTTCCTTGTGTTGTTTGCGTGCTTCCACAGACGTCTAACTCCAACAATGTAAAGGGAAACAAGTAGTTGAACACACTTCTCCATCTAAAGAGCAATTAGAGGATCCTGATTCTAGAATGGAAGAAGTAGAATTAGGGCAGGAAGTAGAAGAAAACTTAGAAGAGAAAGAGCCTCAGCAAGAAGAGTATACATATGAGGAACTTTTAGATGAATTTGTCACTCATGATCAATTCATAGACTTGAAAGAGCAAACCCTTAAATTAGAGAGAGATCTTAGTAGCATCACATCTCTCATTGAGCAGCTAAAGTCTCAAATGATCTCACTTGAGACTAGTGTCACGTCTTTCCTAGCTAGGAATGAAAGAGAAGCCCCTCCTATTCCTCTAGAGATTACTAGGAAAGATACGTCTCTTCCTAGTAAACACAAAGGAGAGAGTCCAGTGCTTACAAGTGGTGGATGAGTCTTAAGGAGGCGAACTCTATCCTTACTGATTGGACTCATTTTGAGACTCTTTTTCTAAAAGAGTTTCTTCCTGAGAATGAGGAGGAGAGGAATTGGGATGATTGGGATAGGATTATCCAGAGAGGTAGGCCTCTTACAGTCTACTTATCCCACTATAGAGAGATCATTCTAAAACTTAAGGGCTTAGATGATTTCCAAAAGACCAGAGGGTTTGTTAGGGGCTTAGATAAAGCCATAAAGAGGGAAGTCCGAAGGAATGCGCCTAAGATGTTTGAGGAGGCGATCAAGTACGCACAGATTTATGAGGACCATAACCGTCCTCAATATACTCCTATGGAGACGGATCAGCCCCTCAAGCCTCTTAGTACGACTAAATTCAAGAAGAAGTTTCCATTTGGAAAAAACAAAGTTTTCATTAAAAAAACAAAGTTTTCATTAAAAAACAAAGTTTTCATTAAAAAACAAAGTTTTCATAAAAAAAAAAGTTTTCATTAAAAAACAAAGATCACAAGGGCCTAGGTTATCTACAGATCACTTTGAGAGGGCCAAAAGAGAGAACCTATGCTTTAGGTGTTTGTCTCCTAGCCATTCACAGTGGAACTGTCCACTCAAGAAGGGGGAAGAAAAGAAGAAGGGACCAGAGACTAGTACGGCCCCCGAAAAGGGCAAAAAGACGGTCCACCTAGTGCAGACCCTTCCTATTCATGGCAGCTCTAGCTGCAAGGGAGTGGAGGTGATGCACGAGGATATAGAGCACACCTGTTGTTTGACCCAGTCATTGTGGTCACCACAGTGTGGACCACATGACCTAGTTAAAATCCATGGTAGTGTGAACGGGACCAGGGTGCATGTCATGATAGATGACTCTATAACTCATAACTTTATAAATTATGCTTTGGTCAAGAAATTAAAGATTCCCCAATAGCCTAGTGCACATAAATACATAGTATCTATGATTCAAGGGCAAGATAAGAGGATATGGGATACTATGGTATCCAATTTGGAAGTCAAGATACAAGACTATACAGATTATATGGACTTCCAAATTATGAATCTAGAGAGGACAGACCTTGTGTTAGGAAGAGAGTGGCTATGGGGTTTGGGAGACACACTTAAACACAGCTATCAAAACAACACACTTGAATTTGAATTAGATTATAGAGCACTTAATAAGGTAACTATCAAAAATAGATTTCCAATGCCTAGATTGGAAGATCTATTTGATCAGTTACATCAAGCTAGGTATTTTACCAAGCTTGACCTTAGATCAAAATATCATCAGATTAGGATTAAGGCAAAGGATGTCCCTAAGACTGCATTTAGGACTAGATATGGGCACTATGAGTTTTTGGTGATGCCTTTTGGTCTCACCAATGCTCTTGCCACTTTCATGAAGCTCATGAATATTGTTTTACGACCCTATCTAGGACACTTTGTAGTAGACTTTTTGGATGACATTCTGATCTATAGTGCGTCAGAAGAGGAGCACTTGGAACACTTAAGAAAGGTATTTCAAGTGCTAAGGGAAAATTCACTCTTTGCTAAGGAGTCAAAGTGTGAATTTTTCAAGACAGAGGTTAGATACCTTGGGCATATAGTCTCCCAGGATGAATCCAGATGGATCCTCAAAAAGTAAGGGCTATTATGGAATGGCCACATCCAAGGAACCTGGAAGAGCTGCAAATCTTCCTAGGTTTATCAGGTTTCTATCGAAGATTCATTAAGAATTATGCCAAAATTGTTGTTCCGATGACGGAACAACTTAAAGGGAAAGGGAAAGCCTTTCATTGGGGAGACGAACAGAAGCAAACTATGGAGAAATTGAAAGTAGCAATTGCGACAGCTCCACTGTTACATATAGCAGATTTCAACAAACCATTTGTGGTTGAGACTGATGCGAGTGATTTTGCCATAGGAGCGGTTCTAGTTCAGGATGGCCGACGAGTAGCTTTTGAGATTAAGAAACTAGAACCGGCTCGGAAGAATTACTCCGTCTATGAAAAGGAGTTGTATGCAATTGTCCATGCTTTGAAGAAGTGGTGTCATTATTTACATGGTGCCAAAGTTACAATAGTGTTTGATCAAGAGAGCATTAAGTGGCTCTCTAATCAAACAGACCTTAAAGGTAGGAAGGCCTGATGGATAGAGACCCTTCAGGAGTTTGATTATGAGCTTAGGTATAGGAAGGGAAAGTTTAACGTAGTGGCTGATTCACTTACCCGCACGCCTATGCTCAATGGACTGAGTTTTACTCAGATCACTAGTGAGCTACTTGAGTCCATTAGAGGGAAATATAGTCTTGATCCTACATATTCCGAGATTTGGGAAGCCATAGAGAATGGGGATCGTGATATATGGGTTTCCAGTGACGATGGAGTATCGATGGGTACTCAAGAAGGATTCAAGTGGAAGAATTACAGTGTCCATGATGGATATATGTTATATAAAGGTAAGGTGTGTGTCCCTAGAGATTTTGAGATGAGACGGCATATTTTGTATGAGTGTCATGACACACCTAGTGCGGGACACCCATGAGTTAACAAGACTTATGATCTTGTTAAGAGGCAATTTTATTGGTCTGGACTTCATAAGGATGTCCTAGAGTATGTGCTTAAGTGCACCAAATGCCAGGTCAACAAAGTTGAGAGATTGAGGATTGGAGGACTACTCCACCCATTGGATATTCCTAATGGGAAGTGGAAGAGTATCTCCATGGACTTTATAGTAGGATTACCTAAGAGACAGAGAGGGCACGACTCGGTCTGGGTAATTGTGGATAGGTTAACCAAAATGGCTAGGTTTATTTTGACACGTACTAGAGTGAAGACACCAAAATTGGCTAGACTCTTTGTAGAGAACCTATATCTGTTATATGGTCTTCCTATATACATAGTTTTTGATCGGGATAGGAAGTTTACTAGCCACTTTTGGAGAGCGGTCTTCAAAAGGTTGGATATGAAACTTAGCATGAGTACGGTCGAGCATCCATAGTCGGATGGGCCAACAGAAAGGGTTAACCAAATCCTAGAGGATATGCTTCGAGCATATGTGAATGAAAGGCAAACTAATTGGGAAGAGTACTTACCTATAGTAGAGTTTGCATATAATAGTTCCAAGCACTCTTCCACTGGGCATAGTCCATTTATGCTTATGTATGGGTTTCAGCCAAGAGCTCCTTATGTAGTAGGCTTGCAGAATGAGAAAGTTCAAGGTGCAAAGGACTTCTTGGAAGAAATGAATGATATGCTTAGGCTTGCTAAGGACAACATTAGGAGAGCTCAGGATAGAGCAAGAGCCTATGCTGACCCTCAAAGGAGAGACATCAACTTTGAGGTAGGAGAGCAGGTCTATCTTAGAGTTCCATCTAGGTCTGAAACCATGAAGACGGGACCTTGTCCAAAATTATCTCCTAGGTATTGTGGACCTTTCCAAATACTTAAGAAAATAGGAAAGATGGCTTACCAGCTCCAACTTGTTGAGAATAGTCAAATCCATCCAATTTTTCATGTTAGCCGGCTTAAGAAAAGGCTGGGTGAATCTGACAACCTCATTCCAGATAGTGAGGTAGTTGATCCTATTTCTGTTCAATCTATTCCACATGAGCCTGAGAGTATACTACACACTCGAGAGAAACGGACGAGAAGTCACTTATATAAAGAGTGTCTAGTAAAGTGGAAAGATAGTTCAGAAGATAGTGCCCCATGGGAGCGGGTTAGCACCCTTCACAAATGGTTTCCTAGCTTTAGATTACCTTCCCAAGGGTCTTCTTAAGGGGAAGGATATGAGGAAACAACATAGAGACATGACCATGTATTTTAATACATGGGGATTTAGTGGGAGTACTATTCAGTTGATTATCTCTTTTGTTTAGACCTTCCAATACCATTTTTGAGGACAAAAATGGAGTTAAGGGGAAGGAAATGTTATATGGAGTAACCCTTTGGGAGAGGTGTGAACCACCTCTTAACTTATTTAGATGGGCACACACATGAGTGCCATGTGGCACCCATGTGTAGAGCCATAGGGGACTCATTTGATTATGGAAAGAGAGAGAGAGAGACTATCTTGAAATACGTACGCGGCTGGGCGGCATATCGAGCATCGAACTCTGTGTAAGATCTGGAGGTCTTGTCAGTAAAGGACGAACCCATCTTGGGAATTGTGCAGAGCTGAGTTTGGTAGCAAAATGGGAGGGTACTCGAGTAATCTACTAGGTTCAAATCATGTGCAGAAATTTCACGAGAAAAATAAACTTACTTCCCCATAAAATAAGGGAATGGACTTTTTACAATGGCCCCCTCAAGTACCACTTAGTGCAAAATTTGAAAATTCCAAGAAGTTTGAGATCCTAACAATTCCCTAGCTTCTTCCCTTGAGGTTCTGATGGGAAGAATATTCTCTAATGTACATAAATATCTATAAAAAGATCTAAAGTACAAAATTTTGTGAAAAGAAATGTGTTTTCCAATCTTTTCACACATAGAACTCCCACCAAATATCGAGACTTGTGTGTGGTGGACAAGAAATAATGAGTGAAAAACATCAGCATAAACTGATGATGTTCCTACGAGAGACATGCGTTCATTAGAGACATGCTCGGTAGAGACATGCTTTGAAAAATAAGATAACGAGTGTTTTTTTTATATCTAGCGATTTTCTTTTCAATTTAAAGAGCAATAATTTGAACTAGAATTGGTTTTCGATGGAATAACACACATGCGCTCGATATATATGCATGAGAATTTAGAAACATTTTTTTGGTAGATATCTCGAGAGTACAAAGGATTTCCTAACAGTGGGCTCACACTGCCCGACGATACAATGAGCTTTTGCATATAGCACAATATGATTTGCTTTCAAAAAAGAAAAGAAATTTAAGTTTATCATTTTTTGAGTGAGTCTCCTTTCTTGAAACAAATATGTGTCGCTTTTACAATAACTTTTGATTGATTCTTTAAATTGTTTAATCAATAAAATAACTTGAAAGTTTTGAAATCCAAAGTCTATCATTGCTTTGTGTGAACTAAATTCGACGACACATGATGTGACTCAACAAACTTATGCGGCTCTGTCTCAAATCACCCTAAACAAATCACCCTAAACGATATTAGGAAGATCCTCGAGCATGCGTGTAAACTTGAGCTATACTTCGTATACAC
>CM035432.1:79021196-79031196 GCA_020310875.1 Ceratopteris richardii | reverse complement strand
GGTGAGACCGCCCGAGGTGGGCCAGGTCGCCATCCCATTATATATAATGAGACGGTGTGCTACTCCCATCTGGAGTAGGTGTCTGCCGTATGAGGTGGGTGTGGTGGTGTCGGCTGAGGCTTTGAGTGTAGACATATCCTCTATGGTACGAAGCATCTCTGGGTCGTCAAAGTCGTAGATATCACACTGGTGGCTCTGAGTGCGGGCATTGAAGTCTCCTACAAGGAAGACTTCGCCCATCCCGGTATACTCCATAATGGTGTCACTGAGGCAGTCATATGGCGATGTGGTGTTTGGTCCCTCCCCCCCTAAGGGCTGCCCGGGGGAATGTATGAAGCGCGAGCTGATGGGTGCAATATAGCATACGGCGAAATATGCCGCTCTCTCCTCTGATAGCTGGAGGCGTATCCACATGAAATGTGCCTCGGGGTCTTTGGCTACCACATGTACCCTGTGCTGCAGCGATTGTCTGTAGAGCACGGCTACTCCTCCTGATCCTCGTGTGGTGTGCTATCTCATCTGTCGACGGTGAACTGACTCCCACATATAGCCCTCAATCCTCGGTAGGCTCTTCCCCGGGCTCGTGTCTCTGTCAAGAAGATCATGTCTCTGCCCTCCATCACCTCCTCGAGGTGCCTTGGATGTGTCCAGAAAGATCCATTGCAATTCCAGACTGCAATGTGCACCTCTTGTTGTGTTGTCTCATAGGCCGTGAATCCCTAGTTCAATGGGCCGTCCATCAATGATGACACGACCGTCTCTGTATAGGGCACGATGTCCCTCTCGTCGGGCCTGGAGGACACGCGGCATGCATGCACGTCTGTGCTCTACCTGCATCCTTGTGAGGTCGTCATCCAAATAGATGGGGGTGCTCGGTGTAGTGCATAGTACCGCTCGTTGTCTGAGGAAGGCTCTCCTCCCTGCCTCATCTGAGAACTGAATGATAAGTGCTCTCCTCCGTGTGGTGTCCCGTCCTGCTCTCCAGGCTTTGGTGAAAGGGAGAGGCTCATCTGCGCGGTATCCAAGTAGTGTGCATCATAGTACAAAAAAATTGCGATTTTTTCATAAAATAAAAATCTTTTAAATCTCGAATGATTTAAACGATTTATTCACGATTTTTATTCTTTTCGATTTTTTTTTTAAATTTTTTATTTTTGCTCTATTTTGAGATTATATCCATATTACATGCATTATAAATAAAGTTTATGATATATATGTATATATTAGAATGTTTTATATGTGTATATACAAAAATTTCCAAAAAATAAAATCACAAAAATTGCAAAAAAATAAAAATCGCGATTTTTATTTTAAATCCCAGCGATTAAAATGATTAAATCGTTTAAATCCCGATTTTTAATTGCTATTTAAATCTCTCGGTTTGTACTATGGTGTGCATAAGCGACGCCCGTCCTACTCTGGTGATCCGTCTATCTCTGTGAGGCTGCAGACGCGAACATTGAGCCTGCGAGCCTGTCGCATCCGCTCCTCCTCAATGGTGGTGTGTACTATGTGGATCTCCTCATGGTGGTTGTTCTTCTTTGCCTCCTTTTTTTTTACAACCTCGATCCATCCATCTTTCTTAGTCTCAAGCTCGCTCTGAACCACCTCCATGCACTCCTTCTTGAGAGTCACCTGAATGTCCTCTAGCTATGGGGCGATCTCCCCCTCCTCGCGTATGCTGTCCAGTTTCGTTCTCATCTCAGTAAACTCAATGTGCAACTCCTCCTTGTCCCGTGAGTGCTGCTTGCGGATAGCAAGAAGCTTTTCCCGAAGGGACTCGTTTTCCTTCTCCAAGGCTTCTACCTTGGCTTCGAGGGCGGCAACTCCGCAAGTAACCCCGTTCGGTTCGGAATCTCCTTCTTTCTTCTGTTTTCCTATCAACTCTCGGAGGGTATGCTCTAAGGTGGCGAGCTGTTCCTCCAACTTGGGAGACGAGAGAGAGAGAGAGAGAGAGAGAGAGAGAGAGAGAGAGAGAGAGAGAGAGAGAGAGAGAGAGAGAGAGAGAGAGAGAGAGAGAGAGAGAGAGAGAGAGAGAGAGAGAGAGAGAGAGAGAGAGAGAGAGAGAGAGAGAGAGAGAGGTCTAGGGTCAAGGTTTCGGTTTCAAGTTGGGGAGAGAGAGAGAGAGAGAGAGAGAGAGAGAGAGAGAGAGAGAGAGAGAGAGAGAGAGAGAGAGAGAGAGAGAGAGAGAGAGAGAGAGAGAGAGAGAGAGAGAGAGAGAGAGAGAGAGAGAGAGAGAGAGAGAGAATGTAGTATCTACATATGTCATACATACTAATAACTACATATGTATATGTATGTACATTGGCTAGTAAGTATCAATTTTAAATAATCAGTTTACAGCAATGATCAATGGCATTGTGCAAAAAACATAAAAAGTAAAATGCAAATTAGAGTCTGGACTTGACGTTGTAATTCATATTACATAAGACATGTCATAATGAAACATACACAATGAACTTGAAAAATGAAAAGTCCTTAGTAGTAAGTAGAAACTTGAAAGTAGCAATGAGCATCTTACATCTGGAGAGTCACTACTTCCATAATCCATTACCAAATGACTCATCATCCATGTGCGACCCACTAACTCATGAGTCGTGACTACAAAAATATAATATCAAGTGACAAGAAGATACAATGATGAGTAAAAAAGTAAATCTAATCATCGAAGCCCTCTGATGATGAAGTTGATGAAGGAATGTCTCCAAAAGAAATAACATTCCCTTCATCGTCAAACTTCGACTCTCTTATAGTCAGAGTTAGTAGTGTGTGAGCCTTTGATTCTTCAATATCATCGTCATCGATCACTCCAACTCTCCATCGTGTAGGTGGCTTACGCCTCCGTGCTACGGCGGAACTAGTAGATGGAACATAAGGGATATCTTGTTTCACCATGGCATGTGAACGAGCTCGTGTCATGCTCCTATCCACACTTTCAAGCTTAAGATGTAACATGCAATAGATCTCCTCCCCATCACGATTGCGAGCTTCGACGTCTGCGTCTTCCTCTACTGTGTCATCATATAATGTAGGGGAAACCTATAATGAAAACAAATTATAGCATTACACTATGTGACCAATGACAATTAAAAAAGCATATGTGAGTATTAAAATGGTAATGTTGAATGTTCATACCTGTTTGGGACCTTCGAACTTCTTTGGGTATTCTACAAGGGGCGTAGTTAAAAAAAACGCGTTTTTTTACTGAAAATAAAAAACGTTTAGTACTATGGAACGTCCGAAACGTCCTAATACGTTTTTTTGACATGTGATCACGTTTTTAATCATGTGAGGGCTTTTTTTGAGTGTTTTTTTTCCTATTTTCAACATGTGAGCAATGCTTTAGTGTGTCTACCCCCTTTAGCACCCTTCCTTGCTTCCCTTGAGCATTTCTTTGAGCATCTTTGGTTCAGCCTTGACCTTTTAATATTCACTTTTAAACCTTCAAACTTCAGCCCTTATAGAAGTTAGTATTCTTCTTCTTGCACATAAAATGAGAGATAAAAAGCCATGAGCTTCTTTTCACTATCCATTAGCTTCAGCCTTCCATTGGTTTTCATCATGGGTAGAGTGGTGTCATCATAACTATATGACAATAACCCTACCTCTTGGCAATGCAATTATTGCATTGGTGTTTATGGTGGTTCAGCATCCCGCATGCAACATGAAAGCTCATCCCCTTGTTGGGTTGGGAGATAAAGGCATTGAGAAATGCCCTTGCATACCTCAAAAAACCATGAAAGAGTTGATTGCGCAACTTCAAATTAAGTTGAGTAGCTAATATGCATATGTCTCCATCATTTGAGAGCAATGTAACCATGATCCATGCTCGCAAACCCATAGTACAAAGTAGAGATTTAAATCGTAGATTTAAATCGGGATTTAAATCGTTTAAATCGTAGAGGTTTTAAAAAAAAAAAAAAAAAATTCGGGGTTTTTATTCATCAAGAGAGATTTTTATTTTTTTTCTTATATTTGAGGTATGCACAATCCCTAGTACATTTAGTGTCAAAAACACATAAAATACCTACTCTAGAAGTTAGAACCCCTCCCCATTACATGATACATCATTACAATTTACATCGATGAGTCATGACTCATACATCGTAGAACTTTAATGAATGGTAAATCTCTCTCTCTCTCTCTCTCTCTCTCTCTCTCCAATGAAGAAGGCTCAAGACCAAGATTCGGATGCGTGCGCAGCAAGAATGAGAGTCGAAATCGGCGAAGATAAAAAAAAACCTTGCGATTTTTTTTCGGCCAAAAACGTGAATAAAAATCGCTGTTTGCGATTTAAATCGCGCATGCGATTTAAACGATTTAAAAAAAAAAAAAACCGTACGATTTTTTGCACTATGCGCAAACCTGTGTGTCAGCTTTCGCCGATTGTGGCAAATACTATCTTCAGTAAGGTAGCAAATCAAGTCTTTTATGTATTTTTACCACTAGATATGTAAAGGAATGCTAGATATACATTATTCATGGGTTATTTTAAATTTAAAAATAAAGATGTTGCGAAGAAATATAATACTCGTTTTCTATTTCCATTTTTTTAGTACCCTACGTACTAAACGTTTTAAAACCCGTTTTAAAAACTCGTTTTTAAAACTCTCCTTGAACTATGACAAGGGGTAAATTAGCCTTGCAAAAAGACCACACGTTCCAACTGTGACACGTCACACACTCAATCGATTTCTCAACTTTGTGTGCGCAAGTGAGAACGAACTCCAATTTTGCTCGCTAGGAGAAGCGAAAGCGTCCTAAACCAAATCGATGATAAAAAAATCAAATCAAAATTTTGCTATATTTCAATATGAAATAAATAATTCCATTGATGATTGACTAAACCACTATACTTGTGAAAGAACTCGAAGGGCAACCAGTGCAATAATTGGGCGACCATACCCATAATGTTGCCACCACTATAAGGGTCGCATGGTCACCTCTGCACGAAGCGAGGTACCACGGCCATAAGCAATCCTGACGTTCCTCATGTACCCCGTGAACTCGTTGACAAATGCTATTTGCTCATCCTCTTAGAAAATATGTTCCATATATTGATCCTTCATAAGTCAAAGGGAACCCTTTGATCATAATGAAGGTCCTTTAAAGAAATGATATAGTAAGACTGAAAATCCATGAATGGGTGGAGATAAGAGGACCCATTGTGAATCAATCAACCGAAGTACATCCTTCCTCCTAGGAAAAAAATAAAACAAATTATACATTAAACCATTGATTATTGACCAATGAGTCATGACGATTATATAAAATGATAAATCAATGAACATTGAACATACCTAGAAGGAAGCAATGCCATGGATGTAGCAATCGCCTCACACATGTCCGAAAACAGTTGGATAATGAGCACATGAATGAAGGAGATTCCATGGACAGTTTTTTAACAAAGATCAAATCAAAGATTTGAAGGGTCAGTTGATTTTCGCTGAGGAAGTCTTGCCTGACAGTTCACTCGTGCAAACTCTTCTGAATGGTCTTCTCGATTCATATCAGAGTTTTGCTTCTACTCTTCTTTTGATGATGAAAGGCAATCCAAATGCCTTAACATTTGAAGATTTTAGTCTGTGTTTTGTTGCGAGAAGATCAGTCTAAGTAGAACAGGTCCACTATGCATGTTGCAGATCAGCTTTTTTGGCTAGTCAAAAGGGCAAAGGTAAATGGAGCTCTTCTACTAGTAAGCAAAAATCTGCTAATTATGCTAGTCAAAAGGGCATTACGCTATAAAGGTAAATGGAGCTCTTCCACTAGTAAGCAAAAATCTGCTAATTCTGCACAATCAACGAGGATGACAAAGACGAGAATAAAACAGAAAAGCATAAATTGTTTTGCAAATACTGTAAAGGAAATGATCATGTCATAAAGAGTTGTCCAAAACTGGTTGCTAAAGAGACAAGGAAGAAAGAGGTTAGAATGGTTGTTGCAGATGCCTCTACACCCAAAACAGAGTCCTCTATTCTTGTGCAGAACGAAGAATGGGCATTTACCACTGTTTGCAGTTATGACCCATCTTCTCATCATAGTTGAAAAAATTCGCGAATTTTTGCTTAAAATAAAATTCGTAAAATTCGCATCACGATTTAATTCGTGATGCACGAATTTTATCACCTTTTTTTTTTTTTTTTTTATAATAAATATAGCATGCTTCACTTTTTGACTTATGAATCATGATTCATGATGTATCATGTATTATTTTTTGCTAGCAGCTGCCAGCTACATGTATGATGTGTGATGTATGATGTATCATGTATGATGTTTGGAGATTACTAATGTGTTATAAGTTGTAACTTATAAAGTTATATGTTATGTATGGACCATGATGACTAGTTATTGGTTGAAAAATGGTGAAATCATGAGTCATGATGTTTTAGATTATTATCTAATGTCAATTTAGGATTTGAACTTTGATGTCTGATGTTGTCTTACATATGATTGGAATTTGGGATGTGTATCATATATATTATATATATTTTATGAAAAAAAAAATAAAATTCTCTCTTGATGGATAAAATTCCCGAATTTTGTTTTCGGTCCGAACGTATTAAACGAATTAAACGAATAATTCGCGAATTAATTCTCACGAATTAAATCGCTTGTTCGTACTATGCTTCTCGTGAAGAGTGTATGTCTGCAGTAGACTCAGATGTTTAGTACTTTGATAGTGGGGCAACCAAACATATTACCTCCCAGTGCAGTTTTTTCACTTCACACGAGCTTGCCCCTACAGGGAATACTATCACATGTGCCACCAACACCTCTTATCCTGTCATGGGAGTTGTTAAGATCATTGTGACTACTGCTAATGGTAGTTCTTTTACATTGTCGGATGCTTTATTTGTGCCAGGTATCAAGAAGAATCTGTTATTAGTTTCAGCTTTAACCAAGATTGGTTTGGTTGTGAAATTTGTTGATGACAAATGTACGGTTCATGATCTGTCAAATGGCAATGTCATTATTGCTTCTCTCATTTTATGTCGTTGGTTGTATAAGGTCATAGACTATGAAAAATATGTGAATAATTCAGCATGTGGAGTACGTGATTCTCAGGCTTTATCAGATGCAAAGCTTTGGCATGCACGCTTTGGTCATCTTAATTTTGCTAGTTTGCTACACCTACAAAAATCTGAAATGGTGTCCTCTCTGCCCAAACTTGAGGCACCTATTAAACATGTCTATGAAGGTTGTACTTTGGGCAAAATGGAGCATTCCTTGTTCCCAAAAGATGGTTCAGTTCGAGCTACTCAGAAATTGCAGCTTGTTCACAGTTTCATTGATGATTTTTCCAAGGATGCATGGGTATATCCATTGAAAGCAAAGTCCAAAGTGTGTGTGTGTTTCAAATAGTTTTTGGTTTTGGCTGAAAAACTGTCAGCATGTAAAATGGGCACCCTCCGTTTTGATCGAAGGGGGAATATATGTCTTTTGACTTTAATGCGTTTTGGTTGAGTGTGGGATAAAACATCAACGTACAGTGCTGTATACACCTCAACAAAATGGAGTTTCTGAAAGAAGGAACATATCGCTCATGGAGATGGCGAGGTGTATGGTCAAGAGTCAAGCTTTACCACATAGTTTCTGGCTTGAGGCTGATATGTGTGCAGCATATGCATAATGTACTTAATAGGTGTCTTACTAAAGCATTGCAGTCTATCACTCCATATGAGACTTGACATGGTCGTAAGCCATCTGTTGTTCACTTGCGTGATTTTGGTTGTCTGGCATATGCATCAATGCCTGAACAACAACGCAGGAAATTGGATGATAAAGCAGTGAAATGTATTTTTGTTGGGTACAATTTTAAAAGCAAAGGCTATTGTCTCTATCATTCATAGACTAAACACATTTTGTTACTTTCAAGTTTCCAAGGTGACAAAGTAGCTTGGGAGTTGATGACGGTTGAGCTGAGGATGTAAGTGAGGACACACAGGCTGGGAGATTTAGATATGTCCTCACATCAAAATGAACACAGCACATAGATACAAGAGAATCATTGACCACTGAATAAAACTGTTAGATTTTGGAAGGACTGTTTTTCCCTTCAAACTGGTAGGGGACATCCCATTTCTCCATCTCTGTCAAATGTTCGGCATCCTGCCTTCTAAGGAAGTCATCCCTCGGTCAGAATAGGGCTTGAGCATCATCATCATCATTATCATCAGTATCAGCTTCAGTTCAGGGCTTGGGCATGTAGCTCTTTCACTATGGGAAAGTTTTTAGATGTACTATGTATGATTCACGTGAGGCATTTATTGATTTCTCATTACATGAATTTTGTGCCCATTAATGGTTGTACTGCAACCTTTCATATTATGAGCTTCTGCATGGTTTTATGGTTCGTGACTTTTTGATTACTGTCAAGCTTTAATTTTTCATGAGTCATAACATTTGCTCATTAAACCAGTTACTACATGAATCATGAGTGATATATTTGGCTTCAATGTCTGGATCCCATTGTGTCTATTTTTTCTTGACTGCAATAGTGTTCAAGATTTCAATGTAGTATGTACCAGTAATATAACCATATGACATATTCATATCTTTTGTTACATATAATGTACAGTGCTTTTGGTGGTATTTTTAAAGTCATGTAAAGAGGATTGATATTGAATAGTTTGGCCATGTATATTTGATTGTTCGATGTTTAGGAGCCTTACTTTTCTCACCCTTCCTTTCCAGTGTTTATACAATGAATGGAGGGGATTGCTTGGTTTTAGTTCAGATTTAAGAGGCTTACTTGGTTGGGGCTCATTGAAGGAGCAAGTTACTGCATCGATACAGAAGGTGTGTATATGCTTTCTTTATAAAACACAGTTTTCTACTTCAAAGTGCATGTGTTTATGATTCTTGTATTGAACACGAGCAAGTATATATGTTTTGAAGTTATTTGCAGAGCATTTCAATTACAGCAGTAAAACTCAAGTAATTATTTACAAAGTCAGACTTTGCTTGTGTGTGTATTTTGTGGGAATCGTCACTTTATCGCAGTAGTCTAAGTTTGCATCAGTCATTCCTATTGTGCATTCAAAAGTGAGAGCTAATTATATGTAGAGGAAGCTAACTGGAAGTAATGGGTTAAATGTATGATGGTATTATTGCATATGATTATGTGGTTTGTACATGGCTTTGTATGGAACATGCATAGTCAAACCTTGAATATCTCAAATCTCTCGAAGACCTAACCAAGGGATATTCAAATAACCTTGAATTTATCTTGCCAATGGGTTGCACGAAATCAGAGAACAAGAACATCAGAACAAGATGCTTGTGAGGTTGCTTTGGTAATATAGAATGACAATCATGCATACATACACCAAACAACAAGTAGAATTTGATTACTTTCATATGATCCTATTCTGATGGAAAGCAGGCTGATTAAAGTTACAGATTTTATTCCAATTCACTGAAGGTTAAATGAGCATCAAAGCCAAAATAATACATTTAGTTAAGAGAATATATTCGTCATGATCTCGAGATGGAGGTCATGATGAAGTAGAGGATCAGTCTTTGTTTGTTAATGACAATTCATAATGATTATTCCATAGGACTTGGGGGTTGTAGTTGAGGGAGTAAAGCACAGCAGTTTGTAGCTTCCAACAGGAAGGTGAGACATAAGTGTATGAATTTGAGAGTGGGAGAGACAAATTATATCTCCATATGCATCATGTTTACGGTTTCGGTACATCAGGTGTGGATCTTGACCGAGGTTTTGCAACCATGATTGAACGTAAGGTCTCGTGTAGAAGCAAATAATGTCTCTTTTACTATGTGCCCACTAAAATCATGACACTTTCGCATACATCTGTAGAACAGAATTGAAGATTTTTAAGAACATGTGAATCATCCCCAGTAAAATAGAACTTGTTTTACTACTATTATTATTGTTGTTGTTGCTTTTTTATGTTGATAATAGTATCATCATTATCATTGTGGTGGTCGTCATCATCATCATCAGCATCACATCAATGTATTGTGGCACAAAACA
>CM035432.1:79011196-79018696 GCA_020310875.1 Ceratopteris richardii | reverse complement strand
AGCATGCAAATCTGGCGGTAGTGATCCCCCTTCGGATAAAACAACCCAAGTAACCGAGTACCACTCAAGTAGCGAAAGATGCGCTTAACCGCCTTCCAATGCATGACTCCTGGGCAATGCATAAACCTGCTATCTGTGAGGCAGTAAATTGAATATCTGGCCGAGTAATGCATAAGTAAATTAAGCATCCAACAGCTTGCTGATAGAGAACAGCATCAAATGCATCTCCAGCATCATGAAGACTCTTAAACCTGTCTCCATAGGAGTGGCAATAGGCTTACAGTCTTCAAGGCCAAAACGCTGCAACAATGTGTCAATATATTTCGTTTGACACAAAGCCATTCCACCATCAACTTGCATAAACTGAATGCCTAAGTAGTGATGCAAATGCCCCAAATCAGACATCTCAAATGAGGCATGCAAATCAGCCTTGAAATCAGCAATATGCTTCTCAATATGACCAGTGAGCAGCATGTCATCAACATAGACAACAATGATCAGAAGCACATCATTAGCACGCTTAACATATAAGGTGCTTTCAGTTGGACTGTTCACAAAACCATGTGCAACTAGATAGGCATTTATCTTCTCATACCAAGCACGTGGTGCTTGCTTTAAACCATATAATGCCTTCTTTAACCTGCACACCTGATTTTCATGCTCTTTCTGCACAAAGCCACGGGGCTGAAAAACATACACTTCTTCATGCAAGTCACCATTCAGAAATGTTGTTTTAATGTCCAACTGTTGTACATTCCAACCATGATGGGCTGCAAGTGCACAAATGCTCCGAACAGTAGTCATACGGCATGTAGGTGCAAAGGTCTCATCAAAATCAATGCCTCTTTCCTGTGCATAACCCTTTGCAACAAGCCTAGCCTTATACCTGTCAATTGTACCATCAGGTTTACGCTTCAGCTTGTATACCCACTTAGTGCCAATGGCCTTCTTGCCAGGAGGCAAGTCACATAAAGACCATGCACCATTCTTCATTATAGCATCATATTCAGATTGCATGGAAGCCATCCAATTTTCTGAATTCTGTGCTTCATCAAAAGAAACAGGCTCATTCTCGTCACAGAGACTAGATGCAGCCATAGCATAGCAATCTGATGCTAAGGAGGCAGTATGAGAGCTTGAACGAGTACGATATGACAAAGGTGCATCTAATTTGCTGTCACGCAAAGTCTGCACCATCCATTTTGGCATAGTTTTTGCCTGCTCAATATTAGCTCTCTCAACAACAAATGCATCATGTAAATCTGCATCAGAAATAGAATGATCTACATCATCATATGAAACCTGCAAAGGTTGAGAAGTTGCCTCATTAGGACCAGCACTAGATTGTCCACCTGTAAAAAGAGGCATCAAAGTATCATACATGTTTTTGGAGCTAACAGATGTCTCCTTAGTACCTGAAAGCAATGGCTGAATAGCATCTTCCACAAAGACAACATCACGACTAACCAGAATGCGTTTAGTCTGTGGATGATACACACGATAGCCTTTACTTTCATAATTGTACCCAACAAAAATACATTTAACTGCCTTATCATCCAATTTTCTGCGATGTTATTCAGGCACTAGTGCATATGCAAAACAACAAAAAACACGCAGATGAGCAACAGATGGCTTGCGGTCATGCCAAGCCTCATATGGAGTGATAGACTGCAATGCTTTAGTGGGACACCTGTTCAGTACATATGCTGCACACATGACAGCCTTAAGCCAGAAACTATGTGGTAAAGCCTGGCTCTTGACCATGCACCTCGCCATCTCCATGAGTGACCTGTTCTGTCGTTCAGCAACTCCATTCTGTTGAGGTGTATACGGCACTGTACACTGGTGTTTTATCCCACGTTCAGCCAGAAATGCATTAAAATCAGAAGACATATATTCCCCCCCTCGATCAGAACGGAGTTTACATGCTGACAGATTTTCAGCCAAAACCAAAAACTGTTTAAAGCACATGAACACTTCGGACTTTGCTTTGAGTGGATATACCCATGCATGCCTGGAAAAATCATCAATGGAAGTCACGAAGTAAAGGTAATTCCCAAAAGAGGGTGTCTGCATAGGACCACAGACATCACTATGTACAAGCTGCAATTTCTGGATAGCCCGAACTGAACCATCTTTTGGAAATGAGGAATGCTTCATTTTGCCCAAAATACAGCCTTCACATACATGTTTTCCAGGTGTCTCAAGCTTGGGCAAAGAAGACACCATATCAGATTTCTGCAGGCGTAGAAAACTAGCAAAATTCAGATGACCAAAACGTGCATGCCAAAGCTTTGCATCTGACATAGCCTGAGAATCATGAACTGCACATGCCGAATCATTCACAGATCTTTCATAGTCTATCAGCTTATACAGCCCACGACATAAAATGCCAGAAGCAATAATCACATCGCCATTTGATAGATCATGAACTGCACACCTGTCATCAACGAATTTCACAACCAAGCCAATCTTGGCTAATGAAGAAACTGATAACAGATTCTTCTTGATCCCCGGCACAAATAAGGCATCTGAGAAGATGAAAGAACTACCATCAGCAGTAGTCAGAATGATATTACCAACTCCCATAACAGGATAAGAGGAGTTGTTTGCGCATGTGACTGTATTCCCTGTAGGGGAAGGCTCGAGTGAAGAGAAGAAACTGCTCTGCGAGGTAATATGTTTGGTCGCCCCACTGTCAAAGTACGAAACATCTGAGTCCACTGTAGACATGCACTGCTCATGAGAAGATGGGTCAAAACTGCAAACAGTAGTAAACGCCCATTCTTCTTCCTGCACAAGATTAGCGGACTCTGTTTTTGGTGTAGAGGCTTCTGCAACAACCATTCCAGCCTCCTTTTTCTTTGCCTCTTTTGCAGCCAGTTTTGGACAGTTCTTTATGATATGATCATTTCCTTTACAATACTTGCAAAACAATTTCTGCTTTTCTGATTTCTTCTCATCTTTATCTTGGTTCTTCGAATGTGCAGCATTTGCAGATTTCTGCTTACTAGTAGAAGAGCTCCATTTTCCTTTGCCCTTCTGACTAGCCAGGAAAGCTTGATCTGCAACACACATAATGGACCTGTTCTCTCTCGACTGATCTTCCTGCAACAGAACAGAGACTAACTCCTCAAATGATAAGGCATTCGGATTGCCTTTCATCACAACCGAAGAGTAGAAGCAAAACTCTGATATGAATCAGGAAGACCATTCAAAACGGTCTGCACAAGTGAGCTATCTGGTATAACCTCATCAGCAGAAATCAACTGTTCCTTCAAATCTTTGATCTTCGTTAGGAAACTGTCCATAGAATCACCTTCATTCATGTGCTCACTCTCTCCAACTGTTTTCGGAGGTAAGCAACACGAGCCTCATTCCTAGCTTGGTACAATGTGGTAAGTGTATCCCAAACATCCCTAGCTGTTCTGCAAGAGCGAATATGAGGAATAATGGCACGTTTGACAGACAAAGCTATCAATGCATGTGCCTGGGCATCTCTGCCATCCCAACGAATTTACTTTGCAGTAGGTGCAACAGAAACAGAAGCACGAACAGGAATCTGCGGAATATCATCTTCGACACCATCTTCATCAACTCCAGCACCTGTATTCGCAGTACCTGTTGTTACAGGTGTAACAAGACTTCTTTCAACACCCTGCACAATGTTCCACAATCCTTTTGCAACCAATACATGTCGCATCATATAAGCCCATAATGGGTAGTTGGTACCATCCAACTTATCCTCAACAGCCAACATACGGAATACATCACTGATTTCAGCCATGGCCGGTGACTAAAATACCCTGATGCAGAAAATTGACTGTATCTCAAAAAGTTGAACAGAACTGCCAGAAGAGTTCTGCTAGACTTGTAGAGCAGACTTTGAGACGCTTAAACTGGCGAACAGAAATTGGTATATACCTTTGGTACAAAAAGACGAAATAGCGTGCACAAACGCTTCGATAGTGCGTTCAGAGACCGAAACGAGCTCAGATCGCGATTTCGGCACCATAGAGGGAAGCTGTTTTGATCTCGGAAACACGCTGAGTATGCTCACCAAAATTCGTGCGATTCTGAGACTGCAAACGGAGGAGTGTCAACGGCGCCCTAGATGAAGCGATGACCTTCTCTGATACCAATTGTTGGAGATAGATGTCTGCGGAAGCACGCGAACAGCACAAGGAAGAAGAAGAAGCTTGGAGCACAAATACACAATACTGAATGTATTACTAGAGAATGTACAAAGATAAGTAGCCCATTAGGGCAATAGGCGTATATACAAGCCGGGGGAAAAAACCTCCTAAAGAGGGAAAAAAGTGCCCCGGCGGTCCTAGTGTGTTCACACACATCACTACCTAAATATATCAACAATACATACATACATACATATATACATACCAATTTCTTTCTACCATAATCTCTTTTGCACTAGTACATTACCCCCCGGTTTGGGGTGGGCATACATACATACATACATGTTGGGGATAAAGGCCCCAAGGACTCTCCTTTTGTATATTTTGACTCGTCCATCTGAAAGCTCTTTCCGAGAGCTTTCCATACATATTTTTGTTATATTTTATGGACCCCAAATCGGGAAGTTATAGACATGTACATTATTTTTATGATTTTTGGTCATTGGCCACGTGTGAACATGCTCAAATGACCTAAAAGTCACTTATTATGCTCAAACATGGGTTCAAATGAAGCCATGCAGATACCACTGTTTGTACACTAAAAAGGATGAAGATGGCAGCCCAATCATTCTTGTGCTGTATGTAGATGCTATGCTGCTGGCTGGGAAGAAAAAAAAACACTCTTAACTCTCTAAAACAGGACTGAACTCTCCATTCCCAATGAAAGACCTGGGGAAAGCTGAGCATACTCTTGGTATGCGAATGAAACGGGATAGACAGCAGTATACTTAATATTTATCCCAAGAAAGTACATTGAAAAAGTGCTAAGCCTCTTGGAGTGCCATCGCAGCCAGATTTTAAGCTTTCCAAGGATGACTGACCCAAAGATGATGATGCAGCCAACTTTATGAAGTGTGTTCCATATCAGTGTGGTTAGCAACGGGATGGCAACGTCGTAGGCAACGCGTTAGCAACGTGTTAGCAACGTGAGGAAGTTGCGAACCTAAAGTTGCGATAAAGTTGCCTATAATTCAAATTTTTTAATCAATTTTTTATTATTTTTTTAGATTTTCAATACCCTAACTATATAAATCCTCTTATAAATGCTTTAATATATGCAAAAACACACATAAGCATTATATATCAACGTTTAAACATTTCATATATAGATCATTTGAAGTAGACACTTGACCTGCATTTCAACTTAGAAATTTGATCACAATGTGAATGCACATTAACTTTTAATATAGATCACATTTCAAACTTCATAGGAATACTCAATAAATTCACAAATCACCCTTAAAACTTAAATACTCAAGTGACAAGAATGGAGATGGAACTTGGAAGTGAGCAATGAGCACATGCCACAAAATACAATAATCAATTATAATGCAAAATCTAGGTACATGAGTCATCTCAAAGAGTCAAAACAAAAGTCAAGAGTCAAGACAATCATACTATCATCTAAATGTCTGATGTCATAAATACATATCCAATGTCCATAACCACTGATGACTGATCAATGACTCATCAGTCATGACTCATGTGACATGTCCAAATAAATATACAAATATAAGTCAGTCCAAGAGTCAATCATCAGAATCTGACTCAGTATCTGATGAAAACTCATCCTCATCAGGCTCATCCTCATCCTCATCCTCATCCTCTCTACCATGTGGAGCAGAACTAGTAGAGGCCCTTGCAAATGCTACGGCTCGTGATCGAGTACGTCTCTGGGAGCGAGTCTGATGCTGTGGCTCGGTCAACTCCTGATATAACATGCTGTAAAGGTCCAACTCCTCTGAAGGTATAGTAGGCATCTCATGGACCTTCTCTATGTCAATGTGGTCAATGTTGACCTGTCGCACATCTGCTGTATGACCTCCGCTCTCCAAAAGGCGCAAGTTGCAGTGGCAATATACTAGCCGCTCCAACTGTGCATTAGATAAGCGATTCCTCTTCTTTGTGTGGAAGAGGGCCCAAGTGCTCCAATTTCTTTCACATGGACTAGCGCTACAGTCCTGTGAAAGAACGCAGATGGCAACTGATCTCTGCATGTTCCATAAAAAGTAAGCATTATTTGCTTGAATCATGAGTTCAAAATTATGAATTAAAATTTAAATGAAACTTAGAAGTTTGTACTTACTACTTACCAACTCAGGTGCAGATAGGCCATATTTCTCCCACCAAGACACAGGTGACAACTGACTAGACCGGAGCATGGCGGTATCTTTCCCAAAACTACCCCCATAGTTCCGGAATAGTAGGAGCTGATCCTCAAGTGTCAAGCGCATATCAACATCATCAAGATATAATCTACCTATGTATGAAGTCCATGCACTGTCAAGCTCATGATCCAACATCTGCCTCTCAGTTCTCCATAAGGGGTGTAGAATGTGAGCCATACCATGAATCGGTCGATGGAACCAACCCCATCGATCCCTCCATATAGATCTAATCTCATCAAGCCTATTTATCCAAGAGTCAAGAATCGAGAATCAATGTGAATGCAGGTGACATGTCATTGATGATTGGTAATATAAATAAGAATAATAAAATTTGAATGTAACATTATCAAAATGCATATGGCATACCTGTCTGAAGAAATAGAAGTGCATCGAGCAAGGGACTCCCCAACACGGTCCATATACTCGTAAACGAGGCCTATAGTACTCCCCTCCATGTCAACAATGCGTAGCATGGAGTATAGAGGCTGCATCACTTCCACCAAAGCCTCTACCTCTCTCCAAAAACTGTCACTCAAACATGTAATGCGTACTGACTCTGCTTTACTGCATGTATGGCCACTCCATGCAAGCCACTCCTGAGAAACAACTGTCTGCATAAGTGATTGCCTCACTCGAAGCAATCTCTCCATCACAATGCACATATAAGCAAATCTGGTCTTTGCTGGCCTAAGAAGCTCCAAATCACTGTATGATATGAAAATGGAAAGCAACTTTGGCCTCTTCGTGAACAAGGTGACCACTCTCTGACATGTGGAAAAAATCTCATGTATCCAAGGGACCTTCCCAACATCCTCAATCAATAAGTCTATGCTATGAGCTGCACATGGAGTCCATACAATGGATGGGAACTCCTTCTCTAACATCCGCCCCATGGAAACACAATTACTTCCGTTGTCCGTTATGACTTGGACAACATTCTGCACTCCAATCTCCAAGACTGCCTGTCTGATATGTCCAAAAATGTACTCCCCTGTGATGGATAGGCCTTGAGTAGATGCATCAATGGCACGTAGGAACATGGTACCTTTGCAACAATGAACAAGTATATTATATACATTTCTTTTCCTAATGTCTGTCCATCCATCACACATCAAAGTGAAGCCATATTTCTTCCA
>CM035432.1:79001196-79006196 GCA_020310875.1 Ceratopteris richardii | reverse complement strand
ACAACTCATGGAATATAACAAAAGTAGCATTTAATTTCCACAGTTATCTATTGTGTTTTGAAACAATGTCTCAATAAGAATTTGAGTTGGACTCATGGATTTCTCAAACATTGTGACAATGTAGTTGTGTTTTGCTGTTTAATATTGACTGATAATCACATCACACATTGATGATGCAAAGATAGTGTGAATTAGGATATTGACTCTTGATAAACTTATGATGACTATCAGGTTCCCTTTGTGCTGACTGACAGTCAAGGATTAAGTACCGGCAGCTTTGTGCATATTGATTTAAGTGACTCGAAGCACCCATTGCCTCTGGCGACTGTTTATCACCAGCTTCATCCTGTACAAGCTTCTCCCTTCACTTTCTTACAGGCAATCTTTGGAAGAGGATATCCTGTGAGTATTACTTCAAATTCAAAAGTTGCAGCAGCTAGTGTCTATTACACATTGCTGTAGTTTTTTTGTCAAAATAAAATTTTTTCTTTTCCCCTTCTTTTCCTATGTTCATTCAGGTTGGCATACTAGATGAAGAGAAGATTTTACCGCCAGGCAAAGAAATCACAGCTGTTGGTGTCTTGGATACAGCTCTGGATAAGCAACCTGTTATCAAGTCTTCAAAACAATTACCCTTGTTCTTGTATGTTTCTCTTGGGTGCATTCTCATATAATCGATAATTCACAGATGGTACTTCTTTTCAGATAATGCTTACTTGTGTGCTGGTTCAAAGTTTATGTTTTTATTGTCTATGCCTAATGCTTGCTTCTCTCTAACTCTGTATTCTCTATAAGAGAGGAAAATGGATGGGTTACTAGGCAGGTGGGTAATTGAATATGGTGATAGGTAAGCCAGAGATGCGTATAGCTGCAAAATGTAACGATGTGGTGGGATGGCTAGTACACAAGAATGTTATTAGCTGGAGGAAGGTAGTGTGTGGTGGGTCAGAAAGAGAGAGGCAGGGAGGAAGGAGGGGAAGAAGATGATAGAGAGTGGGGAAGGAATCTTGAGGAGGGGAAAGGCATGTTGGAGTTAGACGTCTGCGGAAGCACGCGAACAACACAAGGAAGAAGAAGAAGAAGCTTGGAGCACAACACACAATACTTAATGTATTACCACTAGAATGTACAAAGATAAGTAGCCCATTAGGGCAATAGGCGTATATTAAGGGGGGGGGGGGGGACCTCTTAAAGAGGGAAAAAAGTGCCCCGGCCGTCCTAGAGTGTTCACACATCACTACGTAAATATATCAACAAATCCCCCCTGCGGTGAACAAATAGCTGGCACTCATGTATAAGGAAGTGCCAAGCTATGTGGAGATCACTCCACAAAAGGAAGTAAGCCTAAAGCTTTGCGGAAAGCTTCAAACTTCTCCCTAGGCAGAGCCTTCATGAAAAGGTATGCAGTGTTCTCCTGCGTGGGCACATATGCCAAGCTGATCTCCCGAGCAAAGAGCCTCGATGGTGGTGGCAGAAGACTGACCAACACCTAAATCAGCCATAAGGTGTCTGAGCCACACACACTCAACAGTCTCTGTGAAAGCTTCCCTATACTCAGCCTCACAACTGAAAGTGGCCACAGTAGGCTGCTTCCTGCTCAACCAAGATATACATGAGCTACCAAGCATGAAGCAAAAGCCACTAGTGGACACATGAGTGTCATAGCAACCAGCCTAGTCTTAGTAAAAAAAAGCATGCAAATCTGGCGGTAGTAATCCCCCATTGGGATAAAACAACCCAAGTAGCGGAGTACTACTCAAGTAGCGAAAGATGCGCTTAACCGCCTTCCAATGCTTGACACCTGGGCAATGCATAAACCTGTTCATCTGTGAGACAGCAAACTGAATATTTGGCCGAGTAATGCATAAGTAAATCAGGCATCCAACAGCCTATTGATAGAGGACAGCATCAAATGCATCTCGAGCATCATGAAGACTCAATCGTAAACCTGTCTCCATAGGAGTGGCAATAGGCTTACAGTCTTCCAGGCCAAAACGTTGCAATAATGTGTCAATATATTTCGTTTGACACAAAGCCATCCCACCTTCAACTTGCATAAACTGAATGCCCAAATAGTGATGCAAATGCTCCAAATTAGACATCTCAAATGAGGCATGCAAATCAGCCTTAAAATCAGCAATATGCTTCTCAATAAGATCAGTGAGCACCATGTCATCAACATAGACAACAATGATTAGAAGCACATCATTAGCACGCTTAACATATAAGGTGCTCTCAGTTGGACTGTTCACAAAACCATGTGCAATCAGATAGGCATGTATCTTCTCATACCAAGCACGTGGTGCTTGCTTTAAATTATATAATGCCTTCTTTAACCTGCACAATTGGTTTTCATTCCCTTTCTGCACAGCCACGAGGCCGAAAAACATACACTTCTTCATGCAAGTCACCACTCAGAAATGCAGTTTTAATGTCCAATTGATGTACATTCCAACCATGATGGGCTGCAAGTGCATAGATGCTCTGAACAGTAGTCATACGGCATGTAGGTGCAAAGGTCTCATCAAAATCAATGCCTCTTTCCTGTGCATAACCCTTTGCAACAAGCCTAGTCTTATACCTGTCAACTATTCCATTAGGCTAACGCTTTAGCTTGTAAACCCACTTAGTGCCAATGGCCTTCTTTCCAGGAGGAAAGTCACATAAAGACCAAGTACCGTTCTTCATTATAGCATCATATTCAGATTGCATAGCAGCCATCCAATTTTCTGAATTTTGTGCTTCATCAAATGAAACAGGCTCATTCTCATCACAGAGACTAGATGCAGCCATAGTATAGCAATCTAATGCAAAAGAGGCACTATGAGAGCCTGATGGAGTACGATATAACAAAGGTGCATCTAATTTGTTGTCACATAAAGTTTGCACCAGCCATTTTTGCATAGTTTTTGCCTCCTCAATATAAGCTCTGTCATCAACAAGTGCATCATGTAAATCTACATCAGAAATGGGATGATCTCCATTATCACATGAAACCTGCAAAGGCTGAGAAGTTTCCTCATTAGGACCAGCACTAGACTGTCCACTTGTAAAAAGAGGAAGCAAAGTATCATACATGTCTTTGGAGCTAACAAATGTCTCCTTAGTACATGAAAGCAATGGCTAAATAGCATCTTCGACAAAAACAAAATCACGGCTAACTAGAATGCGTTTAGTCTGTGGATGATACAGACGATAGCCTTTACTTTCAAAACTGTACCCAACAAAAATACATTTTACTGCTTTATCATCGAATTTTCTGCGATGCATATCCCAAACAACCAAAAACACGCAGATGAGCAACAGATGGCTTGCGATCATGCTAAGCCTCATATGGAGTGATAGATTGCCGCACACATGACAACCTCAAGTCAGAAACTATGTGGTAAAGCCTGACTCTTGACCATACACCTCGCCATCTCTATAGAGAGACCTGTTCTTTCGTTCAAAAACTGCATTGTGTTGAGGTGTATACGGTACTGTACACTGGTGTTTTATCCCACGTTCAACGAAAAATGTATTAAAATCAGAAGACATATTCCCCCCCTCGATCAGAACGGAGGGTGCCCATTTTACACGCTGACAGATTTTCAGCCAAAACCAAAAACTGTTTGAAGCACATGAACACTTCGGACTTTGCCTTCAATGGATATATCCATGCATGCCTGGAAAAATCATCGATGAAAGTCACGAAGTAAAGATAATTTCCAAAAGAAGGTGTCTGCATAGGACCACAGACATCACTATGTACAAGCTTCAATTTCTGAGTAGCCCGAATTGAACCATCTTTTGAAAAGGAGGAATGCTTCATTTTGCCCAAAATACAGCTTTCACAAACATGTTTTCCGGGTGCCTCAAGTTTGGGCAAAGAGGACACTATTTCAGATTTCTGCAGGCATAGCAAACTAGCTAAATTCAGATGACCAAAGCGTGCATGCCAAAGCTTTGCATCTGACATAGCCTGAGAATCATGTACTGCACATGTTGAATCATTTACAGATCTTTCATAGTCTATGAGCTTATACATCCCACGACATAAAATGCCAGAAACAATAATCACATCTCCATCTGATAGATCATGAACTCTACAGTTGTCATCAACAAATTTCAAAGCCAAGCCAATCTTGGCTAATGCAGAAACTGATAACAAATTTTTCTTGATCCCTGGCACAAACAAAGCATCTGACAAAGTGAAAGAACTACCATCGACAGTAGTCAAAATGATCTTACCAACTTCCATAACAGGATAAGAGGATTTTATGGTGCATGTAATAGTATTCTTCGTAGGGGCATGCTCGTGTGAAGAGAAGAAACTGCACTGCGAAGTAATATGTTTGGTCGCCCCACTGTCAAAGTACCAAACATCTGAGTCTACTGAAGACATGCAAACAATAGTAAACACCCATTCCTCTTCCTGTACATGCACTGCTCATGAGAAGATGGGTCAAAACTGCAAACAGTAGTAAATGCCCATTCTTCTTTCTGCACAAGATTAGAAGACTCTGTTTTTGGTGTAGAGGAATTTACAGTAGTAAATGCCCATTCTTCTTTCTGCACAAGATTAGAAGACTCTGTTTTTGGTGTAGAGGCCTCTGCAACAACCATTCCAGCCTCTTTCTTCTTTGCCTCTTTAGCAGCTACTTTTGGACAGTTCTTTATGATATGATCTTTTCCTTTACAGTACTTGCAAAACAATTTCTGCTTTTTTGATTTCTTTTCATCTTTGTCTTCCCTCTTCGATTCTGTAGAATTAGCAGATTTCTGCTTACTAGTTTAAGAGCTCCATTTTCCTTTTCCCTTTTGACTAGCCAGAAAAGCTTGATCTTCAACACGCATAATGAACCTATTCTGCCTGGACTGATCATCTTGCAACAGAACAGAGACTAACTCCTCAAATGACAAGGCATTTGGATTGCCTTTCATCATTAATCGAAGAGTAGAAGCAAAACTCTGAAATGAATCGGGAAGACCATTTAGAACAGTCTCCACAAGTGAGCTAT